>VYXH01010513.1:761062-925483 GCA_013397275.1 Burhinus bistriatus
GATAGGACAAGAGGAAACGGGTTCAAGTTGCACCAGGGGAGGTTTAGGCTGGACGTTAGGAAAAAAACTTTTCACTGAAAGAGTTATCAAACATTGGCACAGGCTGCCCAGGGAGGGGGTTGAGTCACCATCCCTGGATGTGTTTAGAAGTCGTGTAGATGTGGTGCTTAGACATGGTTTAGTGGCAGCCCTGGTAGAGGAGGGTCAGTGGTTGGACTAGATGATCTTAAAGGTCTTTTCCAACCTAAATGATTCTATGACTCTATGAGATTGAATGGACAGGAATTTGTTACTTATTCTGGCTCAGTCCTGCCATAAATTTCCTCTCCTCTTCCATCCCCATCTTTGGTTATTGGAATTCAGTATCATCTCTTGCTTCTGGCAGTTTCTGCAAAGGAGAAGGGCCTGGGAGGTGCGTAAGGCAGCAGTAGTGCCTGACAGCCTCCCAGGCTCTCGCTCAGCTGTCTGCTTTTTTGGATGCGTAAAAAGGGGCATTCTTAGTTCTGACGTGAGGGCTATTTTTTGACAGTTTCCATTGTTCCCTACTCTTTGTTAATGGATGAGGTTTTTTTGTCTGATTCCTTTTTCAGAAATAGTGGCTGTTATGAGAGCTGTCTGCTCACAGGTTTGGGGATTTTTCTTTTGTTGTCAAGAGTCCTGAGAGTTTCTTCCTCCCCTTTTCAGACTTGCTCAGGCAAACTCATCCAGACAATATCTGCCTGAGGGGATTGCTAGGATATTCCCTTGCTGGGATAGCCAGGAAAGTGGTCCTCATAGCCAGCCCCCTTGTGCCATGCTCTTGTTGTCATGGTCCACGTGGCTGTAGGCAGAACAGGTTGATGAGTCTGGGGTTCTGAACACCTGCCTACACTAAAGATCTTGCTCTTGTCTATGGGTTTGAATCTGGGAGTCAAGAATGAAAAATCTTCGGAAAATTCCTGTGGTAACATGGAATATGTATTCATTAATACTCTGCACGCGTTTTTATTACTGTGAACAGATGATGATTACATGTGGGGATGTCATGCAGATTCATGAATCATCCACAAAAGGACCCAGAGGCTGGGTCTTTGGAACAAGACATTCAAGGAAAGTCTCCATGAAACAAACCATCCTGGGTGCTTGTGAGGAACGTGTGGATGGCATGGTCAGAATATTCACAGATTGCTCATTGCAGCGTTATGTTTTATAGGGGTAATAAATGTTATGCTTTGAGTTTAGATCCACTCTCTAAAACAGGCGCAGGAACGAAGCTGCCAAGAGGGGTACATTTCCAATGTACTACTTTTGTGTATTTTACACCTTCTGTTGAAGTGCTTAGTACTGGTTACTCTTCGAGTCAAGATACTGGGTTAAACAGGTCTGATCCACTCATGGTTTATATCTTGACTGAAGATAGGGGTCTTCAAATCTGGACCTCCATTTGTTCAGCTTCCAGCACCAGCCCTCTGTAGCCACCTAGTAAGTTTTACATTGTCGGTTCATTTCATTATCTAAGCGTTGCTACCACTGTAGCTATACTTAGAGAGGAAGGATATTATAATCTTGTGAAAGATTAAATTATTTTTACTGTAATCCAGCTGGAAGGGCAGCACTTTTCTCAGGCTAAGGGACAGCCAAGGTTTTTCCCGTTCTGTCCTCCCCTTGATGCAGGAAGGAAGTGCTGGCAAAGGCCCCCACAGCTTCCTGTCGACTTTGGAGCATGTTTCCAGACACAACCTTCTCCACCATCCATCACCCAGGCCAGCCAAACAATTGGGAAGCAACGGGAAAAACACACGTCTCGCATAAACACTTTGGAGGCAGCATGAGCGCAAACGGCTGGGATTCATGCACGAGCCAGTTTGATCTGTAGGCTCTGTCTGACAGCAGGTTACTGAGGATTTTCTTCCCTTTATAATCAAGTACTTCTGTAATCAAAACTCCTCTTTAGAAGAAGCAGCTTAACAAAGAAAAAAGGGAGAAAAAGAAGGAAAAGGGCTGATGCTTAGTAAAGAAGCTACTGCCCTGACAGGTTGTGGAGCCTTAAGCCAAGGAAACGACCCGCGATGCTCCCTGGTGCGGAGCACCCCAGGGTGATGGGTCTGGCCTCAGGGGAAGGAAGTGACTGTTGTCTGGCGTGAGGGAGGCAGAGGTTTCTGTCAGGTCTTCAGGGTAGGGCAGTGATGAGGCAACCACTATCTGTGATGCCTTAAAGAAGGAGGAAATAAAAAAGGTGGAGGCCTCACCTTTAAATGAATCACCTTTGCTGAATATGATTCTCTGCCTCTCTCCAAGAAAAGGCTCAGAACTGAACTGTGATCTTTTTCTTCTATTACTGGTTTTGTTTAAAAGCTGCATCGCAATATTTAGATGATATTCTCAGGCCTGTCTGCTCTGTAACCTTTTTTTAACATTCCTTAAAGCAGCTATTTGGTTTTATTTGTTTTCCAGTATGGCTTTAGTATTCTTGCCAACTTTGAGCTGGGAATTTCCTTTTGGTTCTGACAGCAAAAGCCTGCAAAGATCGGCTGTTGAGAGATGATGAGCAATTGCTGAAACACCTCTCAAGATCACTGGATAATCCTTTTGTACAACTGGATATGACAGAATATCGAGAGTCCAACTTGACGGAGAAACAACTTGTCAATATTTAAGCCTTGATTTTCCTTATACATCTAGCCTGAATGCATTATGTGTAAGGCTGAACACCTAGGTTAGTCTTTCTGGGTGTGAGCACCTGCACAGATAGAGCCCTGTCTGCAGTACCACGTTCTCACTCTGCATTTTCCAATAGGTATTTTGGAAGCCATCCTATTGTTCTTTGTCCTGCGATACTCCAAAGCTGCCTTCTAGTATGTTGTGTCCAACAGCAAGAGGACTGGTTTGTGCTTGGGAATGGAAGGAGGGGGATGGAAAGACGGTCAACAACCACAGCAATTACACCTGCCCTCCTTGTTTCAAATTAATGCAGCCCATGTTGAATTGCACTCTGTGTTTGAACCCGCACCTCTGAGTCAGTGAAGCACATCAGCTTGTAAATGAGAGTGGAGTTAAAACACCTCCAAGACATCTGTCTTTGGATCATTGGAAGGTAAAATTCAAGTCAGACTCCAGCTTAATGGTAACTTTAAAACTTACCCTGAAATTTCAGCAGTTGCTCATAGTGTAAGAAAATATTTTGTGGGGTTGCGTTTTTTCCTGAATTAACTGACACCACAGGATTTCTTTGACCTTTCTTCTGACTTTTCTGTCTGAAAGTCTACTGTCAGTAATTTCTGCAGCGTAACTGTCCTTGCAGCGTGCCCAGTGTGCTCAGAGTCAAAACAGTAGTCACCTAAGGCTACGTTTTGACGAGATTGGGATGAAACTTGAATATGAGTGTAAGGCCTAGAATTAAAGAAAGACTATGTTTTTTTTAATTATAAGGTTTTTAGGCTAGAGTTGTGGAAGTATTTGGTGAGGACTTTCTGGAAGCAAATTGCGTACTACTGAAATCTGGCCACTCTGACCCCATATGCATACTGGGCAATGTGGTTTTATTTCTAACACATCTTTCAGTGCAGTTGATGCTTCCTACACTTTTTTATCACGTAAAAACCAGTGTGTAGCTCTTAACAGTCTTGATAAGCAAAAAAATCCCCAGCTCCATGCTGGCTACCTACACAAGCACCTCGTCTGCCCAGCCAGATGTGCTTTTCTGTGGTTATTTCATTCCTTCTCCTCTGTTTCACATTTTTATTGTCCTTTGTCTGGGCTTGCAACAGGCATGGGGTGGGGAGCAAGCTCCTTAAATGCCTTTACAATACTCTGTGAGACCAAAACGATTTCATATTTAAGGTCTTTACAGAATGCAGTATTATGGAGCCCTTATTTAAAATCTGAAGGCATTTCTGAAATGCTAACAATTATTTTTAAATCTACCAGAAATGCACATGAATTGCATCAATTGAAGAAGAAAAGAAGGAAAAAATTACAGGGTGTGGCAAGGATAATAAACAGCAGTAATAGCTGTATGTTTATGAAAACAATAACAAAACCAAATAACTTGCCCACCAGAGCAGTGGCCTAGAACTAGGAAAAGTCCAGTTTCCCCACTGGTCAGGTTGAAAGTAGGTGCTGTCAATTGAAGTTGTCAACTTCAAAAGAAAAAAAGCAAAACTCGGCAACCTAGCTTCAGGTCCTGCCATAGACACGAAGTCCCCAGACAGTTTTGTGGCATTTGGCAGTCTCATTTCCCTGTTTTGTGAAAGTGTTAGTCTTCCCCTTTGTGAAGCTGCTTGACTGTACATGGGAAAGTGCTCACATTAACAGCATGCAAAATTTCTTAATTTCCTTCTAGAAAATAATTTATTGTGTCTTTTCTTCTCCTGACCATCCTGTTTGGAGGAAGAAGACATCACTCTAGTGGGCAGTGCGTACAATTCTGCTCCGTTCCTACATGCACTGATCTCTTATTTATTTTATTAATCTAATTATGCACTGTGACAGCAATGGGTTAAAAAAAAAGAGACAGGACTGTGATTTGTTGACAGCATCCCTTTTAAGTACAAGAGTGCCAACTTGAAATCAATCCACTGCATGCTAGCCGAGCAATGTAAGGAACGTGGGACGGCAGTAACATGATCAGATTTGCTGAAACCACCGAGCAAAAGTGCTGCTGTGCTGGGAGAAGCTGCGAGCAGCGGAGGTGTTTATTTCAAGAGACTGTGGCTAGGAGGACTGCTAATTCTCAAAGAAGTGAAAGCAGGCAGGGACTTGCAAGCCCCTTCTGACATGTGCTAGTGGCTGTCATGGTCCATGGCTCAAGGGAAGACAAGTCCTCGGGACTGCCAAAGTCTCCGAAAAGTCAAAGAAACAGGCTTGCGGTAGTAAATGCTGTTTGTCCAGGGATACAAAAACACTGTGTGACTGAGATGAATCGTGTTTAGATTGGACATGTGGTCATACGACATAAACTGATCAATAACAAAGAGGTTTGCGATGAATTGCCTGCTGGTCTCTGCATTCCTCTCTGCAAAAAGGGATGGAGTGTAAGAGCTGTTTCCTCCCACTCTGGTTCTTTCACATAAATCTAGCAAAGACAAGGGTCAGGTTAAATCCAAGAGTCCCAAACAACCTTCACAAACTCTAGCAAGGTCCAGGTAACAAACATTGAAGGAAAAACATACTGTGAAGTCAAACAAGCACTAAGTAGGAGAAAGACTGGAGGTGAAACTGTGTCCTGCGACCCAGGACTGCGTTACTGCCTCTTGCAGCCTGTTATCATGCAGCACCTTCAGAGATCACAGGATTTTCTGCATCCTCCTTTCCCTGGCTCCACAGCCTTGTTCATAAGGCGGATGTCCTCTTCTCCAGCATGACAAGAACCCGCGGGATGGTGTGTGCTCTGTAGGAGCAGAAGGGGTTGCCTGCAACACGTAGCTGCAGATCTTCCCACCCGAGGTGTCTACCCCTCGACAAAAGGGTTTGGGAGTAAAAACACAGCCCCTTTTTGTGTGCGGGGAGGGAGGAACGACTCTGCCACGGCAGGGATTCATTTGTGTTTTAGTAGGAACTGTGAGGCAATAGAAATGTGCTGCTCCCAGTCTAAAGCAGTGTTTGCTGTGTGTGATTGTGCGTTCTTTTAAATTAAACTATTTTGCAAGCACTTCCTTCCTGCATTTCTCAGAAGGAGGGAGGGGGTGTGTGCAAAGAATGTTTAACTGCCTTTGACGGAGGAGGAAAACTGAAGAAAACAAGAGATGCAATCCTAACTACTGACCTTTTACTTGAGCTTGGTGATGTTTTTCAGCAGCAGAGCCTCCAGGGAGTAACAGCATCCTCCTTGCTATTGTGCTGCCTGCCCAAAAAGGGGGCTAAAGTTCAGCTTTTATGATGTTCTCACTCTGGGCTTGTGGGAAAAAGGCCACATTCCCTTTCTTAGGTCATACGAGTGCAAGAGATGACAGAGTCCTACAGTCTAACCCCAGGGCATTAGGCCAGTTCAGAATGAGACTGGGATAGACAGCTTGGTAAATATGCAGCCAGCTTTTTCTCCTTACGGAGATTCACAGCAGGTGGGAGGGTAATTTACATTGTTAAATTAAAAGGCACTGATTTATTTTATGTTGGTGTGTTATTGTTTCATAAAAGCACATGGGTCGCCATTACTCATAATGGATTCTTGCACTTTATTGTTAAATACTCCGTTTCCACTTTGGTCGACAGTTACTGGAAATGAACGTTATCCACTAAGACAAAAACGAGAGGCAGATAAGCATAAAACAAAACCCCAGCCTCCTCCCCAAGAAACTGCAGGTTTTTAGGGAACCCTCCACAGTTATGAAGATTGAGATTATTGAAGCAGGTGTTCGCAAATTGTGGTCATTATCCATCAGACTGTTTGTGCCCCGTCCCATGTGGCAGGGTCTACGGAGCGGTCGGTCCCTTTGCTCACTGGTTCAGGTCGGGCTCCCCATCTCATAGGTGCCACCTAGTCTTTTGCTCAGCGCTGTGGGAGGGTGACTGTCGTCAGTTCCCTTAGCAGCTGCTAGTGTTTCTGTCCATTGAGGTGTCCTTCAGCCCCATTGTTGAAGTGTCGTTCTCATACTGAGCTGGTGTTTCTGAGTGGCACGATCCTGGCTGTGGAGGGATGGTTGTGTTTCCTGAAGAGTTGACCAGAGGAGGTGCCTGCAAAGGCCACCTATCTTAAGGATAGATACTGTTTTAAAGTCACTGTAAGACATACTGTTTAAAAAATAAATGTGGATGATGCTGACGTCTGTCTGTGCATTTGCATCCTTTCAGCAGTGGCTGTAACTTCTGCTGAAGGTGCTCAAGGTGCCGCAGCATCTTAGCCTGGCCGTGCAGGGCTGCAGCGGACTAAGAGATCCTGTCTTGTGGCTGATGTAGGAGTTTTACCTTAAGTTGGAGCCTTCTCTTTTGCATCGTAGAGCGCACAAAACTCACCATTGTACCTAGCTACCCCGCAGTTCATTGAAGAATATTCATTGCTACCTATTATATAATTAATAATGAGTACCTCTGTATGTTATAAGGAAAGATGTGTGTTTTGGCAAAACGGAGCAAACGGAAGTGGTGTCTGATCTAGTGGCTTAATTGCAGCTGCAAGGGAAAGGTCTCGCTCCCTGCCCTTCTCCCTCGCGCCCTCGTACCCAGCCCTGGGTACACGAGTCATCCTCTTCGCTCCAGTGCTGCTACCTTGGACCCTTCATGGAGTTGGTTCAATTCACTGGCCCAGCAAGAACTGATCCGTATTTTGGCCCAGTTAGTTTATTACCAACAGCTTGGGTGGGACTGGCTTGCGAGCACTCTGCTGAGGACCACAGCCTGTGCAAGCTGGGGCACAGAAGGGCTCTCCGCATTTCAGCGGGGCGAGCTGCCGAGCGGGGAGGGTCCAGGTTGGTTGGTGTAACTGCACTCACATGTGATATGCAGACGAGATGTAACAAGGACAAGTCACTTTGCTTTTGCACCAGCAAAGTGTTAAATACAGCCAGATATTAATTCAAAGTACTTGAAATACATGTAC
Organism: Burhinus bistriatus; assembly: GCA_013397275.1. Classification (NCBI taxonomy): domain Eukaryota; kingdom Metazoa; phylum Chordata; class Aves; order Charadriiformes; family Burhinidae; genus Burhinus; species Burhinus bistriatus. The sequence continues at coordinate 768,576 of VYXH01010513.1, forward strand.
ATGCCAAAGCACACCTTTGGGTGGCTGTTCCATGGATGCAGGTGTGTTAGGTGTCGCCCCCCACGTGATGCTTTCACCTTTCTGCGTATCACACACCTGGGACACGGTGGAACATTTGATTGTGGCGAGGTGAGGGCCAGCTCAACACACATTGTGGGGGTTTTGTCTTTTATCATTGAGTCCTGCCTTTGCAGCATCTTCCAATGACTGACCCTCAAATTTGGTAAATACCAATATCTAGTTACCTGAGGTATGCAGGCAGATGTTTGGGTTGTGGAGGAGAGAAATGAGGTACTTGGAATCTGTCAACTCTCTGGCATTTCTGGTTGTCATAGTGGTGGTAGGGTATAAATTAATGCTGGGAAAACAGGCTGGAAGATGAGGGAGGTTTGCCCGGAGGTTTGCCGCAGGTGAGAGAGTTGGACCCATGATGTGAAGCCAGCAGGCAGTGGCATTCACATAACCCCAGGAGTGTGTCCGATCAAGGCAGAATCACGGTTCTTTTAGCCAAATTGAAAATTGCTTAATATTAATCTGTCTTTCTGGCTTACAAGTATTGATTTTTATATATAAAAGAAAAAGGCAGTGGCAGCCTGGCATACAGTACTGTCTTGCCATAGGTGCTGGTTATACGCTGCTGCCCAGCTGCCCACTCTCTGCCATCAGCTAAGCCATGAGCGGCCTCAGTGGCTGGGGAAGAGCCGCTGTCCCTCTTGACTTCCAGGGAGGAGGCCGTTTTACAGGATTGGAGGCTTTGACTCTACAGATCATTCATTTAACCTTATTTAAATTTGCCTAATTTGAGGAGGTATCTCTTTTCATTTTCTTCTGGATGCTCTTTGCACTTAGCTGCATAGACGTTGGGAGGGAGAAGAATTTTTCTCAATTGTTTGTTTTTTCTTGGGGAAAAAGAAATTAAGATTTATTATCGGTTTTCCCTCCCTAGGGCTCTACCTCAGAAGAATCTTCTGTAAAGCAGTTTTCAGCTTTTACTTCAAGAAGTATGTAGCAAGCTATCAGTAATTCAGCATAACAAAAGTTCATGCAGTTCAGAGCTTTCCTGATTACAGAGGAGCTTTTCTTGGGATTTTTAAAACGTCCTAGACAGAATTAAAAGAATTTCTCAGCGAGGAGAGTGCAAGCTGGGGACTCTCCAGCAGATGTAATCACTCAAGGAAAATTTTGTTTGGCTTGGCTGGGTCCTGCCTTCGTTCCATGCTCTTTCATCCCGCCGCTGGTCTTTGTCTCTCAGTCTTTCACAGTGTCTCTCTGTCCGTCTTTGTCTGTGTTTCCCTCTTTCCATCTGCCCCGCATTCCCTTGCAGGCTGAATGGGAGAGCGTTAACCTGGCGACTTCCAAGACAAACAGGGAGTCAGACTGAAAGAGGGGCCTTTGGCTGTCATGGGACTTTGCGGGCACTCACTTCCTAGAATTAAAGGCTGAGAGTTGATCTGTAAGCCAGCCAAGCCGGAGACAATGATTGGCTTTCCATTTTGTTCCTTTGATACTGACTTAAATATGTGCACCAAATGGGAAAATAAAATTTACATAAAAGTAAGCAGAAATCCACTTTCTTATACAGATCTGTTCTACCCTGTGTCTTCTGATATGGATAACGCAGGTGGCAAAATTCATCTGTTGTTTCCTAAAGGACTTTGGAAATCAGGCCTGCTCTTAGAGAGCTGATTTGTAAATGACGTCCTGATGGTGGTGTGGGGTTTTTGGTAGCCCTGAGAAGATGGGACTAGTGCAGCTGGAATCCCAGTGGGTGAGAGGAGACTGCACAGACGTGTAGTGCCTCCAGGCATGGCTCATGGGGACCTTGAGAGTCCCCGTGGTCCCTGACACCCAGGAGGGTCTGTGCCTTCATTGGGGGCTGCACGCTGGGTTTCCAGTGCTGATACCAGGCTAGAGTAAGTGAGAAGCAATTGTTGAAACGGATGGATCCACTGATGTGAAAACAAGGGAGGTCGGAATCGGGCACCGTTTCCTTGGCGGTTCTGCTGGGAGACTTTGGGCAAACTGCTTCACTTCCCAGGGCCCGTGTGTGGAAGAAGTGCAGCATCTGCGTGCCTTATAAACTGTAACGTGTAACCTGAGGTGCAGCTTTTTAAGGAAACCAACACCTGCTCAATGTAGAAAAGGAGAAATACAAACATGGTGGGCTGTTGTCTTCAAAGTAATACACGCTGTTGGCAGCTCTTTATGATCGTGCTTCAGTCAGCGCAGCTGCTTTGGCGTATGTCTTGGTAGCATCATCGACTTGCAAGAAAGTGTTGAAGTGGTCACGGTAAGGATTGTGAAAGGATTGTGTTTCGGAGATCAACATGTCCTTGGCTGCGTGCAGGTCTGATAGCGAGATTTCAAAGATCTTTATTTCACAGAATCACAGAGTGGCAGGGGTTGGCAGGGACCTCTGGAGATCATCTAGTCCAACCCCCCTGCCAGAGCAGGGTCACCCAGAGCAGGTTGCACAGGATGGTGTCCAGGCGGGCTTGGAATGTCTCCAGAGAAGGAGACTCCACCACCTCTCTCTCTGGGCAGCCTGTGCCAGTGCTCTGCCACCCTCAAAGGAAAGAAGTTCTTCCTCATGTTTAGATAGAACTTACAATGTTCCAGTTTGTGCCCATTACCTCTTGTCCTATCACTGGGCACCACTGAAAAAAGACGGGTGTCATCCTCCTGGCACCCTCCCTTTAAGTATTTGTAAGCGTAACTTCAAATGTCTTTGAAATAAAGAAAGTGGTGGTGGAGGAGGGCAACCACTTGGAAAGGATTTTAGATACCTGCAGCTCACAAACGCATGCAGAGTTGTTCAGGTAGCTTTGTCTCCAACTTGGTGATGTTTTTGCAATGCCAGGGAAGCCAGGATAGACTTCCTAATGTGTTTGCTTTGGTGCTCCCAGAGGTCCAAAGCCAGCTTCTTCTGAACCAGCTGCAAGCTGTTATGGCTCATCAAGTCTGTTGCAACTCCTGGATAGGGGATGCTGTAGATAGCACAAGGAGTTGTTGAAGGTAAGCATTACATTCAGTCACATCTCTTGCATTGCATGATCCCTATTTGGGATGGAGCTGTTGTGACAGTGCACAGGCACTTTGATCTTGTAATCCCTAGCAACTGCATGGTGCTCTCCTTGGAGAGCTGTCCCAGTCTACGTCCTTCTACTCCCTGCGGCTCACTTGTTTAGACTATAACTGAGTTCACATGTTTATTATCCTTCACTTCAAAATCTGATTGCACTCTTCTTCTATTTTAAGAGTTTTTACATTCTCTATTACATCATTATTATCCTAACCATGTGCTCCAATCGATCTGTGGTAGCCAATGTACTATAAAACAAAGTATTGTTAGTATCAGGTCTTTAGTGTCAGGCCCTGTGTCTCGCAGCGTACAATGACATGATTATGCTTTTGAGTGATTGGAGAACTGTGGTGTATGGTCTGGTTCTTCCATGGGATATGATGACATGCCAAAGACCGTAATGAGTATTATATTTTAAATTATATGTGCATTTTAAATATGTGAAGCTATAAAAAAATAGATACGTGAAAGACTGTTGAACTTCCCTCTTTGACAGTTATCAGATAATTCTTGGACATCCCAAGCAAAAATATTTAGCAGTATTGATTTTCCTGTGAGGCTGAAGACCAAGGAGACTTTAGCTGCAGTCCTCAGTGACTCCTAAACAGGAATCGCCCCTCAGGAAAGTCAGGCTGAAGCTTGCTATACTTCTCCTTGATTATTTTTCTTTGATTCCATGCAAATCATTCTGCTCTGAGTGGTTTATATACTCCAAATGTCTCCTAAAACACAGAGGGATGTCCCACTTCCAGCCTCTCACCTACCCCTTCCAGCTTCCTTGCTGAACATCCCATTCTTCCTGCTACCCCAGCAAAGCAGCTGCTGGCAGTTAACTTTCCAAGCTGCACTTCTTTTAGGTTTTTCCAATGTACCTGTCTCTAAGTATACCTTATCCTTTCTCCCTGCCTGTGGGGGGCTCTCTTTTCCCAAATGAAAAGGAACGATGTGTTACGGCAAATGCGGGTTGCCACTGGGTCACCTGCCGTCTCTTCAATGGTTGCATTATCATTATCTTGCCCTGTCGCTGGATGTTCCTAGCTGGTGTATTGCTCATGCATAAGGGTGACGAGCATGGGTGTGAAGACCAGTACCTTTCCCCTGCTCCAGAGCCACCCCGGGACAATGTTGTTGTGCTTTTTGAACATGAGCTGGTTTTCTGCTTTAAACTGCAGTGTGCTGCTGGGCTGTGCCAGCTCGTGTCAGTGGACAGCAGTGATGGCAGCACCGTTCTCTGCTGTATGATGTGGCGTGGTGCAGGTTTCCCTCACTGATGGAGTTGCGTTGAGAAGTGAGAACGTTCCTTCTCCGGCGCTGATGGACATTTAAAACACTTCAGAGTACTTGCGATGATTGCTGAGGTTGAGTGAAAGGCTGGAGAAATACCTGCGAAATGGTTCTCCTTGCCACAAACTGCTTTATAATCCAGCCTGGCTTCCCTGTCTAGCAGCGGGACCGTTGCAGCACCCCGATTCTCCATAGCCCACCCCATCAGCGGTCCCTGAACTGAACACGGTTTTGGGAGGTGACAGGATATTGCACACTAAGCTGTTTTTCTCAATTTTGATTCAGCAGCGTAACTCACACTAAAAAGACTTTCCATTGGTATTCATGGCTCATATAACAGCTCCTCAACTGTTTCCTGTGGGTTCGGAGGGAAAGGATCTTTCCATGCATAATTTAATCACATTCAGCAGTACAGCAGTTGGATTTTTTTTTTTTTCCACAGAAAATCTAGAACATCTTGTTAGTTAAATCTTATACTTCTAGAAATGCCAGTGAGCTTGCTTATCTTGTTCATTCAGATAAACACCTCTCAGCATCCTGTTTTTCTTAATGTCATACGAACAGGAAGAGAACGATTGTTTGAGATGTGCGTCAGTCATAATTGTAAGCAGGCAGCCACGTTACCCTCCCCGTTGCCACAGAAACCAACAAATCTCTTCAAACATGTTGGTGGTGAGCTGACAGGTATCCTTTCTTGTCTACTTAACCTCCCGGGGCTGTAACTTTGCAAGTCGTGTGTAGGACCTCTCAAAGATTTTTATTTTTTTTATCAAAGAGGATGCACCTATAAATTTTGCAAGCGAATAGCCATCGCTACTTTTATCTTAAGTAGCAACGACATTCAACCTTGTATCTAGGACTAGAAACACTGAAAAAATCGATGGCAAGCTGTTTAGTCAGTGGTGAAGTACTGGGCGAGTTTTTGCCTGAGCCTGTGTGTAAAGTCTGTAACATGTCCTAGAGAAGAACAGTTTGAGCCAGACAGCTTACAGGAAAGCATTTGGCTATTTTGCAGTCACTTAAAGGTGACCTGGAGAGCTTTGTGCATGGAGGGAGCAGGTTCAGCGTTTGGGGCACGCTTCAGAGTAGCTGGAACTGTTCCTGGCACCTCAGGATGGGATTTTCAAAAGCAGCAACAGGAGCAGAGATATGCACGAAGAACACGTATTTGAAGGTTCTTGCTTTCTCTGGCCATATTGAGTATCAGTACTGGAAACAGTTTTAACGTAACACTCTGAGATGTAATTAGCTATAGGAAGAAGAAGGAATTTTTTAGTGTAGGAATTTTACCGTTCTTTTCTTCAACATAAGCAAAGTAGCAATTGTACTCTGTCTGTGGAGAGCTTGATTCAGGCTGGACAAATGGGTCTTCTCCACTTTGTTCACTTGAGTCTTTTAATTACATTATATGTAACCTGAAGGGAAGCTGAAAAGCTACTATACAAGCCATACTTTTGATTAGAAGAAAGCTATGATATTTTCTCAGATTAGCATTTAAAGCAAATCAGTTTGGTTTGATATACTGCCCAACAAGAGTGTGGGTCAGGATGCCCACATCTGCCCTTTCTGCATGGCTGTGACTTGTAGCCTGTCTCCCCACGCAGGCAGAGGAGGAGGAGGAGGAGAAAAGGAGGAATGCACGGAGCTGGTAATAGTGGCGGAGACATCACCTCTTGAAAACACAGCCTGAGGGACCTAGCTGTGACCGGGAACTGCTGGCCTGGAGGGGCTGAGGGTTGGCTCCCCATTGTTCCCTGTGCCTTGGAGGAATGGCCAAGGAAAGAGCAGCAGAGGGAAAAGTGAATTTCCCAGCAACAGACTTCAGGAAGGCAGGTGGTGACTTCCCGGACACTGTGCCGCGTCGTTCGGTGTCTGAGAGGTGAAATACTGCTGAGGGGTTGGTTAGCGTGTCTTTTATCCTTCCCCAGAGCTCAGACTGAAGATATAGAAGTAAACAGAAAAAAGACGCACTTGTACATAATTCCTACATATCTACATTCACAAAAAATTGACAGAGATAAAATCTGAAGAGGCATTCGTTTCAGTTTTCTGTATCTTTCCTCTCAGCAGGTCTGTTAAGACTAACAATACCAATGCATGAGGGGAGATGGCACTAATATCTGCTGCAGACTTAGGCTTTTTTGGGGGGTTGTTTTTTAACTAATTGGAAAGATTTGTACAAGTTTTAACGTGTGTTGGGTAGAGCATATGAAGAGGAACTCTCACACAGATACTGGAAAGCTGTGAGTTTCAAAGTAAATGCTTAGTAAAAACAGTAAGTGGCAAAATGTAATGTGTTCTTAAATTTCTTAGCCTTGTTTTGTTAGTTGTGCCTCCCTCCTTCGATTCTGCCTTTGTCAAGCCTTGGGCAATAAAAGCTGTGGGCTTCTTCCTAGCTGGAAAAGTTAGTTTCAGTTGTAATTGCAAGATGCTGATCTTGTGTCTAATACCCGCCGTTAACTGGAGTTTTGACTCCGCTGAGAGCTCTAGCTTTTGCCAGTCAATTGATGTGCTAAGGAGGAATTAGAGCTGTTATGATAACCCCACGCCAGAAAGTGCCAGAAAGCTTGGAGGTGCTGCAGTCTTGGTTTTCCCCCCTCATTTTCTACTGGTAGAAAAACGGTCAGTGTATTAAGATCTACAAAAACAGTTTTTATAAAGAGCAGTGCCCCAAACTACATGGAAAGAACATCAGAAGGAGATCTGTATTTATGATGTGCACTCCTGCTTTCCCTGCGTGGAGCTCTGGTGTGACCTTCCTCTCTTAAGCAGAACTTGTCAGTGTTTTCCAGCAGTGTTGTACAAGAGTACAGTTTCCCCATCCCTGGCGAGCTGCAACCCTACACTCCCATGAAAAAGCTCAGTTGCACCTTTATTTGCTTTACTAAATAAGCTGGACTCCTCACAACACATGACAGAAAAATGTTTCCATCCTCACGTCTATGTGACACAAGATTTGTAGTGTCTTTTGAACGTTTCGTTAAAAGCATTTCATGGTACAACTTGATAGAAAGCTCACGGGAACCCTAACTTGGGTGAAACTCTCCTTAATTTAAGTAGCAATCAAGCGTTAATTAAATAAGGGATTAAAAATTTAGGATGTGGACCCAAGCCCAGTGAAATGCTTCCGTAGTTGATGTGTATGGAAATTTTTGTGTCAGCTTCGTTGCATGAGAATTTCATTCGTGGAGCTAATATCTAATTAGCTCTCCTCTAAATAGCCGAGGAGATACTTAGATTTAAAGCTTTGGCTGGTGGTGTCACTTGGGGTAGGTTAAAATACATGGACTTCTTCAGCTGAAGGCCTGAGCCTTTGTGCTGGGATACTGAAAGTGGATCAAGTGTTTTTAGCTGTGCATTTTAACATGTGCTTAAAACACAGTCTAAATACTTTGCTAACATCAGGCCTCAACATGTAGACGTTTCTATTTCAACTTCTGTTTTTAAAAACAGTTTAATTCTCATTTGGATACTTACAGAACAAAGTTTCCTTGAACCTGATTACCTGTCTTCAGTGATTGGAATGGTCTCAGCTAGTGAAAAACCAACAAAAAAGTGAATTTTGACTTTACTGAGAGGGTTGTTTCAATATGCTTCTGAAGTGGTGGCAGAAAAGCTGAAGTATTCTTCAGGTTCAAGTTGTCTTTCTCAGGTGTGACCTACAGATTTCTTTGGGCGATTGGCTCATCCAACCACAGATGAAAACAAATTCTGTGTCTGATATTAAATACCTGAATGAGTGGTACCAGTTATGGAAGTGTGTAGATAACCGAAATGGAAATCCTTAGGAGCTGGGAAAAGCAGGATACGCTTGGTGCCTTTCACCGTGCTGATAGGGATGAAGCTGCAGCACTTTTGATTCTGTAAAGGGCCTGGATGCCTGGTCCGTACCGGCGGAGTTGAGCAACGTGACTGTGCACATCAGCCGCAGAAAGGGAGAGGTTCTGGCCCCCGTTCAGCATCTGCTGATGCTTCTTAAGTACACAGAAGCGAGGAACTGGCAGAAGAAAATGTGGGAATGGCGTTTAAACAAGAATCAAACCATTGTTGCTGTTCTAAAAAGAAAGTTGGGTGATTTCAAAACATGTATCACAGCTTTTTAGTATTAACAGTTGGGTTTTTTCATGGAAAACTACTTAGGAGAGGCAGTTAAAGGTTCTTAGGTTTCAAACTTGGGGATTTCCAGAGATGTCTGGAGGGGAAAAAAATACGTATCTTTTTAGCTTTATGATAGCACTCTGCATCTGATTCTTCTTTCCCAAACTGCAGTTCAGTCCACTAGACCTGCTGCTGCTGCTGCTCCTGACAGTCTCAGTACGAAGTAGCCAGAAAACAAGGACATGTGTAAGACGTTCCCCCTTTTATCCTGGACAGTATTAGTTTTCTTCACCTTTGCAGGACTGATAAGCTTGAAAGAAGAAATTGTTAGTTTTCTGAAGTGCTGTTCTAAATGTTGGGTTCAAACTTCTGAATTTCCGTTTCCGTGAAAGTGCCATTAACTTAGTGCAGGGACGTTGACCTGTGGCCTGGCTGTGAGAGATCCCTTCTGTTCCGGGGCTTGCGGAGGTGCGGTAAGGCAGCCCCACCACTCAGCAGTGGGAGGTGAGAAATGGCTCGTTCCACAGCAGTGAGTGTTGTCAGTGCTTCTGGGAGCATGGTGACTCGCTCCTCACCCTTCCCTCCTCAACACTGAGATGTGTTATGGGAACAAAACCCATTTCTCTGAAAAATTTCGCTGAAAAAACCATGGAGCTGTTGGCTAAAGCAGGTAAAAATAGCTTGGCTGAATATTTGGAGGAAAATAAATATTTTATGATGAAACGGTGTTTTTTACTTAAGTAGGTTTGAACACAAGAACACCAGCCATGCTTTCAGCAGGACGGGGATCCACCGAGCTCAGTGTCTTCAGTCACCTCTCTGGCTGTGCCTGGCAGTGAAGATGTAGGGAGGAGATGTAAAAAATCAGATGGGAATGAGGGAGTGCACTGCTGTCCTCTGCTCCGGGCTGTCCGCAACTCCGAGTCCTCCTGTACCAGGGATTGTATTGTCATCTTGGTGCTTAATAACCCTTGAGGTTATAGCCCATCTAACGGATGAGGAAACCATTCAAAGTGTTGCCAATTACTTGCAAAAGACTAACGATTGTTATATTTTTAGGCTTTTATTAATTTTGTTTCCATTACTTGCCTAGAAAGCAACTTCTGAATATTATTTTTAGAATTTCCACTTATGTAAAAACAGGTGCACTTCTCCTTGTCAAGCCAGAGTGTATTGAAAGTATCCCAAAATGACTCCTGCTTGTTGGAGGTGGTGACCCACGTGTGCGTTCAGACCGACGGTGTGAGATGCTCTGCTTTGCCACTGTGCGAGGGGAGGGGATGTTTCCGCTCCCTGAGAGTGGGTCATCACTGCGTGAGCACGTTGCCAAAGCCCAGTAACTTCTTGGTTAGGTTTCATTTTTATTTCTGTAGCTGGCACCATTTCTGAAGGGCACCTTCTGCTCACATGCGGCATGCAGTGCCTAGACATTGTTGTTCCTGGGGTGTCTGTGCGCCCTGAGCGGGAGAGGAGTGGGATGCCCTTGGGGTGATGTGGGCTGGGGGAGAGGAAGGTCCTTGGTTGGAGTCCCAGGGGTGGAGGTGCGCCGGGTCTGCCTGCCTTACGCTACGCTGCCTGGTAAGCAGCTCTGCTGTCTCTTCATTGACAAAAAGCACGAGGAAAGTAAGAGGAAAATGTTATTGGCTGTTCTGCTCAGACGAGCGAGCCTTTTCTTTTAATGAGAATGCATTTTATTTGATCTGTGTTTTTTTGGGGGGAAATGATGAATTTTAGCCATTATGAAAACAAAAGCCGTGGTTATTTGTAAGGACTGTTTTATAAGAAGCATATGTGTGCTTTATTATTCTTTTGCTTGAAGTGTGGGGATTGTTTTCAGTTGGGAGGTTGCATTAGAAGAATGTGAACTTCTGACTCACTGAGAAACAGAGCATGTATTAGCGAAATTGTGAGGTTTCCTATTATGTTTTCATAACTCAAATTTCTCAGAATGGAAGGGATCTCTTTTGCCCTTAGTTAAAGAATTACTTTTACTGCCATTGAGAAAAACTGGATTCTTTTTCTAGAAAAACTTGTATTGCTTTCAGTACACATTTACTCTACCCACTATTCCTCATTCCCTTTTCCCCTCTCCAGCATGGCAGTTTCTCTTTCTCAGTGTTCTGCCTGTGTAGCTCATTCTCCAGACGTATTTCTGTTTGATCTCTAAATTTTGGCTTTTCAGTAACGATGTAGTGGGCAGCATAGACCAAGGTATGGCTTAACATAGTGATCCCAGGAAGAGGTGGGCTCAGCAAATGGCATCTGAGGAATTCCAGCTTTTCTCTAGAAGAATCAAATGAGAAACATGAAGTCAGCATTGAATGCATAGCCGAATGCTTTGTGATGAGCTTTTGCAAGGATATTAGAGAAAATACAATTAGTAGAGCTAACCCTGTGATACAGCATTGCATGCTGTCACATTAATACAGTAGATCAAACCCAGAGACTCCAATTCAGGAATTGCTGGCCTGTTCCTTGCTATCCTGCATGCAAGGTACGTAACTGAATTAGATGTTCCTATTAAATCAAGGCTGTCTGAAAGATGGTGAAGAACCACCAGAAGATAAGCTTCTAGATGCTGACCTCCCCCCTAAAGCACAGCAAAATGTTTCTTGCTGAGGGAAACAGCTGTGTCATTTGACTTGACATGAAGCTTTCCCCCTGCTTTTGGTACAGGGAGAGAACTGGGGTAGGGGGAATAGTCTTGGGTTGACCTGGGTTTTTTGTCTGGCCTATGAACCAAAACATAATCCAGTTCTGCTGTTTGAATTATTGCGTGGACCACACCGTGGCAGTGCGTTAGGTGATGTGAACGCCTCTATTTCAGTAACGATTCCAGCCGTGGGTACTTGATCTGCTGTAGAGAGACTGCAGGGGAAACCCAGCCGTGGCCTCCAGCTCTCCTCTCTGGCGAGCGGGAGCAGATGACTGTCACCTAAGGGCATCACAGGGCTGGAAGAAACATATCAGAACAGTCACAGCTGGTCGACAAATGGAGAAATAAGGTACCATTCAAGTTAAATGAGGATTCTGGCTGCTGAAAATGAGCTGATGTTCGTAATCAGGTGGTTACAAGTGAGGAACTTACCGATTTTCGGGTTTTTTTTCCTCCTGTCTGATGCAGACATTCCACTGGCTGTGTTAGTGCAGGAGGTGAATCCAAATGTGTAAATGAAGAACTGGAGGAACAAGTAATGAATACTTTTCCTTTGGTGAACCTAGACTCACAGACCTCCCAAAAGGCTAAATCTTTAATGTTAAAATTACAGGGGAGGTGTGTGGTGTGTGGAGTTTTTAAGACTGTGGTAGCTCCGTGTGGTTACTTCCCTTCTGAGATCTGAAGGGTTCTGTGCGGTGGAGTTCAAAGCTCTGTCGATTAGAAAGCTGTAGCTAAAATTGGAAACCGAGCCAAAGGCTAGAGTGAGCCAGACATACCTTATAAAGAAGGACCCTCTCCGTCTCGTTGCTTCATTGCCTTGTTTGAATTCAGCTAAACCCACATAGTTATATGTTTAAAAGGAGTATTTGTCTTTTGTGGGAGATGCAGTTAAGGAATGGTAGCTGGGCATGGTGAGTGAATTTTTGAGCCCTGGAAATTGTGCTAAAGCAGAGCAATTTATTGCTTCTGAAATGAAATAGTTTTGTGACAACTGATCCTCTTGTAAATTTTGCACTGGAGGATTCAGTGGTAGGATGTAATTAACATTTAAATTGATCAGGCTCTTACAGCAGCACTCCTCTGCCTGTCTGCAGACACTGGTACGGGAGACATCTCCCTGCGAGCGAATACCTCTGGGCTGCTTTTATTCTTAGTGGGAGTCTCATCGCTGCAGTAGGTGGAGATTGGGATGAATCACCCAGTGGTTACTCCTTAGTCATAGTGTTCTTGGAAGTGAACTGTTATCGTTCCTGGAAATATCTGTTTTTCCGAAGACACAGACTCTGCCATGAGAAAATATTAAAGAGCCTTTGACCCCCTTGGTGCAGGTGCATCTGAAATAGGAAGGGACGCTCTTGTGAGTGAAAATCCTCCCCATCCCCAAGACGATGCTAGTTTCCAGTTAAAAGTGACGTGCAGGGGTGGAGAAGGATGCATTGGAAGTTCATCCCCGTCATGGTCTTGTTGGAATGGGAGTAACATTCCTGAAAAAATCAATCTCCCTTAAGACGACTGTGGCCAATTTAACCGGTGATGACAAGGCATCGAGAGCCATAGACCTCCTCGGTTCAGTGAATTTGCAGATCTGATCAGAAGATGACATGGACACTCATGAGCTAATTGATGCGCAGGGTGCACTGCCTGCACAGGTTCACACTCCCTTCCCCGTCCCTGAGAGCAGGTTTTTTGAGCGCTGATGTGGGGAGCAGTAGGGTGGCCGTGGGGCCCCGGGTGCTCCAGCAGCATCCGCAGCTGCTCACTCGCACGTGGTGAGGCCGAGCCGGCCCCGCAGCCACGGCGTGGGGGGGACCCAGACCCCACGGGAACACTGTCTGCTTTGGGGCACGGAGGTATGGGGAGAATACAGGGCAAACACGGCGGTTGCCAAAGGGTTGCTAAAGCCCTTGCTTTGGTACTGGCCTTCTTACCATGGTGTCTCGGTGGTTTGCAGCTCTGCTTTCTTGGCTGCTGGCTAAGTTGTTTGTTTTTTGATTCTCTGTGGGCAAAACTACACTTTTATTTACCTCTTCACTCCCAGTTATAATTTATTTGGTGCAGTGTCATGTCTATTAAGCAAAACGCTTCATGACTTTTATATTCAGAAAGTGAATTGAATGAGAACAGGGAAAAAGTGACCTTGGATTTGCAGAAAACGGTGGCGCTCTCACCTGCACTCCCGTATCGGTGTGGATGCAAAGCAAGCAGAGGTTGCGTTTCATTGTAGATGAAGTAGGAAATACAATCCTTGGCACTGTTTGCAAAAGTACAGGCTAATTACAGCAATGCCATTAACTGTCATTTGGAACCTCTGTTCTCAGTAAGAAATGGAGAATGGATTGGTGCAAGGGGGATGGAGCCGCGATACCGACAAACTCACTTCTCAGGATATTGCATCTAGCAAGTTCTGGCTGGCTAAAAAAACCACGTCCCACCTCTGTCTTCTGCAGCTTCTGATGCACTGATTACCTGCGCTCTTCCCTCCCTCTGAAACCAAGGAACAGAGTTACATTAGCCTTGCCGCAAGGTGGTATTTTAACTGCATACAGCTACGATGGAAGCACAAGGGTTACTCCAGAAGAAACAGTAATAAGCAAGAAGTGGCCCACAGCTCCCAGCTCTGGGGAAGGTGCTGTTTAGGGATGCTCTGGGGTGGTGGGTGGTCTCTCGGCCTCTGAACTTCTGTTTTCAGAGAGATTTCCCCGTTTCGTTCCTAGGTTTGTCGGAGGCCTCGTCTCCCGCTCGCGTTGCTGTCAGGTGTTAGGCATCTCTCGAAGGCGAGTCTGAAGCGCCAGGGATGTTGTGGCAGGACCAAACACCGTTGCAATAGCATAATCCTAACCGGTTTTTAAAAGAGGGATTCATCTATATCCTATCTGCTTTGATTGGTGACCATTAATTCTAGTACGTACGACGTCTCTGCCCGCTCCGTGGTTATACAGCACGTCAGGCGTCGCTCCCCAGGCCCTGGGATAAATCCGAGTAAGACCAAATCACTGAGAAAGCCTCCTACAAAGCAAAAGGAGAATGGCACTGCCGTGCACCACGGGCTAATACCCACGTATTCATGTATATATGCTTTTCCTGGAATCTTTCTACTTATTTTAAAATAATATAGCACTTTACCTTTGGTTTTTTTATTGTATCTATTTCCTCTTTTTATTTTTTTAAATTACAGTCCAGGATTTTACAATGTGTATTGCGTAATACCTGTATATTCTGAAATTGGTTTTGTGTCTTTTAAATGTCATTTCACATTGCTAGGAGAAATTCCATATGGAATCACTTTCTCAAGCTCAATAATACTTAAACAAGATTGGAAGGTTTTTGTATGTTCTGTGTGCTCATTAAAAGTAGGCACGGCAAGAAAACCCAGAAGGTGTAAAAATCTGTGAGTTTCTATGGAGGAATTTTGTGTCTTTTTAATTAAATGAGCTTGTTTAATTAGAGATTCAAAATTTGTCACTAGAAAATGTATCCACTCATTTTTTGCATCGTCAAAGTGATTTTATTTCTGTTCCCTGTCAGCCTGCTCTTCTACAACATTAGCACACATTTGGTGTGAACTGCTGACACTTTTCTGAAAAAAATTGAGACAGAGTAGGTTTTGATAAGAGACTTTAATTAATTCGTAATCCAGATAGCATACTATTTGTTGGTTTTCTGATGTAATTTAAATTACACAGCGTTGGGTGCACCCATCATGCTGCTGAAACAGGAGCTGGCTGAGTAACTCTGCTCCCCCATCCAGCCTCAGTTTATGCATTGCCTATACATTTATATATTTTAGTTTTTAAGTGCAAATGGCCTAGCTGCACTTATGGTGACATTGAAATACCTAGAATCTTTATTTTCCTTTCAGAAAAATATCTCAAAGGCTTGTTGATACTAACAGGAGTTTCCACAGAGGACAGATTTCAGGGATTTATTGGGGCAGAAGGCACACAGACCAATACATAATAGTAAAAATTCACTGATTGTTTACTGGGTGGGTTGGGTTTGTTATATATTCCCTTAAACATTTATTAAAATCCTCTTAATTTGCAAGGCAGAGGTATAAGGTGTCTGCCTAAAGAAGACTTAACCATTAGCATTTTGTTCTTGACCTTTTTTGTCCATGAATTTCAGCTGTAGTTGACTCTTTGGTGGATGTGATCCTGCATTTCAGTCACATTAGCCTCCTTTTTTGGAGTTGCTTTTTCTTTTTTTTTTTTTTTTGCATTCTGTATCTTTTAATTAGTTGACTGTAATTCTTTCAGGTCTCAAGCCATGGGGCGTTTAATGGCTTTTGACACAAAGAAAAAGAGTGTTGAGAGATTGTTTCATTGGTAAATTCCTCCTCTGGGGTTGGATGTCTCACTTTCCCCCTGCGAGAGACACAAGGAGCCTCAGTCAGAGAGTGGGTTTCTCTTGCCAGGGCGTTTCAGCAGAACCGGTGAATAATGCAGCAGAATTTTGCAAGGACGCAATAGCAAAACCACTGCTTTACCTCACCAGCCCGCGGGCAGCGCTTTTGTTGTGATCACAGCAGGTTTTGAGTGATGTATGCACAAAGGAAAAGGAGAGAATGAACAGAAAGTAGTTTATGGCTTTCCTCAAAGGCACTTTTCTAACTCAAAAATATAAGCCTTGTGGTTTATATGGTTTTGAAATGTAACCGCAGATATTGAGAACTGGAAAACATTTGATTTACCATCTCCTCCAATTTTGGTACCAGATTCAGGGCAGAGGAAATTTATTTTCAGAATGAAAAATGTTGAAAGGAAATACATTAATGTCAAAATTTTTAAAACAGGAACATACTATTTGGACAAACTGTCAGATGAAGAAATCGAGGTCATGTGTGTCTTGATGGAGTGGGTGCAGATGTGTCTTTTTGAGATCTCCACCAAAGTGCTATAACCTTGCTTTGGTGAAGCTTTGCCAGATACTTTATGGTCTGCGACCCCCTTTTTTGGAGCTGTGAAGGATCGGTGTCAGACTGAGGACTTTCTCTTCAAGCGCGGTCTAGGAACTGAATGGGATCAGGTGCCTGGGGCACATCTCAGCCTCTCCAGCGTGGTAGGCCTGGCCATCCTTGGCTGCTCACAGCAGGGAGCAGAGAGCTGATGCTCTCCTACTTGCCACACTGGTTTTTTACGCTGTTTTACATGGCCTCGTTCTTGTTTTGTTTGTTTTGTTCATTGAACAACCCTTGTAAATAGCTGGATATCTCTTCAGTATGTAGGAGTCTCTGCAGAATTTAACTTTTCCTTAGGAGTGGAGATTCTGGGTGTTCTTGATGTGACATCTGAAGACGTTTTTCTGGCCTCTGTGACCTGTCCTTGCTTTTGCAGGTGCTGTTCTGTCAGTGTTTTAATACGTGTATCTTAGTAGTTGCTGCTGCTTGTTCCTGGAGTTTCTTGTCCTCTGAGTTGAGTCCAGATGCACTTGTGGTTCAGTTATGACCATTTGGCTTTCGGTCGCTTTGCTTTGTTCTTCTTTCCCTTGCATTTCTTCCTCTCTCTCTTTTGTGTTGAACAATCGTCTGCTCTCCAGATTTGTTCTGGAAGGCTTATGAAACTCCTTGTAAGGTCCCATCCTTTTTCCTTGGATATCCTCACATTAGTTTCCTGATACTTCTCTGTTTCCTTCTCACATGTGGATGAGCAGGAACCTATCTGGTATTCCAATGGGAACATAACAGTACTGTTATTGCTTCATTATCCATGCCAAAGACGCTCATTTTTCACTCTTTAGGGGTGCCAGGAGAACCACGAGGAGGCCAGTCCCCCAAAGAGGTCCCTCAAGAGAAAGAAAAGATGAAATATTCATTTCTTTCAGGAGCCAAAATGATGTGGACCTTCACATTTACATCTTCTGTCTGAGCTGGAGGATAACGAGATACAATAACTCAAGATCCAACGTGAACTGCAGCATCTTTCCCCTCTGGTGGGACTAGGCAAAAGCATGTTGCTTTGTTGTCTCTTCTCTCCTTGTTCAATCCCCACTCTGGAGAACTGAGTGGGAACTGCCTCTTTCTTACGCACAGCCTGAATGGAGAGCAAACCTTTTGCTTAGGTCATGCCAGAAGATGGGGGCATGCCCTCCCCATGGTCGACCTTCTCCTGCCCCAGCGGTTTGGCACTGGCCTCTGCCGTCACCTGGCTGGCCTGGCTGCCGGCAGCGGGGCTCGGCAGCACCCCGAGACACTTCATAGCAATAACTACATTATGGGTGCGTTTGGGGAGGGGGAAGGTTGTTTCCTACTTACCCGTGCTTGCCCAGCGGCATGCTGGCAACATGTTGAGTTGTTTAAAATTGACTGGAGAGGCGGTTTTCATGTGTCTATGTATTGAAAAAATGGTGGGATCTGATTTCAGTTACAGGGAGGTAAGGTAGGAAAAAGTCACGTAAGAAAAGGGCTTGTTTTGTTGATTGAGGTTTAGAAAGCTTTTTAACAAGTTGAATTATTGGCTGTATCTGAAGTGAAACACTGCTTTCCTAACTGCTCTCATTTCCTGTATCATTCCGGCTTGTTCACTGCATTAATTACAGTTCAGATTTACAGTGTATTTGGTTACACACTAGGTTGCATTCTAATTTTTTTTCCTCTGTGTGTATAAATTTCTGTGGGAGTCTGGCCAAGAGGATAGTGTGTATATATGTATGCACACACACATGGGCTGAATTTGACTGTTAGTTTCTAATTTTGTGGGGAGTAGGGATCTGGATTTTCTTCTGTTTTGTTATAAAAAGAGACTTTTCTTTTTCCAAAGGAACAGCAGTAGCTGAGAACAGCCAGTGTTTGGAGAGTTCACGATTTCAGAACAACCAGAGATGAGAGAAAATATTATCCTATGAATTGTAAATGTGGCGTTTTTAATTTGGCTGGTGTTTCCTGGAGGTTAGTGGATAACAGGAATATTATCATTCTCTTGGCTTAACGAGTGATCAGCTTGCTACTTAATATATTTTATAAATGCAGTGCTTCAGAGTTTAGTTGGATGAGGTAGAGCTTTTCACAGTTGAAGTAGCTTTTTGTGACCTGAAATATGAAGTGATATCAGATACTAAGCAAGAAATCTAGCATTTGGAAATGAGCTATTTAGGAACTGCAGATGGTGAATGAAAGGAGGTTTCCTTTTCAGTTTAACATTTTTCTTTTGGCTTTATGAAAACATAAGAAGAGGTGCACTAAATATATGAGGAGTGTTTTTGAGAAATTCAGATTTTTAAATTCATTCTTCACATTTAAACTGTCGATGCAGTAGAAGATTTTCATTCAGAATATTCTGAGTCATGGTTTCGTAAGTAAATAATTGTGAATTAAATAGAACCAGACATCAAAAATGTTACTGCTTTTAAAATGAAATATTCCTAAACATTTGGTTCAGAAATACTGGTGTGATGAATAATGGTATGATGAATAATACTCATATGATGAATGATAATAGATACAAAGTAACAGCTGAATGCAAGGTCTCAAATAACTAGGTGAAAAGTAAAAGAGAAAAATTCCAAATAACCTTCTTTTGCAATAATTGATCACTCATTTTTTTAGCCTTGTCACTAACCCCAGCAGGATTTCGTCTTTCCTCTTCGTCACACACCATCTTGCCCGAATCCCAGCAGAGCCCCGCCTGTTTGCAGCCCGGCGTGGCTGGCCCGGCTCGCCAGCCCACAACGGCCGCCCTGCGCTTGCCAAGCAAATCGGGGCTGATCTGCCCATAAAGTCACCCACTCGTGTCTTCCGTCCACAGGTTGCGATGAGCCATTTCCTTAAAAATCCTTTCCAACCTGTGCAGGATGCTTACTCTTCTAGGACCATTATGTTTTAATATTATAAAGGGGGGGTGGTGGTGGTGTTTGATGCGCAGCGGCAGCATGATTTAGTTGTAAATGCACCGATACAGCTTTTCAGTATTTGAGCCCGTGTGGGTGTTTAGTTAAAGCCATTCATGGATGATGTCTGTTATTTTGTTAGGATTTCAGAGTGAGGGATTTTAGCACTTTAATCCTGACTGACAGTTGGAAGGTTGGTGGTTTCAAACACGGTGGCATGGAGTAGCTGATTTCTCTTCGGTGAAACAATGCACCAGTGTGTCTAGGCTGCCTGTACAGAGCCAATAAATCTGTTTTGTTTTGTTTTTCTCCCCCCTTTTCTCTCTCTCCCTCTCTCTCTCTTCCCCCTCCTCCAGGCCAGGACCCACTTCTATTGCTGAAAACCCTTCAGCTTCTCTGGACAAAGAAAGAGATGAAGAAGGTAAGGCTGAGCCTCCCCTCCACGCTGCAGTTAATAACTGCATGCAGAGCATGTCCAGACGCAGAACGCTTAGGTCAGACCTGCAATTCTTCACGATTACTTTCAGTCCCAGCACACAGGGGAAGAGCCTATGCCTTTGCAGCAAGAAGTGAAAAGAAAAGGTAGCTCTGTGTGATGTGAAGCAGCTCAGGGGCTCATATAAAAGAGCTGAAGTTTACAGGGCTTGAGTTACAGAGGGAAAAAAATTGAAGTTGCTTTTGTTTTCTTTTAAACACTTTTTTTGTCCATTAAATGGAGGGTCTTCGAGGGAGGGGGGAGAATATTTCTAGTAGCTGAAAAAGTGAGGGTTGAAGTCCATAGAAAAGTGCTCTTTGCCAAGTGGAATGATATCAAAGCCTTCGTATTCAAAGTATTTTTACTATTTTTTTCTGATTTAGTTTGGTTTTGCCTTTTAGAGTGGTGAATGCAATTTACACTGCCTGTCTAAAATTAGTGCTATATTTTTATACAGCACCCTATGGGCTCCACGTGGAGATTTCTCATAGGGAGTAAAATATACTTAATCTAAATTTGGGAGCTTGAAAACTAACAAAAACACTAGATACATCAGCTTAACTGTGAGTTTCCCATGTTTAACTCTGCGTTGATCAGGCAGGTTCATAGCCGAGATTTTTTTTTCTAAAAGATCCAAAAACCTGCAGCTCACCATGTAGCCACGTGGGATGTGTCCCATGTGAAGTGGCCAGCGTGACTGTGTACCTTGGTGTACTTTCTCCATCCTAGGTGTCTGGAGCGTTTAGTCATTGTCCTTGTCTGCCGCACTTAGACTTTCCATTACTGATAGTCTGTGGTTCCCAGCTGGAATAATTAAACAACTGGAAACACAGTGTGAGAAGTGCCTTTCCAAATGGTCGGTCACCGACATAGACTTGAGCTCAGCAACTCTGAAGCCTTGAGCTTTCTATCAAGTTTTGTTAGAGTTGGAAGAAAAAAAATATTATTTGTTAGGTCTTGAGGTCAGTTAATCCCACAGAACAACAGTAGGAAAGAGTAATCATCAAAATCTCTGTACTGTGTACCCTGGGATGTGTGTGGATTGTGAAGAAAAATACTCTGAAAAAGACAAAGCCTCTCATCGACGTGTCCTTGGGCAGAGAGCACCGCAGCTTTCCTGCTGAGGGTGGAAAAGCTGGAGGATCCCCATGAGTCACACTTGCAGCTCCGCTTACTCAGTTTGGTTGTTTCTGGAACGCTCATCCCAGTGAGACGCGTGGTTTTGCAGAACATTCAGGCTGCGGCTCCCCGATGGGGCAGGTCTGTTCCCCCTCAGTCCCAGCCATCAGGCAGTGCCACATGGCAGCGGGCATGGGCAGAAGCCTGTTTCTGAGCCTGGAGGATGTGTTTCTGAACAAGGAGGAAAGCCTTTTTAGAGACATGAGGAGGGCTGTGGTGGGACCAGGTGGTGACACAGCATGAATGTCATAGAATCATAGAATCGTCTAGGTTGGAAGGGACCTTTAAGATCATTGAGTCCAACCTAACACTGCCAAACCCACCACTAAACCATGTCCCTCAGCACCACGTCTGCCCAGCTTTTAAATACCTCCAGGGATGGCAATTCCACCACTTNTACTCGAGGTGGGGCCTCACCAGTGCCTAGTATAAAGGAACGATCGCTGCCCTAGTCCTGCTGGCCACACTGTTCCTGATACAGGCCAGGATGCTGTTGGCCACCTGGGCACACTGCTGGCTCATATTCAGCCACCTGTCGACCAACACCCCCAGGTCCTTTTCTGCTGGGCGGCTTTCCAGCCAGTCTTCCCCAAGCCCGTAGCATGTCACCAATGGTTGCTGACATGCTCTCGTCACGCTGTCACTGAGATGGTCTAATCCATGCTCAGGGCATCACCACCCTTCAGGTGTGCACTGCACCCACAGCAAGTGTAGATGCTTTTTTCAGGGGAAGCTGCTGCTCTGCCCTCTTGAGTGCCACTCGAGGTGTGTGGTGCTGCTGCTGACGTCCAGCTGTCCAGTTCAAGTAAATGAGGGAAGTTGACTTAAATACAGCTCGGTCTGCTCCATTGACATTTGAATGGCAGGGAGCTGCTTCGCCTTTGGCTGTGTGTGAATGTAAGGCAATACCGTCGATTAACTAGTGTGAATCAGCCCATTGGTGTCGTATCAGTGACCATGAGGTGAAGGAGGGCATCTGTCCATGGCGTGACCTTGGTTCTGGAACGTGGTTATAAGAAGTGGTCATTTCCTACATAGGAAAGATGCTTTTGGAATAACCAAGAAGCGTCAGCAGACTGCCCTGAGCTGTGTAACTAGAAATAAGGGACCAAAACTGAATGAAGGAGTACGCAGTTTGAGCATCGGCAAAATTTTCCTATTCCCATGATCTGTCAGGCTGTAGAAATCCCCCAAGGAGCATTCCCTGCCATGGGAATCAATTGAAATGGAAATGGCAATTACACGTTTGAGAGGAATCCTTCTCTGGCAGAGAGACGAGCCAGGCAGCACAGCACTCTTTCCTCTCTGCTTTAGGTGTCTCATGCCTTTTTTTTTTCTTTGTTTTTTTCCCCCTCAAACTACACATAGCATAGTTGAAGTCTTCAGATTGCTAGGAAGTTTTGAAGAAGGCTTTTGCCCAGCTGGTCAAAGTCTAGCTGGTACGAAGTCAAGATTCAGTCTAGATAACAGCAGTTAGAGCTCCTGGCAGTTGTGTCGGTGTTTGGAGATGCTCTGTGTGTGAAAGCAGGACCTGGTGTCTGCTGGCGCCCATCCTCCCAAAGCTCAGGCTCTGACTCCAGCCCAAGGAGGAGCTGAGCGCTGTGGTGAAAGCTCTTGTTCAGGCTAAATGTGCTGAAGAGGGGCTTTGGGGGTAAAAAAAAAAGAAAAAAGAAGAGAAGCCATTTATAAACAGTGCAATTTAGTTGGCGAGTTGCTTTGTTTTCCTTTGGCTGTTGTGTTGGATATTTGTGGTTGGATAAGAGCTTGCCTTTTCCTTCTGCTGAATCTCGCAGTGAAGTTGGAGCCCTGTGTTTAACATCACAAATTCTTGCCACAGGGAGAAATGTGTTATCTAAAGTCACATCTTTGTTAGTCATCAGCTTTTTCATGCTGCATTTGATAACCTAGTGAGAAAGAAACAGTTTCTGTCATAAACGATAGGTTTTGTGGTTTTTCCAGAACATGAAAGGCACTATGGAAAATAACTGTCTTCCAGTAAATATTGTCGATGAATAAAAAAAGAACAAATTCATTGGCAAATTTTCTGTAGATTTTCCTTTGTTTTCCATGTTGTTCTTCAAACTTCAAGTTGTTTCCATTGGAAGCTACGACTGGGGCCATCATATACAGTAAATTACAAGTGCTGGCTGCAGGCGGGAATGTGCATCTTTTGGATTTTGCTTTTTAGCCAGAAAAGAAAGAGAGCAGCTGCTCTTAGAGATTTCTTGTTTTCTGTCTCTGCTTTTGCCTTGCTCCACGCCGGTACGTGTACCATGCGGTGAAAGGTCCTGTGTGGGTACTGAAGGATGCCACTTCTTCACCCTGCCAACCCTCTGGGCTCCTTGGAAACTACTTCTAATGTAAACATTATAAAGATATTGCTCAGTACTGCTAATTTATCACTTCTACCAGATGGGTAGTAAGTAGCCTATTAACATTCACAAAGTGAGTGTCCAATTCCTTCACATTTCTAAACACATCACCCTGGGATTCCTAAGATTTATGGCGTGGAGTTTTCCCATGTTCCGAGCCCCTTCGTACGGCCTTTAGACTGGCAGAGGTGTGCGGTGCCTGACGTGCAGTTGGCAACAGGTAGTCGACAGAAAATACCCTACTCAGGTAGGTTTGGAGGAAAGGAGCATAGATTTGCAGGATGGCAATCTGACAGAGTTTGAATGCTGATACTTCTTCCTTTTTAATCTTGTATGTAAAATCTAAACTATTTTGATACCCCCAAATATTGCTGTCATGGTGAGGAGCACTATGCCATCGTGGCTGAAGTGAGTATAAGGTCAAATATGAAAGTTTGTGGTAAAAGAATGCGGAGGAGGGGTTTATATGTTTTATTACTTGTACGTCTGTTAGAAGATGAGTAGGTTTTTGAGCCCAGTTATCTACCTCCAATATTGGCATTTTCCTAATAACACCCCTTTCTCCAGTTCACTTCTTTTCTCCCCCTCCCCCAAATCCCAAGCCCCTTTGTCTGCCCCACAGAACAACTTCTCTGTCTTTATGGGATAATTAGTGTGGACAATTGCTGCTTTTCCCATTGGGTTTGAGGTGCAGTGAGCCATGAAGGAATCTGTAATGACATGAAAAGTCACTGGAGGCACGGATGGTGGCTGAATAGCAACAGTTACCTCTCTGAATAGATTAAATTAAAAAAAATAAAGCTTTGTGTTCAGCTGGGGGAAGGGAGGATTCACTAATCTTTTTGTACATGACAATGTGGTTTTGTATCTCAGCAGCTCAAGGAAGAAATCAGGCGGGGCTTTGCGGGACTGGAGGACCCATTGGCAGGACTCCTGGACATGCTGGAGAGCAGCAGTGACTGGAAGGGGAAAGGGCATTCCCTCGGGTATTACATCACCACTGAGTTCCATCTTTGGATAAAAGAGCATCCTGCTGTTCAACAGGTTAGAAAAAGAGAGAACAAGAGAGCCGGGAGAAAGGAGAGGGCAATTGATTTTAACGTCCCTCAAGTGTCCCCGGTTTCACTTCATTCCATAGTCCACTGTCTTCTCTATAGTCTGATACAAACACGGTGGGACGAGGTGTGAAACTCGTACTGAGATGTTGTTATCTGGTCTATGCTGGCCTGAAAGTGAAATAATATTAGAAGCTGTCATGCAAGAGCTCTGTTTCCCCTTCCAAGCTGGGATTTCCATCTTTCCAGATCAAACCACTTTGATCAAGTGT
This sequence comes from Burhinus bistriatus, assembly GCA_013397275.1. Taxonomy (NCBI): domain Eukaryota; kingdom Metazoa; phylum Chordata; class Aves; order Charadriiformes; family Burhinidae; genus Burhinus; species Burhinus bistriatus. The sequence continues at coordinate 792,873 of VYXH01010513.1, forward strand.
TGATCTTGCAGCCTTTGCCAGGCTGGAGGCTTTCCCACTGGAACTCACATCCCTGCTGTCAGGATAAAACCAATTGCAATAATCTACTCTGCATATTCTTCCAGTTCTGCAAATAGAAGCCAGTTACTGTACAATTGCTTAACTCCTGCCATATGGTGGGGAGCTTTTATCATCGGGAATGCAGAAAATGGTAACAGTATGACTTTCAGCAGCTGAATGATTAGCTTTGTAATGTTGGGTCATCAGATTATATGCCCTAATGTTTACCATTCCTAATGCCTCCATATATTGTGACCTATTGAGGTTTTCTCTTTTTTGTATGCTTTTGGCTCTGAACTGCAAGATACTTTTGTATTTGTGTTGTTTCATTTCCCATTTTTCCAAACGGCTGTTTTCAGATGTTGAGCTCTGCCATTACAGTATCTGCAAAGTGCAGTGGAGTGCTACTGGCACTGAAATTCCTGTGTCATAAGGGAATGATCATGTAGGAACACAAGGATTAATACTTGTATCTGTGCATCTTTTGACGGTGCTTTTGCTTTTCACTGCCGTTGTTGCACCCAGGAGCAAGCCTGGGAATGAAAATTGAATTCTTATGCCTGATAGGTGAGATCTCCCTTGAGGGGAGTTGCTGGATTCAAAGATTTTCTACTGGGAGCTAGAAGGGAGAATTTCAAAATAGCTGTGTTAGTGAAAGAGGGCGTTTTTCCAGTTTCATATTTTACTTTTGCACAAGGCCGTATGCCTTTTCCAGAATTATCCCTCAAACATTTAATGTTTTTAAATTGGATGCTGTGAAAAAAATGTGTATCATCTTGTTCTGATTTCTGCTTGCAGACTCCATGGGGAAATTGGAGAATCCCTTCCCAAGGAATTGGCTTATTCCACTGTTTAAACAAGCTGCATTTTCAACTGCCATTGAATTGTAGCCATCTTTACTAAATCTGTGTTTGATATTTTTTTGTTTTCTTTTTTTTTAGTCTGGCATCAAGCTGAAGAAGCTGCAGGCCCATGTACTCAGAATACTAGCCCAGTGCCCAGCTAATCTTCTTGACCCTCTGATTAGCATTTACCAGCTCCATACAGCAGACCGGAACTATTTGCTTGAACATGTCAGTCATCTTTATCACAAGGGCCATTACAAAGAGGTGGGTCATGTCTTTCAAATAAATTTACCTACCCAGCTCTCTAGTTCTCTGTTAATGTCTGTGTCCTTTTTTGGATGCATTTCAATGTGAATTCCGTTTCATCACAGCAGCTGCACACTGTGAATGGTACAGCTTAGCGTGGTCTTCCCATGTACACGAGTAGGCTGTGTTCAACCTCAGTTTTTCTAATAGCTGAGTACAGAATGCCAGTGAAACCTTCCTCCACCCCTTTTTTGACCTTTGCGAGTAATAGGTTAATAGGGTTTAATTTGGAGAATTTAAGGGGATGGTTGTGTTCTTTTTTGTTTTCCTTGTCCTTGGCAAGAAAAGAAGGGATTTTAGTAGTTGGTCATAGACCTGCTGTGCTATCTCCAATCTGCCTGCAGCGAGGAGGGGTTGGAAAATCTCTCTGTTCCCATATGATTACCCTAACCAAAGGGTTCTCAGTTTGAGGAGTTTCGAAGCCTCTTTAGCACTGAGGCTCATTCAAAATGTGTTACGACTTGGGTATTTGAGTTTGAGTGGCTGACGCTAGCAGGAGTTCACCAAACCCAGAATTTGTTATGTTTTACCCTGTAGTTTAGAGTACTTGCAGCATCTCTGGCATCACCATGATGTCTTGGTACTCTTGCGAGTGTTCTCATGAGCAAACTACAATACTCTTAATGCTTTTTTTTTTTTTTTGTAAGGCAAAAACCATAGGTTTGTTTTTCTCAAAGGAAGATGGTTCACTGTGATGGTGTAGAACAGCTTCGTCTTGTTTAGCAAAAGAACAGAAAAGCCAAATTCCCAAGTGAGATTGTGGAATTCCATTCTTGTTGATTTCTTTGAATACTGAAACAAGGATATTTCATATTTGATTAGAAGTTCACAGGTAGCTGCTTGAAACTTAGTCGTTTGCTCAATAAGGTTTTGAACATGAGTGTTTAAAAATCCTAACAGAAATGTAGTATTCGACTGTATTCAAGTGTGATTTTTAAGTTCATGGCTCCAGAGATGTTTATTGTTGTCATTAGAAATGCAGTTCTTTCTAGATCTGGTTTTGGAAAGCTCTACCTTTTTTTTTTTTTTTGTGGAATTGTTTTTCCGTTCTTTCTTCCATGGAAAAGCTCATTTACTAGCCATTCCCTCTGTGAAGAGTAGGAAGCCTCAACTGTTGCTTACCATCAGCCATACCTTCTAGTTTTGTTTTGTTGCCAGAAGGATGAGCAGAATTATCTTTGAGAATAACAGGAAATCTTTTACTGCCTTTGGGGACTGACCATACCTACGTTCACAGCAACAAACCCCAAAAAACCTGGAACTAGGGCTCTGAGCACTTGCAGTGGGCTGCGGTGGGTCTGTTTGTCCTACTCTTCCCCGTCTTTCCGATGGGGCAGTAACACAGATTCACATGTAGGGTTTGTGGCTCTTCTGTCTCTCACCTTAAAGGACAGAAATCCTTATAAATCCTTGCTGTCATTATTTATTTTCTTGCTGTATTTACAATAAGACACCAGGTGTCTGTTCTAGAGCATTTCCTACTGTGGTGTGCGAACCACGGAGGTCCCCAGCTCTGCCCCGTGGGCTCAGGCTCCTTTCCCTCACGGAGGTTTTGGAGAAAGATCTCTTCAGCAAACGAGATCCCAGAGATCTCATGGTGGTTACTTGTTTCTGCAGCGCATCCGGCCCGCCCTGAAGGCCTTAGTTCAGCAGAGCTGGTCAAAAGCTGAACCAGTTTGTGGATGGCCGCAGCAGGGAGGTTTGGGGTGAGCTGTGGGGCAGGGTGCCGGTGCCGTGGGGGCAGCAGGGAAACCATCAGCTGAGGGGGGTTGGTGGAAGATGGCGCAGGTGGAGGTAACTTTATTCTGATTTAGCAGCTGTGGTGAGGAGGCACCTGCTGGGGAGCGCTGGCCAGCGGATGGCACTAGTGCTCCCATGATGCAGAAAAACAAGCTGATCCCGCGAGTTAAAGGAAAAAGCAGGGCCGTGTAAGTGGGTTTGTGAGGCGTCTGGCCTGGTTGGGGTTTGTATCCGTTCTTTTGTGAAGGGAGTTTGCAGCTGCTGGCGGAGCGTGGCAGCCCGCGGCCTTGCAGGGCGCTCGGAGCTGCGTGAGGGGCTCCCGGCTGGGCTCCTCGCGGCCCGCACGAGGTGCAGAGACGGAAGGCTTCCACCTTCCCGCTCGGGCAGTTTCAGGTGGAATGTGGCGGCTTTGTCCCCCTCCCAGAAGCCCTGCGGAGCCACGGGCCGTGGCTCCAGGCCGCCCGGGACCCGGGCTGTGGTGGTCCGTGCCGCAGCCCGGTGGGTCGGCGTTGTGGGGAGGGCAGTGGGTGCTGGTGGGGCCGGGACAATGCCGGGATTCAGCAGACCGGGGGTAATGCAGCGCGAGCGAGTCTGGGAGAGGCCCTGAATAGGCCAGGCTGTGCTTGAGAAGAATGAGGGGTAGGCAGAAGGCAAGCTAGTGTTTCATGGTCATCTTATGTTACACTTCAGCCTTTCAAAGAGTGTCTGGGGCTGGTTGAATGAACCTCTCTTGCACTGCGAATGCGGGAGCCTGAAGACAAAGGGGACTCTTGTCACTCGCAGGCCCCTTTCGGGAATAAAAGCCATTGTCACATGAACAGGGGCAGTCTGGCAGGCTGTGCATGCTTCAGTGCCCCATGATATCGCTAAGTCTCAGCAGAAATCACATTCAGGGCCCTGTCAGCTTTGATTAGCGGGGTCTCATGACTTAATGTGCTGCGATATTTCATGTCTAAGGGTGGCGGCTGTCTTTCTGTGGGATGAATGCCCTCTATTGTCCACTAAGTTATTTTATTTACATTTTTTTAAACAGCTTATAAAGGTAAAAAGATAGCTGTGCTTAAAGAAAAAAATCAAATTCCTTTGCTTCTGGATCAGTAGTGAGTGCTGCTCGGGTCAGATACAGTGAAACTTGTTTTCACAGTCAGCATCAAAGTTCTCGTCTTGTTTAACAGCTTTATAGTAAATTCTGAACAGGTGGCAGTGGAGCTGGGTTTAGGAAGGAAACAATAAATAATCTTTTTAGCCTCTGACAACCAGAAATATTCTTGGGCCTGAGAGAGCTCCCACTCCAACTTCTCCGTGTCGGTGACTAGCGGCATTTTTCTCCCCTTCATCAGTTGGTTCTTAAACAAGAGTATTGGACTAAGCTATTAGTGGGACAGGGAGTATTTAATTTTTAACAGTTTTTTTGATTGTTGTCCATCCAGATTTCTCTCTTAATTTCTACAAATAATGAAGGTTGATTCTATATGATAAATTCAGTTAATGTTTGCTCTTTCAATTAAGATAATGTGGATTATCTATTAAAATTCAGTTCTTAAATTTTGTCTTAAAACAAGTTGGAGTACCCAGAGAAAAAGCTCTGTAGACACAGAATTCAAAGTTTTTTGTCAGCAATGCATACCACTACAGACGTGGCTTGATGATTCAGTAGAAAGGACAATTGACCAAAGAGTTAAAAGAATACAAATACGCTAAGGTGTAGAAATGCATAGTTCAATCACAAACATGACCTTCAGTTTTCAATGTAGTGATGTTTTGAACACCAATTCAGGGATGTTATTGTTTGTAGTCCTACTTCATACATAGTGCTTGAGTACATATGGTGTATTTTTGTAAATCTGTCAATACAGATCAGTGTTAAGATTGATTGAGCACATTAATGGATATTCAGATTTTGGATTTCTTCACTCTGGCTTTTTTGAGCTGTTCTCAGGACAGTGAAAATGTCTCTGATACTGCTTCTTTCCCCCATTCACCACCTTAATTACAAAGGCTTGTTCAACTCTTACTGTATTTTAAAGTGTGTGCATGTGAATTTCCTTGTTTATTTCAAATTAAAAATAATAAAAGATAAGAGAAACAAGGAAAATGTTACAGGGAATGTTTCTCATGTCAAGATGATGATATCAGTCTCAGCCCCTTTTTCCTAGTAATTTAATCTACTGCTAAAGGACAGCTTTAATGGCACGTTGCCTGCTATATTCATGCCACTCCAGAACAGAGGTAGCCAACCTGCGGGCCATGGACCACTCTGCCGCCTGCTCCCAAACACCATGTCTTCTGGAGCCACCTCTGCTGTGGGCGTCTGTCTGGTGAAGTGGTTGGGAAGGTGTTGCTGGGAAATAATTCAGATGGCAGTATTCTGCTCCTACTGCCAGCATTTCTGGGCTGTCGTCAAGCAAGCGGGCTCTTGGAGAAGAGGTGCGAATGTGTAGCAGATCTGGCCATACAGAGAGTCTGGATCTGGAGGATCTGGTGAAGGTAGGTGGCCTGTGTGCACAGGAAACTTGGGCAGTGCTCTAGAGGAACACTCATTTATGAGGATGCACTGACCAGTTAAACCAGGTTTAAAATTGCTTTGAGTGACCTGAGGAAGACAAATCACAGAAGTATTTGTTTCAGTTCCCTCTTCCCTTCACCTGTGCACACGCATGTTCCAACCTTGACTTTTACTTCTGTCCCTTAGATTCTTTAGATATGAGTAACCTGTCACTACTTCATTTTGACGATCTTACTCCTTATAAAATATGTTCATGCTCTCTTGAAAATGGACCTGGGAAATCTCATGTTTTTCTTGTTTCTGAAGATCTTCCTGAAGACAGCTGTGTATATTGTACGCTGTTTAAGCAGGAAGTAATTAAACATCTAACCTGATGTCATACACTATATAGTGATGCATTCCGAGAGTTTGAGCAAAGCTCATTAGCCACAAGTTTGAAATAAGTGATTTGAAAACACAAAACATATGTTCCCAATGATTAATATGTGGTGTGCCTTTTACTCAATTATTTCTACCATTATTATGTATCCAGGCTTTGATCACTGTGATTTTCTTACAGTTGACATTGGATCCTCCTCTGCAAAGTCTCGTTCTGTTGTCTGGTCTATTCTATGGGTTTTCAGAAATTCCTTCACCCAGAAGTACTACACTAAGTCAGGCATATTTACCTTTGTGTTGTCCCAACTTGCTTGCGGCAGCACTAAGTAATGCGGGAGTCATCAGAAACCATTTGTGTCTGTCCTGCATCATCACTCCAAGTACTGCTACCAGCAAAAGGTTATTCCTCTGATGCTAAACCCACCGTGGGAAAATTGCTTAAATTGTCAGTGTAGACACCACCCAAGTGCACATGCCCTTGCAGATAAGATCTTGTGTGGCTTCCTGCACTTCGTACTGTATGTGGAAAGAATAGTCATTTTTAGATGAGACAGAGCCAATTGCATTCAAAACAAGTAGAGAGGATCAGGTGTTGGTGCAGGGTGCTCTGGGCTTGTGTGTTCACTTCAAAACAGTCACCATTTTCCCATACTCTTGTTTTTGCAGTCGCATGACTAGGAGAGTGGTCTGGTGCTCATGGCTTGGCCTGAGTGCGTCAAGTTTGGGTAACTTCCCCCATCCTGTGAGTAACTTCCTTCACCCTATGATCAATGCACCTACAAGCATTTTAGATATAATTTAATGTAGTATTGCCCAGCTTTGAATTCTTCACCATCCTCATCCAACCCTCCTTTTGCTATATTTTTAAGTGTTTATCCTTGGGAAACAAACTATTGGGAACTGTCTAAATGTGATTTTCACTTTCACCATAATTAAATCAAAGAATGACCCAAAGCTCGCCAAGGACAATCAGAAGACTCAGGAACTTTGATGGGATTTGAGTCAGGCAGTGGGTCACTTTTTCTCCTGTACTAAGCAGTGGCTTTAGCATGTACCTGTCCCATATGCACTCGGGGGGTGCACGGCAAGAGAGGGACCAACCTTTCCCATGTTTCTGTTATGATCTGGGGCAGGAGGGTTTTCGTATAGATTAAACACTTTAATGTGTAGCGATAATGCTAATTCTTTGCTGTTATTCGATTACGTGCTAGGAACTCTCTATGCGTGAAATGTGTTTTTGTGAAAAGGCTACTTGTAGCACCAGTCAGGACTATAACTTCTCTTTATAGTTTGAGGGAAGGTGGGTAGACCCTGATAAGCTGACAATATCTTTGCCTTCACCGGAGCTTTTCCATATCCCTGCGTAATAGCTAGGGTTTTTCGCTCATTGATCAGCTGGTGACATGGGGGAGGTATCTGCTGCTTAGGGTTTTTGTTGCCCTGCTGATCCAACCTGAGTCAGAGGCTCTGCAGTTGGATTAACATAATTGCTAGCTTCCAGCTACACGGGCTAGTCTTCCAGCACGGCTTGGAGGGTGCAGCACTGCGCATGGGGAAATGCCTGTTTCTTGGGTGGGGAGGGGGATTCTCACCATTTCAGTTATAGCATGCTGTCTGCCTAATTAAAATGTTTGTTTTCTAACTACAAAATGAATCTGAGAGTGAGGTGTTGCTTTTCTGGAGATCTTATTGTCTATAAACAGACTGTTAAAAATAGGGTCGTTTTACACAAAACTTGTTTGTGGAGTGAAACAATTCAAAACATGATAATAACAAAACAAAATCTTAAAATAGCTCTAAGTTGAGACCACAGACACAGCTGCCAAATGCTTTCATCTTTATTACAGTTACTCATATCTCTTCTCTTATTATTCCTATTGTAAACACGCTGATTTTATCTAAGTTGTCCTCACTATTCAGCCAGCCAGCCCATGTAACTACACCCTCTGATCCAGCCTGGTTGTTTGTTCCAAGGACCCAGGTCATGCGTCTCCGGCCACGTTTAGCTTTGTGCACGGACAAGGCTCCTGCCCCGCTGCTGACAGTGTTCCCCGCTGTGGGAGGTGTCTGCCAGCAGCCCAATTCGTCTGACTGCTCCACCACCTACTTTAGCTGGGTGACGTTAAAATGACGTTAAAAACCAGCTTGTGTGATTTGCTTGAAGTGGATGAGCGTTCGCGGCAGGACGGCGTTCCTCTGGCCTGCAGCAGTGGTGGTGGTGGGAGCTGGGTCTGCCCCAGCTGCGGCTGGGAGGCGGTGTCCCTCCTCACTTCAGCTAAATGAGTATTTGTTGCTCTACACTCTTTGGTACGGAGTAGAATGTACATCCAGTAAAAGACACGGCACCTGTTCATCTGATTAAGTCACCTGTACGGTTAATAGAGATGGAGATAAAACTATGCCATTTAGATAACAGTTCTGCAATTAGGCTAATCTGAACATGCATGTGAACATTAAAAAGCTATTAGGGAAAACCATTGTATGCTTGCATGTTAAAACTAACGGATTACTTGTTTAATAGAAAGATACTAATGAGATCAAATGGTGAAACAAGATTTTGAGAGTTGCACATGGGAGTTTTTTGGCATTGTTTTTTTTATTTGGCAAACTGAGATAGCTGGGAGGAAAATAAAACCAGCTGCTAAAGCTTTGGAGACCCAAAACCCTTCTTCAGGTCCAAAACAGAAGTAGCAACCTTCATTTCATGCACAAGTTGGGAATAACCACTCAGCTTGAACTTTGTGATGGTACTCTGATAATTTGAGAGAAAAGGGAGGTTCCCCTCTGAACAGGGGGAATAGTTATAAAGTCTGGAGTGAGAGATTTGGTTGAAGAGTTAGCTGGGCTGAGAAATGATAATGTGCCTTTCTATTCAGTGTCTGGTTTGTAGCATGCAGTCATGGCATTAATGTTAGTTCCTGCTTTTGTCGCTTAAAGCTCTTCCATTGATTCCCTTCTTTGGTATGAAGCCTGGACTGTCAGTGACACAGTGTTCGTTTTGTGGTCAACAAACAAACAAACAAACAAAACCCCCAACACACACCCCAATAAAACCCCCAAAACCAAACCCAAAACAAACAGGAAACAAATATGTTTTCCCACTGATAACTGGCTATCTCTGTTCTTTCTGGACAATCTGAACGATTGAACTTACATGGTGTGTATTGGTTGTCTGCTTTTGTACAGTCAGTCTTTGATGCGGTGGCTGAAATAAATGCATGAATTTCCCTGAAGGTAATGTAATCCATGGCTTCTGCTGTCAGCAACGCTCGGGTGAGCTGTGAGGTTTTGTCTGTGTTGCGTGGCTGGGTCTGCAGAACACGTGCTTCCAGTGGTGAGTTAAGTTGAGGTGTCATTTGAATGCTGGGAGACATCACAGAAAATGTCTCTCAGGGTGTGCTCCTACCCCCGCTTTGGTTATTTTTCTGGTTAAATTTTTCTATAAAGGTTTCATGCAGGTGAAGTGTAATGATGAGGTTTGTGTTTGCTTGGGGGGAATGGACATTTTTTACTGAATTATATTTGTTTACGTACTGTAACAAATAATACAGTTCTAAAATGCAACTATTTTGACAAAAAAATCCATCATTTATGTGATCTTTCTCTCAAAGCAAAATCAATCGCAGATAGCAGAGAAACCTGCTGAAGAGAAGAGCTTTTCCTCTGAGCTCTAACATACTGTTTTTATCCTCATCTGTATAAATAGGCATTTGTGAACTCCGCTGATTACATACCCTATCCTGTTGTTGCTTAGCATTACGTGCATGCTGCAGTAGGGTCAGAGTTGTTGTGTTATCAAACACTGTTTACAACCATTTTGGAAAATATAGCCTAACTTTGCAAAGTAATTAGAAGGAGACACTTCATGTAAAACATCCTTGTTACCTAGTTCACCATTACATCGGTACTAACACATAAATGCGCTGGAAGGCTCCTTGCTCTTATTACTCTATTTACTGGAACAATACACTATATTAAAGAAAGCCATTATATGCTTATTCCGTACTTGAGATCCAAATATTCTCACACACTACAGAAATTAGACACTATTAACTGCTTAAAATCCTAATTAGTTTATATGCCTCCCAAGCAATGCACAGTTAGATCTTAATGCATTTCTGTAATCATCAAGCTGGGACAGGGTAACAGTGGCCGAACCAGTTCTCACAGTCTGAGTTACTGCAGTTCACCATCACAGAGTTTCCTCATCTGCAGAAGACACTGATTTGGAGTTAATTTGTGAACGTACCAGGTCTTGGCTTATCAAAGATTTGTACTTACCACAAAAGGGAAGAATGTAGTTCTTACCGTCTTTCTGATTGTGGTGAACCTTAGCAATTTCAGGGGTATGGAGCTACGCAGAAATGATAAAAACTATGCCCTCTTGATTTCAGAGTCTTTTAAATCTGGAGTTGCTTTCACAAAATGCAAGTATTTTACAAAATTTAAAAGGCACAGCAAGATGGATAAAGTTAACTCCAAAAGGTGTGGTGGGTCAGGTGGTTTTTAGAATTACATTGATAGTAAATATCCATCTTAGCTGATTTTGTCCAAGCACTTTACTTTCTCTCTCTCTTTCTGCCAGACAACTTGATCTTTAATTTTTGCTCCAGGGTATGCTGCTGCTCAGAATATGCAACTCTGCCAGGAGTGTTCTTCTGCATTTCTAAGTGGAATGTATGTGGCCAAATGTTTATATGATTTGTACTTGAAAATTTAACAGAAATAATTAACACATTAAAAATTTGTATAATAGCATATATATTTTGCTTTGGCATAATGCCCATTTATCCACTGTGTTGTTCTCCTAAATACACAACTTTTTTTTGTATTTTCTAGGCAGCCATGCTGAGTATTAAGCTAAAATTACAGCCAGATCAAGATGTGGAGAAGGTGAGTCATTTCCTCTGCAGGCTTCTCTGTCATTAGATCCACCTTTTGCTTAGCAGGAGATCCATCAAGGCCTTCCAAGTTGTGCTGCCTTTCACTTGAGGCTTTATTTTGTTCCCAAGAAGTAACTGCTGCAGTGCTGATGTGCCTTTACGTCTAGGGAAGTGACAGAGTGTATTTTGTTAGACCCCATCACAGCTTACTGGAATGCTTTTCTAGCCACAGACACTGTTATAAAAAAATTCTAGCTGTGTTCTTGACAAGTGGTTATCACTGTAATGGAGTTTAGTGCTTTTGCTATTTTGAAGCTTCGCTAATATTTATGTTGAAAATGTCACGTCACTCTTTTAGGCAGCACTGGTTGATTAAGCAGGGGGTTTGTGACTTGCTTGCCATGTCTGAGCAGCAGGGAATGGGACAGCCCTCTGCCATGTCTGCAATGTCCTGGACCCCTCCCGTGCCTTCTGTGTGCTGCAGCACTCAGTCTGCGGAACACGGTCATCAAAGGTAGGGCACAGTGCTTTAACTGTAATTTCTTCTCCTAGATGTGTACGCCGCTACTACTCCAAGACAAAACTAACTTGGTGGAAGATTACGTGGGAGAATATCCTGAGCTCCAGAGCAAGCTCTTGCAGATCCTGGACACATGGTGTGAACCTGGTTTTAATATCAGCAGCATCACAAGGTAGAAACGCTTGTTGACTTTCTAAATAGCTGGGGCCAACTTGCCGTCAGAGGACACTATGTTCTCTGGTTGTCTGTCTAAGATCATTTCTCAGCATAATGGAGTGCAGTATATTTACTTTTCAACTGAGAAAGAGGAAATTCTGGTGTCTGTGCCAGAGTCTTCTCCAACGCCTCAGCCTGTGAGACAGAGGTATCATTCCTATTGACAGATGCTCAGTTCCTGCCAGGAGAGAGGAGTGCAAAATGAAACCTGTGCAGTAGATCTTAGCAATATAACAATATCAAAGCTTCCTCCAGGAGGTTGTAGCAATCAGACTCTCGTGCTTTGCTGCAGACAAGAGTGAGTTTCAGTATCGGTTGTACAGGTTTTGCAGGAAGATAATACTGTGATGAAGTGGCAGAAAAACAAGAGATACAAGTGGTTAACCTTCATGTGCTCGTGAAACAGTCGTGTGTGTTTTAATTTATAAGTTGCCTCTCACTAGAATAGCTCCTGTCAGTCACAAAGCCAACTGTACAGTCAAACTCACAGTGTAGATGCAATAGTTGCAGTCTTAGTTCTGAAAGCAGACAAGAGGGAATTGCTGGCTTTCTTTAAAATAAGCCTCTGGACTTGCTTCAGCCATTGACAGGGAAATTTGTGTGGTTGTATTGTTGACTTTTTGCTGTAACTCGGGAAAGGTAGGGGACTGTTCTTACCAACACCTAGCAAACCCTAATACCTCTGCTGTTAAATATCTGCCATTTGGGAAACATACTTTAAGTGATTCCACAGATGGTCTTTCTGATTTTGTTTGTTTGCTTGCAGACAATATCAAGGCCTGTCCAGGTGCAAACCAGATAACTTTAACCGCAAAATGCTAAGCAAGCTGGTCTTCAGGCTCCTAGACCGATTTAACGTAGATCCAGGTATGTGATATTGCAACATATTGTGGAGTTATCTCACCAATAAAGAACAGATGAAGTCAATTTGTCTTCTTCCATGTTCAGCAAGGAATCTCTGCTGCAATTTATCATGGGAGGTTTCAGGGTTTAATTAATGGTATTGAAAAACAAAGCTGGTAAATTATGGGAATTATCACTTTGTGCTGTCGAAGAATTAAGTGCTTGTGACTAATAGACTGCTTCTTCCATGATATGAAATAAATCTTGACCTCAGAATGGCTCTACATTAACACATGATGGTCAGCTTTGAGTTATAACTCCATTCCACTCACATAAGAGGCAAGTCATTACTCATCTGGGGGTCTGTTTTCTAGAGTTATGGATCCATCAGCTGGGAAGAGATAACCCTTGGGCACAGCTCTTTGTATTCTTTGCATAAACTAAGGTTGGTGGTAGGGAATTTTAAGGTCTTCCAAGAGAAGTAACACATTTTTCATCACTGTTTTTCATCACTGGCTTCACTACCAGTTACCTAGCAAAATCCAATTTGCTTTGCTTTGATTGTTAGCAGGAACTGTTGATCTTTTTTCCTTCTCTTTGGGACTTTGCATCAGACACCTTTAGGTGCACCGTTAGGTTTTCACCTGCAAAGCTTTCCATCATCATCCCAAGATATGCAATTCTCTTTTCTTGGACTGAAAAGTGTTTTCTAACCACAAATTGTGGGCTTATTACACCTGGCAGCAACACTATGTTGCTTATTAATCTTCACATCTTCAGACTGCTGTTCAAAAGTTAATAAGATAATCCGTACGAACCCTCATTGGAGGATAGGTAAATATAATTAAACTTAGCACATTGGTGTGAAAGCTGAAACATATGGGGGGCGATTTATTTAAAATCTAAAACCTTCCCTGGCGTTCACTAGTCTTCAGTAATTTTTCCTCCTTTACAAGGTTGGTCATTCAGTAGGCTGTATTGTCCTTTATGATCTGTAAAGAGAATTGAGTTGTTCCGCTTTCCTTATGAAAGATCCACCAAGGGTATGATAGGAACTGTACAGGTGAAATGATGTAACTGTTCACATGAAAAATCCTGAGAAATTAAAAAAAAAAAAAACCAGGAGAAGAGCACGTGGCTGTTGATCTCAGGTGCTCTCTGTGGGGTGGTGGTGTGTCTCAGCCTGGTGATGGCGTCCCAGATATTGTAGCTGCTGACAATAATGGCCCAATCTTGCTGGTCCTCCGTAACACAGGGTGAGGAGGTTCCTTGAGGAACAGATACAGATCCCATTCCTGCCTGCGCTTCCAGAGGGTGATGTGTCCCATGCAAACTGCGGTGTCTACAGTGCAGGATAAGTCACTTGCTAGAGAGGGCTGTCCACCTCTTATTGATGTGAAAGGGGGTATGGGCTACTGATTTAGACAAGATGCCAGATTTGGGGCAGCTAAAACCAGCGTTGGGTGACTCTCATCGTCCCTTATATGAAAGTACATATTCATTTTTTACATAATATCACATGTAATTCAGAGCAGGACTTCACACCTTGCTAAACTGTGGCCATCTTAGTCTCCTTTGAAATGCCTTGGCAGGGGGTGAATGCCTACAGAGGAAGTTCTGCCTTAGTGCTGGTCCTGCTTGAACTCAATTGGGAAATGGTTGCAGCTGGAATAACGTGGCTTTCCTTTTCTTCCTGCCTCTCTCCCCTCCCTTCCTCTGAATTTCTGGATGTTCTTTCTCCATTCTTTAGTGGAAGGAAATCTGACTGTGAGGAAAGAGCATACAAAAAAGGAAGCAGGCTAGGTAAAATGTGCAGATTACAGACCCCCTCATTTCTCTTGTTCTGAGCAGCTCCACCAAAAGCTAGCAGGGAGGTAAAACTCAGCTTCGTGTTACCTACCCTGGTCGTGGGCTTGTTCGATGCTGCAGTCTTCTGCTGCTTTCTGTCTCCTCTTCGCTCGTGACTCCTACTCGCTGAAAGAGGCTGAGGGCAGCAGCAGAAGAGGGAAGTGGCTTTTGGTGAGAAAGGCTGGAGGAGAACGAGGTTTCTTGATATGAGAAGGCAAACTTGTGTGTGACTCAGTTCTTGCAGTTCCAAATCTACTTTCGTATTTCACTACCTGAGCTCACTCTTATGCACTCACAGTAAATTTCACTGACTGCTGAGCAACACTTAGGTGTTGATCAGCCATTAAGATTTGAAACACTCCTTGGAACTGCCAGTCTTAAATTTCAGATCCAGATAGGTGGTGGCCCAATATAAAAAAGGTCTGGAACCTGAGGGGAAAAAAAAAAGCCATCATCTTAGATTAGTCTACCTCTTCTTTTTCTGAACTGTGTTCCAGTATTCCTGTTAACACACAAAACAGTGCATGGTAAGTGGAAGATTTTCTGCCTAGTCCCAAAGGTGTCCCAATAAACTGTGTGTGGATTCCATTTAATTAGCTTTATTGGGGAAGGAAGAAGCCGGGCAGAAATGGTATGTGATTGAGGAAATCGAGTTTTATAGAGTCTTTTCTCACACATGGGTCAGTATGCTCTGGTTTAACGAGACTGTCACTTTTGCAGGCTAATTACTTAATAGTCTTTGGAGACCCTGTGAGATTGACTTAGATTTACAAACGCAGGTTTCAGTCAAAACAGTTCTCAGAGCTGAGGGAACAGACCCTTACTAGGTTTGAAATGGTTGAGTCTGTTTTCTGTTTTCAGTTGTGTTTTCGCACAGCCAGTATGCCACAGCAAGTTCAGTGGTGTTTTTCATTGAAAATTCATTGAGTATGAGGTAGAAATGATACCACTCTGAAAAGTATAACTGTCGTCATATATTGGGCCTTAGTGGCAATATGACAATAAAGCAGATAATAGTGGTGTTGATAGAAAAGAGATGGTAATTGAATGCACGGTTAAAAGTTGTGGTTATCCTGCAGCAGTGTAATAAATTAGCTGAGCACCTTAAGTTTTGAAGGCTATGAACAAGTTTTTATCATAGTCTTTGAAAAGTTTCTTTAGCACAAACTAAGAGAAATATTTCTCTTCATTTGACCACCAGGTTATCCTTTTGGTTTAACCTTTAGTTTCGATTTGGCATGAATCTTCCTTATTAAGCCCCAGAACTGATAAAACATTATCCCTCCGTTAGTGTTGGGGCAGTAGAGGGCAGACGAGGGCTGCTCAGCACTCTGTGCATCTGCTCAGGTAAGTCACAACTGTCCTCACATTTCATCAGGTCTGCGAGAGCTGCGAGCACATGGCAGGGCAGTCAGCAGGGAGAGCTCCAGCAGGGACCCTGGGAGGCTGCACGAGGCACTTTCAAAAGATGCTGTGTTAGAGAGACAGGAATGACTGATAACTCTACAGGAATGCCTTTGGAAGGAGGATATTTCAAGTGTTTTTACCTTTTCCTCATTAAAACAGAGCAGAAGGTTATTCCTTTCCTTTACATTTGCTTTACAAGGGTTGTTTCCCCCTACCTCCATGGTGATTTTCCTGCAGAGGATTTTTAGCTCTCGCGTTAAATACCAGCACGTCTCCACATAGCACTGTAACTGAGAAGAACCTCTAGGATTAGACAGCAGAAGGTGGGAGCCATCCATTCCTGAGGCTGCAGTGGCTGCAGAGTCAAGGTGGTGAAGGAGAAGGGGATAGAACATGCCAGGGTCCTTTCTGGGGCCCTTTCCTTCTCAGCTACATTTTTGTCTACTGAAGTACAGGCAGTAGTGTATGATCTGCTCTAGACTAAGACAAGCTAGCCAGCAGCTCCAAGCTTTTCCTTGGAAAAGCTGACACCACTCTTGCAGTTCTGAGCATGAATTCATCGTATCCAGACACGTGTTTAAAGACCACACCAGAGCATTTTTTTCCTTTAGGCATAGATTGAAACCCTTGTGCTGAGCTCTCTGTTCTTCCTCCAGTCAGCTAGTGCTCCAGGCAGCAAAGCTAGCAGGTAGCTCAGGGGTTTGGGGGTAATCTGGGGCTTCTGCTATTTCACCTTCCTTTCTGAGTACTGCTGACCCTGATCTGTAGTGGCACAGAGCATTTTATGAGAGACACTAATGCATCTTGGAGGCCACAAGAGGTTTTCTTGAGTCCAGCCCTGCCCTCCACTGGTTCGCACTTAGGGACTAAACTCATGATACACTGAGAGACTAATGCACACAGCCTGCTTCTCATCAGATTCCCCAACAATCCTTAGCAATACCAGGGTAAAAGCCTCTAGCATTTCAGGTACCCTGATTTAATTTTTAAAACGCTCCTTTACTTTGTCCCCAAACAAAGTATGCTTTGTCTGAGACCTTCTGTTCTGCCAAGACAGGGTGAAGGAGTCTCATTGTGAATGGAAGGCAAGCTCTCAGGGCAGTGTAAAGAGAGGATTGGGTCCACCTCCCAGCTCAGGAGGCATCGCGTATCACCTGGGAGGGGTAGCCAAGCACCACACCTGAAAATATATTGCACCATGTCCCCAGTAGGCCTGTCTTACTGATGTTACATGTGTGTATTGTGGGTTTCATACCCTGCGTGACAAACAGATTTCATTTTTACTTCCTCTGTGTTACTGATAGCCATTAACTCTCTGCTAACAGCTGAGAGCAGACTGGATTTTTAGCTTCTGAGTCAGTCCCAGACGTGAAATGTGGTTCAGATGAAGCACTGTTCTGGTGCAACTGCCAGGTTAAGAGTTAACAGGTGCCCGAAGTGGTGCTTTCATAGTATTATACCATTTGTATTCCACTAGTGCTCCACAACGCAGTCATGATCCCAAAACCCCATTGTACAAACACTGAGTAGAATGATGGTACCTGTTCTGAAAAGCTTAGGACATTATCTTTTGCTCTGACCAACCAAAACACTGGTTTTGTCTCAGGAGACCTGAATTCGGACTCCCGTTTGCTCAACCAAGTGTTTGACCTTGAGTAAGTTGCTCTGCCCTGAAGTGGTTTGATGTCTGCAAATACAAGGTGTAGATGGTCGTGGTACTGCAGGGAAGAGGTCTGGCAAAGACTGCAGTACCACCTCTGTCACCCTCCTGCCCCAAAGCCAAAGAACCTCCTTCTGTTATTTCTGATATACATGGAACGTGGAACCTGTTCTTAAAGACCTCCAGGGTGGAAAGTTTACCATCTCCTCTACAACATATGCCAGTTCTTCTCTAGCCTTGTCATTAGATTTTTTTAGTTGTTTTTTTCCTCCAAAAGGGTATATAGAATTTCTCTTGCCTTTATGACTTTTGGAGATGCATCTCACATTTTACCTTGGGCTTTCTGATTTTATGTGTCTGTGCTGTATGTCTTGTGATCCAGTCTCCACGTACTTTTAACTTCCTTTCTTGTGTTTGCGATCAATAAAAGCTTTTGATTTAGCAGTTAAGTCTCTACTTTGCTTGCAATTTTTCCATTGCCAGCTCTTCTTAACTCTTTTTCCCCTTATAAATTATTTTCACATGAAATCTTACCTGCCACTTCTCTGAGTTTATTGAAGTCCATTTCGTTATTTTTATTTTGCTGTTCTTCACTTCCTTAGAGCTTTGAACTCTTCATTTCATTGTCTCTCTTACCAAATTACCTTTCATCCTCACATTTTTGATTAGTCCTTCTCTGTTTGTTTGTAATAAAATATAGACAACTGGATTCAAGCTCAGTTCCTTTGCTTCATCAGCATAGAAAATGTCACTAGTGCCTTCAAAAATGTTCCAGTCCATCTATGTTCCTCTGTCCTACTTTCCATACAGATAGCTGGGCACTTAAAATCCCTCAGTTCTGCCAAGTCCTGGGCTTTGCATATTTCCTCTAGAAGCTCAAAGGAAAAAATGTTCCATGGATCTTTTTGGTGACCTAGAGCAGTCATGCTTTGTTTCCTTCTGAAGTTACTTGAAATCTTTAAGTTAGGTGGTGATATTTTTAATTTTTATGTTGGTCTTACCTTTTTTAAAGAGTATTGCTTTCCATGAGCTGGTGATCTTTCGTCCAGATATTGGGATAATATCCGGAGGAAAGATCACTGTATTTATTGGGATAATATCCTGCGGGATAATTGCAATAATTTCCACAGATCCTTTGAGGGCAAGGATATGTTGTCACACTGGGGAAGATTACCTTAAAAATAACAGCTTTAAACATTTATATTTGAGATGGAAATGTTTAAGTTATGAAGTGATGCTTCAACAGACTCTGAGAAGCTGCAGTAACCAGTGGTACATCAATTCACATCCCTCTATTCCCAGGTCTGGTATTCAGAGATCTTTCTTTGTTCTCTCAGTTTTTACTCCTCGGGCATGCCATGTGTGGGGCACGGTGGGTGCTAAGCTCCAAGGCCCTCTGAGTCAGTAGCACTGGTTTCTCCCGGTGTACGCTGATTCAAGGGAGGCTGCAGAGAATTTTCACTTTACTGTTTTCTGTTACCATTTCCAGTTGCTGGTCCTGCTCCTTCCAACTGCCGGTGAGATGGCTTTAGCCACTGAAACCCCAGTGAAGGCTTCGGTTAAATCTTTCCCTGTACAAGCATACCAGCATCTAGCAAGAACTGACAGATACATATGCTAATCCTAGTTAATGTATTTTTATCTTCTGCCTTTATCTCTCTTTGCACTGGATTTCAAAACAAGGTGCTATGTGAAGATCTTGGGTTTTGCAGTTGTAATGAGGCATATCTAATGAAGATGACAGTAATAAAAATAATAACAACAACTGTTGCTTGCTAGCTCAGCAAAACAATAGTCACCTCCCTCTTTGTACGGGTATGGAATCTCTTTCATGGATATATATTTTATCGGATAAACTTTAGCCACAAGTTTACATCCTGAGTAACATGTTCAAAACTGCTTCAATGAATTAACAGCACAGGTTCCAATTAAATCAAAAAGAATGCAGCCTCTAGAGACTGGAGGTGGGGCCTGTATGAGGATGCTTCCTAATTAAAGGTGTGAAGTCACTGATTGTGAAGCGTATTGAACCAGCAAGTGGATCTTATCATTCGAGGGTGGTAGAACCAGAGATATCAGAACCGAGGATTAGCATTGCTAATCATGGTTGAAAGTGTAAATAGCAGTTAATCGTTTAGATAAGCTGACAATGTGTGTTTCTGTCCGTCATTGTTCCAAGTGTGATGGCATCCTGCCTTCCGCATACCGAGTTTGAAACTGGGGAAGGAAAAATGAAATGTCTAGACAGTAAAACTTCAAGGGAGTTCAGCTATGTTGTATACTTAAATGTCTTTTTCCTCCTTTTAGCTCTCTGCCCTAATGTCATAAATCAACGGCACTTGAGAACTCTGAATTACCTCTTTTACAAGAGATTTGTTGAGGTATGTTTCTGTATTGTTTGGCACGGGTGTGAATGAGGCTTTTTGTTTACTTTGCATTTTGAATGACATAGTTTATATGATTGAAATGTATTGATAGTATAGGAGCAGGTTTTCATTGTGATTGGTATTGTATAAAAATGCATTGGATCTGCTATCGGATCTGTTTTGTCTGTGAGTGAATAGGTTGTGTGTCCATTCGTAGTCTAATGACTGGGTGTCATGACTGCTCAGAGCTGGATGCTTCTTCACCTCAGCATCCTCGGCAGCGTTCTGAGGCACATGTAGGTAGGTCAGGGAATGCTGGCCATACGTGCAGTTTCTCTCAGCCATCTTAAATAAGCAGGAACATACTGGCTAAAGAGTTTTGTGGTATTTTTGGTTTGTTGGGGGGGCGGGGTTGTGTGTTGGGTTTTTTTATAGAACACCAAGTTTTAGGCATTCGCATTGCTGAGTTCTTTGTAGGCACTTTGCTTTGGTACTTGTGGCTTAGCTGTGATAGGTATGGTCCAAACCTGCTGCAGAAGCTTTTTTGTGCTAACAGCTGTGTTATGGCTGAGCAAAATGGTAGTACTTTCAGCTCCTGAACCACTCTTTGAACTAACTTTACTATTGTTCAGCATCTAATTTCTCTTTCCAAATACACTGGTACTTGTCCTGGCACTGAGGGCTTGCAGAAGTAAGAAGATGCCATTAATTCTTTCTAAGGAGCAGGTTTCTAGGAGGCAGCTTGGAGGTTGACTGTCTGCAGAATTACTTGACTATGGTTTCTTCTCCCCTCTCATGAGTGTACTGAACCAAGTCACTGCCCTTTGGATGCTCTTGAGCACACTGCATTGGGGAGCACATTTCTCTTCTTGTTAACAAGGCAGTTCTGGTGCTTCTCTTGATGTTCTGGCATTGATCATTATCCTGTGCCTGGAGACTGGTTGTACCAGCTGACAGTAAGTTTTTGTTCTACCTCTTCTGGAAAAAACAGCCTGCACATGTATCCAGGTATATCAATTGGACTGTGAAGGACAAGGACCACAAGAGACTGAATATCATAGCGAAATGTTTCTGTTTCTTGAATTTTGAATTATCAAGCTGTATTTGCCAAACATGGAGGGGTATTTCATCTGCAGTTCATAGCAGACTTTCTCCTTGTATATATAAGAGGCTTTTTAACAGAGTTTTAAGACAGCCCAAGAGGTTCTTCAGATGTTCCTACAGTACTATTGATCCAGTCTTCAGAGAGCCAGTTTTCAGGAAATGAGACACCTCCTCCAGAAGTGCCTGTTCTTTTGTTCAATGAAGATTTGTTTGATGTTCTGGCAGAAGGCGGCAGATGCATGTGTTTTTTCTGATCCCCCACTCCCCAGTACTTTGAATGCGAAAATGGGGTGATTGGTGGTGATCTGATGACACCATTCTGGCGCAGCCACTTCTGCTTCCAAGACCTCTTGATCCATCAGTGAAGGATCTGATCTGTCTTTGCTGCCTGCCAGATCCACTGACAGAAGATCTGGGGAGGATCGAGCATTTCAATGTCCTGTATCTCAAAGCTTTAATGTTGAATGACATCATTCTAGAGAGCTTGGTCATCCATGGTGAGAGAGTAGAAAGCATTTATCCAGGTGTATTTATTTAGCAGAACAGAATGGATTCTTGATCTGGTGTTCTGCTGTCGCTGGCCTTCCATTTCCTTTGTTTTGGAGAATTTGCTTGATTTAAAGTATCCAAGCTGGCCAGTTACTTCCATTAAGGTACATTTGGCAGCTGTTTCTGGACACAGTCCCTTCTTCTGAGAGCTCTTTGGTGTTCTCTGTTTACCATTCTCAGCTGTGTATGAGGTCTGGTTAAATGGCTCCTTTATATCACTAGTATTTAAATTACATGCTTGTATATCTCAAAGATGTTTTCTTTGAGGCTCTTACTCCCTGTTTGCTCTTGTACCGTTCCATGAAAGTGGCACTAGTAATCATTGTTACCTCTGCCAGAAGTGGGGGTGAGGCTCAGGCCTCGGTGGCTGATCAGTCTCACGCAGCCTGTGTTCTTGGCAGAGTGGAGAGTAAGGTCCCATCCCGAGTTTCTCCCCAAGGTTGGCTCTGAACTACATTGGAATGGGAATATTAAGTTATCAGTTTCCTTTCCCAGACCTCATGATTCCAGAGGATTTTTCATGACTTGGCTGTTGAGAAAAGTTTGTATTCTTGTATTCTGAAGGCTTAGCCTTGCAGATGACCCCTGAGAGCCTATGGGGGTGGCTCCCCGCTCGGCTAGCTGTTGAGGGGAACAGCCTGTGGACATATTGCAAGTCGGAGGTAAAGGCAACAGCAATGATCCATGCGTTCCACCAGATCATGGCCCGTTTCAGCTTTGCTCGGGGATGTCTCTGTCATTGCAAGAGCACCATGCGAGCTTTGAAGCATTGAGAAGTTCTGCTGCACTTTGCAGAGTGTTTTTAAGGTGATTAGATGTCTGCAAATGAGCCCAGGACCCAGCTCCGGGTAATAATGAGAGTTTGGGCTGCTGCTGGGTAAAGGCCTGCCATTGCCAGTCTACTTTGATTGCCTATGAATTTTTTTGTCTTATGTGCTGTAGTGTAACAGTTGTCTGAATTACTTCATCTAAGCTGTGTTTTTCTGCCATGGCCCGGCTGGTGACATATGAGAAGCAGAGGTTTCCCGAGTGCCCCAGAATGCATTCCTCAATCACAGTTGATGCCAGTGTGTAAGATGGTCTGTTAAATTTCAGCTTGCTGTATGTGGCATTCTCCCTTTTCTAAGATGGCTCAGAAGTAATTTTGTCTTTTCAGAAAACCATGACTCAGGAGAATTGGACAGATCACGTTCAGGTGAGTATGGATTTCCCTCTCCCATTTTCTCAGGGTTATTTGCTTGGAGATTGTTTTAAGGTGTTCAGAATATCCAGCTCTGGATATTGTAGTGCTACTATTACAATTTTGCACTTTCTCATAACTTTGTAAGCATGTAGCAAAATTGTACATGTGGGGAAGAGCAAGGAAGAAAATTTCTATTTTAATTCCTGTTATGTGTTTAAAAATGCTCTAGTTTGACTGGAGCATTTAGATAAGATTATCAGTTACATTCTTTTACTTTCATGCACTTATTTGTAAGTGAACACTACAAATATTTATGTAGATTAATTACAAGGAGAGGGGAAAAGAGAGTTCTCTTCAGGCAGCTAACAAGGTGTGTGAGTAAATCAGGACAGATGTTAGATTCCCTCTGCCTGCTCCAGTCTGATAATTTTCAGCAGGTTTATTAGGTGACTGTTAGATATTGTGACTTCTACATCTTGTGCTGTAGGACACAAGTAATTTTAGTAACACAGGAAGAAGGGTATCAGTATTTTTTTTTCTTGCTGTATAAACAGGACAGTTCAGGCAACCATGTTTTGCCTGATACTACAATAAATACATATGTGACAATGAAATATCAAGAAATTCCATGGTAACAAACCATTGGTGATTATTTATGTGTCCATGATATCTTTATGGAATTGCAACCTGATGGTGAGTGCTCCTTTTCTGTAACTCCTCTCAGTTTGAATTCTGCAGCCATTAAGGATTTCTGACCTTGGGGCTAGAGTCTTCCTTTGAAAATCCATTTGAATGGGCAGTGTGGGCCTCTGAGTGGTAACCAGCCAGTCCGGTGACTAATGTTCTCGTGCATTTGAGATCTTAGGCACTGTCTGTACACACCAGCAAAATGACTGCATTTTAAACATGAGATGTTTCTTCCCTCTTTCATGGGTCAGCAGGAAAAAGAACAATTCAAAAGCCATGAGGATGTGTCTTTTAAGACAGAGATCATTGGTAAAATGCCCACCAGTACTTCATGGCAACTGTTAAACCTACTGAGTGTTTGCGGTGGTGAATATTCAACCTCTGTGTGCAGTTTGTCATACCCGTGTGAGAGGCCAGACTCTGAGGAAAGGAAGGGGTCTTGCCTCTTGATCTCAGTGATATTATCCAGTAAAAGACCTTTTCAGGGTTCCCTTTGATTCTCAGAAGCTTAAAGGCCAGCACAAGTGCTGCTGCCTTGCTAGATCAAGACCTGAGCTGGGATTAGCCATGAAACTGCAACAGACATCTTCATCACAACTTCTGGATGTACTTTGGTGTATGCAGTGAAGGGGTTTCTACCGGTGGTATGGTGGATAGTGGGAAAAACCTCCTGGTTAACATACACGATTGCAGATCATGTCAATCACTTGTGGAGACAGGAGGCTTGAGAATGGATGCTCTCTGAAAAGTGCCTGTTTGGTGCCTGGTAATACAGCTCCCTAGAGAACTACACAGAGCTCAGCTGCATGGTGGACTATGGCAGAAGGTCGTCTTTGCTTTCCCAAAGTATTTGTATTTTCTGCATGCTGCCAACTTATATATTTTTGACAACTATGTAATTATCACGCGAGCAGTGCTTAAACTTGCCTGTTATCAGTACTGACTTTAGTGCTATCAGAAATTACGGTCTTTGGCACCACTTTAAAGTGATCAGAATCTGTACCCATGCATCTGGAGGAAACTGAAATAGTCGCATGTGCAGGTAGGCTTCACGCTGCTGGCAGCGTGGCTGCACTGAACAAAAGAAGAGTTACAAAGGAGGAACCCCTGAGCAAGTTTTGGTTTTCAGTGCAAAAACTAAGGTTATCCGGGACTTTATTGTTTTTGAAAGATAGCGCTTTACATGAGGGAAAGGTTCAACTCTCCACTCAGAGCTTCACCTATGACCTGATGTGTTTTGACCAAAAAAATCCATTAGGCTCCTTGTGGAGCTGGAGGGAGTTGTTGTTTGTGTTGTACATCCCATTTGTATGCTTAGTTCAGACTCACAGAAAATTTGTATCTCCCAAGCTCTGCCTGGCGATGCGGTATTAAAGACACATTGTGCTGGGTAGGAAGCAGAAGATGGGATGTAGTGTGACCTGGGGAATGGGAACCAAAACTCCCAAAAGACTCCACAATGGCAAACTCTCAGTCAGAATTTTTGGATAATTTTTTCTAATTTTAACTACAAAGAGGTTGAAAGTCTTCATGGGACTTCAAGAAAGCTGGAGAGGGACTTTTTGCAGGGGCATGGAGTGATAGGACGAGGGGTAATGGCTTCAAGTTGGAAGAGGGGAGATTTAGATTAGATCTCAGGAAGAAATTTTTCACTCCGAGGGTGGTGAGACCCTGGCCCAGGTTGCCCAGAGAAGCTGTGGCTGCCCCATCCCTGGAGGTGTTCAAGGCCAAGTTGGATGAGGCTTTGAGCAACCTGGTCTATTGGAAGGTGTCCCTTCCCATGGCAGCGGGGTTGGAACTACATGATCTTTAAGGTCCCTTCCAACCCGAACCATTCTATGAATCTATGATTTAAAGCTCATTTTTGTTTAATTTGGTGCTGCAGCTGTAACAAAAGTCTAAAATTATATAGCTATCGAGAGCCCTGGTGAAAGTGGTGTCTCTCCTTGTGCGGTGGTACTGGCCACGTCACGTTCGGTATGGCGGGCGATAGACATTTCTGGGCTGGTACTTTTTGTTTGCCCTGAGCAGTACAAGTACAGAATTTTCCTGTTCCTGCCCTGTGGGATGAATCGAAGGTGTGATCTTGACTGCTCCTACAAAAGGCAGAAACTCGGTAGTTAATTGTGGGGCCAACAGAACCTGTTTCCAGCCCTGTAGCAAACTGGTTTTGCCCCCTCCGCCTGCCAGCGCCCGCACTGCTGATCTGCTGTCCAGGCTGTGGCTGCGCAGGCAGGGATGGCAGCCATAGGCAGGCAGAGGAGGCAGGAGGGAAAGCAAAGGGATCAAAACGTCTTCATACCCTAGGGAAACTGCCCTCATCGCCACTGCCTGTTGGCAAGCCTGGTTAGCCCAGGAGGAGAGCTACCGTTTGTATCATCTTCTCCAAGCAGAGATACCCGGAGGGCAGAGGGAGGGGAAGAGTACTCTTCTTGCACAGTGCCAGCTGCGTTGCTATTCATTAGCTTGCCTAACTGATTCTGAGCTGCATGGAAACACGCAGGAGAGTGCCTGTCTTCACAAGCAGAGGGGAAGGTGTGTAGGATATTGATGGTAGATAGGCAGGGAAAAAAAAGGCAGGGCATGAGCCAGTTGTCTGCTTTGCTGTGTGCCCTTCTGCTTCCATTTTTGCATGCTTCATATTTTTCATAGCTTTAATCAGCTGCATAAAGATGGTAGAATTGGGTAGAGCAACCACAGAACAGCCGATACGTGACACTGATCAGATGTGTTCAGGTAGAGTCATCCTGCCAACGGCTGCAGAGACCGCTTGGCCAGCAGCAAGAGGGGCTTATTGACTGCTGATGTTTCCCTGGAAATTCTGCAGGACAAAATCACTTTGAGGCTAAAAAGCATGGAAGGCATTTTTCAATCATCTGCCAAGCTTTCAAAAAGTGAACACACATAGAACAGTATCTGTGAGGAGCTTAGTTGGGAAGCAACTTTGATTGCAAATGTCACCTCTATCAGTGTTTTACATGTCAGATAGTATCTCGGATACTTGCATGAGGCTGGCAATATGACATGGGACCTACCAGGGAGCACTCCTGTCTTGGGTGGCAGCTGGAGCCCGAGGACATCTCAAATAGCACCAGGCACCTGTGTTTTGGCGACCTGAAGTTCTCCTGGTTTAACAACAGGCTTGGGAACAGGAGTGTCTGGTATTTTGCTGCACCGCTTGTAGTGTGCAGTGTTCTTGCTGATGTTTTTGGGGTGATCTGGCAATTGTGCCCTTCCAAACTCAGCTTGGTTGATCAGTGCCAAAGCACCCATTTTGTGTGCAGTCACCCACACCCCTTCAGGTCTGGTCTGTTCCACATGGGTGCTGTGCCTGTCTATGCGAGGAGAGGGCTGCCCAGGAAGCTCTGAGGCCTTGATGCCACCCACAGGAGACAGTCTCGGCGTGACGAGGAAAGGCTGGGGTGGTTGTGCCTGGGGAATGACAAAATATTATGGGTATATCTGAACAGTTAGAGCCCAGAAGGCACACGCTTGCTTGATGATTCTAACATCAGGGCTACAAAGATGCTTGGGGGGCTGGAACATCTTTCTTATGAGGAAAGGCTGAGGGACTTGGGTCTTTTTAGTCTGGAGAAGAGAAGGCTCAGAGGGGACCTCATCAATGCTTACAATTACTTAAAGGGAGGGTGCCAGGAGGATGACACCAGTCTTTTTCAGTGGTGCCCAGTGATAGGACAAGAGGTAATGGGCACAAACTGGAAGACGGGAAGTTCCATCTGAACATGAGGAGGAACTTCTTTGCTTTGAGGGTGGCAGAGCACTGGCACAGGCTGCCCAGAGAGGTGGTGGAGTCTCCGACTCTGGAGACATTCCAAACCCGCCTGGACGCCATCCTGTGCAACCTGCTCTAGGTGAACCTGCTCTGGCAGGGGGTTGGACTAGATGATCTCCAGAGGTCCCTGCCAACCCCGGTGATTCTGATTCTGGTCCAGAGTGTTTTTTCAGGGAATAGTTTGACTGCAACAGAGCTAACAGTTGGTACAGTTTAAAATGTCATCTCAGGGTACTGTGGCTCAAGAAGTATACTTGTGTTTATTTGGACTTCCTGCTATGAAATTCCTTCTCTCATGGAGCAGAACGGGGTGATGGTGTACAGCAAAATAGCTCTTCATTTGGGGCAAAAACTAGAATTGGTGTTGGGCAGCATTAAAACCAATCGGTTTATTTAGGCCTGTCAGTGTTGTAATCACCTGTTCTGCAAGGTGTCTGGGACAGTGAAGTGGTAGACATGGTACTTCCACCTTTACTGACCTTGAGCCAAAGGGCCTTTTGTTGCTACATCAAAAAGCTTTCTGTGCTAGTGTTTGCACAGGGGAAACTGTCCCTTAGTTTCTCTAATGTAGAAATCTTAAACCCTCCAAAACTAATTCTCAGAAAAAGCACCAGTGTTTGAAAAGATGTTCCTTGGTCTTCGGGTACTCGTCGTGAGCTGTGGCTCCCAGCCAGCCCTTTTGTCAGCTGATGGTTGGAACCACTCTGTCCTTTGTTTTGGTGTGTGTGACTTGAGAGAAGGGGACAGGGATAGAGCACCTAGAAAAGTGGCCCTGGCTTTTTTCAGGCCCCTGTTTTGCAGCTATTCAGTCTGCTCTGGTCTTGCGTGAGAATGAAGCAGATGAACCCTGGAGCCAGCTGTTCACTGTGTTCAGCGCTGGGAGAGGCTGCAGCTAATCTCCTCTCCTTCTCCAGCTGTGACAATGAGATAACTTATTTATTTTAAAATTTCTGACCATGAAAATCAGACACTGTGCCAGCTCATTCTCTGGGTGACCAGGGGTGAGATGCTAGTAATTCGTAGCAAATGTATAACTCCAGTTCCACTAAAATTCTAGGGTGGTTATGCTACTTTGCAGATAATATTCAAATAATATTAAAAAATCTGCCCAAACAGAAGGCATAAAAGTAAAGTGCCTTCCTTTATGTGTAATACATTTGAAAAACCTTGACAATTCCTGGTCCTTAGTAGGTGTAAATTAATTAATATCTGTAGGGAATTAAGCAATCTGTGCAGTGCAAATGGGAATGATATTCAGGAGGTGATTAATAAACGACATGTCTTTCAGAATAAGTCTGCATGTCAAATTATCTTTCGTTCGGTGTTTGAGTGAACTGTTTATTCAGGGATATAATGGATTTCATCACTCAGATGTCAAATCTAGACTGGCTGTTTTCCTGGAAGGTAGAAACCAAAACTAGTTTAACCAGCCGTCGTGTGAGTCCCTCACTAGTATTTATGGCCTCTTTTTTAGCAGGAAATTAGAACCAGTGGATGATTGTTTTCGTTCCTTCTGGCCTTAAAAGTCTCAGGGAGGAATCATCAGCTGAAATAAATTTTCATGATTCCACTCGTGTTCCTGCAACAGGGTGCCTGAGCTGAGGAGCTGTGCTGCTTGAGCCCGGGCAGCTCCGAGTATGGGGGTGTGTATAAATATGCAGGAGCTACTCCTTGCGCTATTTTGCCTGCAGTTTGCCTGTTAAGCTATCTGCAAAAGAGTTGCATTTATCTTTCCACAACTTTAGCAGCTTCCTAACAGCTGCTGTTTAAAAAAGAGAAGGGTTTTTTTTTTCTTTTCCTTTTGCAAAATAGATGGTATTTAGACCTGGGCCAGTGACAGGTTTAAGATCTGGTATCTGTCTTGTGAAGCCAGGATTGAGGGAATTGCTTTATATCAGTTGAGAACTGGCAGTCTTTCTTCCCCCAGTGTCCACTTGTTGCTCCCTTTGCTCCTTTCATTCCTCTTCCTGCGTTTTGTCCCTGTTCAGGGACTGACCAGAAGCTCAGTGGTGCTGGCAGTGCTTTGGCAATCCCTCTGCTTTTGCCCCATGCCTTTTTCTTTAGTTTTACTATTCTTCTTGGAGGTCTCTGGGGAGAACATACAGCCACAATGTGATGTAAAAGTATATTGTACCTGAGGGAATATTAAACCATGGAAAGACTGCACAGTAAATGTAGCAGGCAAAGTATAGATTTCCTTCTATTTTTCAGGTCAGTTTGTAAACGGTGTCGTATATTTATTGATAGTTGAAATAACATCAGAGTTACAAAGCAGAAGGACTTACTGATAGGGCTGATGCAGAAAACAGGCACATCTGTGGCTGTCTCAGGAAAAGCATAACGTAATTCTTCAGTTACGTTCTGCTTTCTGGGTAGAGCGCAGTAAAATATGCATCTGTACTAATGAAGTTAGCACTGTTGGTCTAAAAGAAATGGGAACTTCTCATTTAACAAACCCACAGCTGTTGTGAGAGAAGTACATGGGAAAAGCCAAACACGCAGTCTGTTCCATGCCTCACTGTCTAAAGAAAGGTCTATCAAAGGATGATATATACCGTTAAAGGTAAATACCTCCCTGTACCTCCTGCATGGCTTAGAGAGGATTATTTTCTGTAAGACCTGGAAGGCTGCTGTGCCTAATGATAATTATGGTAGTTTTATTTATAACGAATCCAGCCATTCCTAGATAAAGAAATTGTGGTTAGGCACAAACATACTAATGCATTCTGGTGGAATTTTACAGTAGGTATAAAGAAGCTAAGAAAACCTGCCATTGTTTTCCGTACTATCTGCCAAATTGTCAAAAACATTTTACAAAATTAGCCGAAAATTTCTCCGGAGTGATGGAAGATGTGTTCGCTCAATGACTTTGGAAAATCAGCTCACATTTACTGAAGTGTGGATCTACAGGGCCAGGCTCTAGGAACTCAGCAGAGGCTTATGGGAGCTGGATGTCTGTCTGCTGCATCAGTGAGGTATCGGCAAGTAATTCCTTTGAAAGCTGAGGACTTCAGTTTTAAAAGTTGTGGCCAAAAAGCTTTTATGTGCAGACCTGTTAAGTACTGGAGAGCGAAGAAAGGAAACTAGAGAGAGTACACTGGGGAAAAAAAATCTCCTTTAAATTGTTTTGATATGTTAGAGATGTTTTCTGACCTTAAAGCCCCTGCAACCAGACAGGCCGAGCTTGCTGCTAAGCAGTGTAATTACATTTCTGTCACTAGCGTGCATTCATTCGAAAGCACAACTTCATCAGAAAGAGATTTGGTACGGTATAAAAAAGAGGCTAATTGGCTTACGGCTGTAGGTTGAGAGGTTGGTATTAGATTAAAGAGTTAAGAGCATCAGCAAGTGATTAGGCTGAACTGATGTGCCCTGGTGGTATGTTTAATTCAGCCAAATGGGAGAAGCATCTTAGGAGTAGGAAACAATATAAGAAGGACTATCATCCAAAACTTTATAGGAACATGTGGAACATACAAGGTCCTTAAAAGCTACGTCAGGAGTCAAATATATTCATTTCCAGGATACCTGTTACTGACTCCAAACTGCATCAGCTGTAGGATTGCATACCACAAAGCAAAAATGGGGACAGCCTCACTTAAAACAAGCAAACCCTTGTGTGCCTTTTGCTCTAAGACAAAGGGAACCCTATCAAGAGCACCGACCTTGGCCTCTCCAGCAGAACTAGGGAAAGGCAAAGAGGAGGATGGGAGACGGAGCTCTCCTGCTAGCACAAAAGGAGAGGATGCATTCGCTGCTTTTTTAAAAGTGGGAAGCAAATAGGTTGTCAACAGGGCTCTGCACATGTTCTGTTTGCGGGGAGACAACTCTTATTTGCAGCTCTGTGGCATGAGAAACGTGATATTCTTGCCTTGTGGTAGCTTCTGCGTGCTTGGGGACCTGCAGATGTAGGGGGCTACATTTACCCAGTTTTACTAAAGCTTTAAGCCTTGTACATATTCACACACATGCACAGATCCACACATGTTCTTAGCCAGTCAGCAGTAAAACTATCCGGTCAGTCAATAATCATTCCAGATTATTTAAAAAGCTTGTAATCGATCGGTACCTGTCTGAGTGCTTCCACGGACAGATATTGGATTCTAAAGGCCTGTGCAAATCAGCTGTCTTGCACAAAAATGGTTGGCCTATTTGCAATTGATAGTTTGGCTGTATTATACTTTTAGGCGAGATTAGTTCACCGGTTCCCTGCCAAGAAGAGAACCGCATAAACAGAGGATTGTTTAGAAACAAAAAAAGTTCCTCTTGATGGAGAAGTCATGTAAGTGGGAAGAAACAGGAAACTAATCTTCCCTTGTTCGCTCTGAAAGAATGCATATCTCTCAGGAATGTTGTAATTATGGATTTAGGAAATCAGTCCAATTTGCCAGGGTGTGAATTTCAGGGTTCATTCAGTCAACCCTCTCAAGCATTTCTCCTTCAGAACAAAAAACACCAGGAGTTTAAATGTACCAAAAGAGATTAAAGGAGAGAAAAATCTACTGCCAAGCTTTGCTTTTGGTAAAGAGCCTGCAAAGATACTTATTAGTGCTTTGGCTCTGAGCCAGATGAGGTTTGTGCATGGTAAAAGAGAAATAAGTGGTAACCCATGTTTTTCCTGTGGGCATCTATTTTTCATAGACTAATGATGGGAAGAGTTAGTGCTCCTGAGCAAGTATTTCCATCGTCAAGATTTTTGCGTATTCACTTTGAAGACTTCAGTAAGTAGAAAAATGTCCCCTGCTGGGAATGCCGCATTAGCATGTTCTTAGAGAGAAAAGAACCTAAAACCAAGTTCGTACCTATTCTGATGCAAGCCTGGGCTGGAACAGCTCCATAAGCAGAGCGGAGCCAGGGAGAGCGTGAGGCGTGAACACAAGGCACAGCGAGGCTCAGGGAGATGAACGAAATAGCCCCCGGTGAGCATCACTGAGGAGTTCCAGCGTGGCTGGAGAAGGGCTTTCCAAGGCAGGTCGTGAGTTCTCACAAACCTGCTTAGAGGCAAAGCAGCGGCAGCAGTGAAGAGACCTAAGAAGTCTGGTGTCAGCGAAGCTCAGGGGTGGGTTAAAAAGAAAGCAAAGAAATTAGCTTGCTGCTTCTGTTCTCTGGCAGTGAGCACAGGAGATTTTAAGTTAATTCCACTTCAGAGCTTACAGGCCTTTTAATTAAGGTAGCAATACAGGTGAGAACCTGGAGCTCTTTGATGACCAATCTTTCATGCAGCTGTTTCCATAAGAAAAGTGCAGATCTGAGGAGAACTGCCCTACAACAGGAATAAGGGCTGGCAGAGTAACGATGCATGCTGGTGTAGGAGGACCCTTACAGAAAGCTGTTAAAGTAATCCAGAGCCTGGACCAAGTATCAGGAGTTTCCTGCTTTGTTGTTCAGCCTCATAACTTGCCATTTGACCTCAGCAGGGAGAAAGGAGTAGGGAGAGAACAAGGGGTTTCTGAGGCTCTTCCCCCATCTGCAGATCCTTCCTCCTGAAAAGTCTGCATCGGCTATGTGGAGCTGACACCGGCTGGACCCAAGCAGTAAATTCTCCTACCCCGCTGGGGAGTAAATGTGCTGGAATTCCATGACTTTTTGAAAAGGAAGATGGAGCTTATGAATTCTCATTGTGTATGTGACTGGGTATGGGAACATCTAATTGAGTAATTGGTTGGGTTAATTGGTATACTGGTTTGGCTCGTTGGCGTTAATGTTAGGGCTATCCAAAACAAATGGGAAGGTGTCATGGTGGCTTCAGCTCACGTACCTCCTGACAAACTGATGAAGTGTAATCCTGCGAGTTCATTTAACAGCAGCAGTGGAGACACAGCGACAGTGGTTTCATTCCTGCAGGCTCTTCCTCTTTGCACATCTGCAGCTCTCGCAGCCCTGTAGTGCAGTAGTGCTGTAGTTCTGTTCCTGTCGCCGGGATGCTGTCACTCTGTGGCAGCATGTGACTGTCGCTGCGGTCCCTTGCTGTGATTTTGTAGCTGGAGTGGGGAGTTCCTACAGACAGATCTTGTAGTACGAGTGGATGTCATGCGCTTCTGCTAAGTTGGATTTTGGAATAATCATGTTTAATAATAATCCTTCAGGCAGTCTCATAGCTTAACAGAAAATGTCGTCTTTTCCTCGTGCAGGCTTCCATGCTTCAAGACAGAAACCAAGACAGAGTTACATAATGGTGACTTTTGTAAAAAGTTTATGAAAGTGCTTGACAATTGTATAAACCTTCTTAGGCTTGAGAGAGCAGAGAAATGTTGTTGGGTCACACCAGGTTCACTCAGCAGCAGTGCGGGTCAGCTAATGTGCAGTATATGATGGGAGCCCTCACTTTCTTAAACTGGAGAGCACAATTTGCCATTTGCCACAGTGACACTTTGTTCGTGTGTATGTGACATAATGACAAAAGGCAGATAGATAAATGCTACTTCAAAATAAACTGGGAAGATAAGGGTTGCCAGTTTGTCTTCAGCACACTGTATTATTGGACTTAGACAAAGCGTCTACTGTGATAAGTAACATATTACTTTGCGCTCTGAAAGAGTTTGGCCAATTTCCCCATCCTCATTCATCTTCAGTCTTGCCAAGTGCTGGAATGCTCCCAGAAAATATCTCCAGCCTGCCATCGTGGGACCAAGAGGTGTGAGAAATCTGGAAGCCTATCAAAACTGCGTGGCTTATGTATTCAGAACAAGTCCTTGGTCCTTTACTGATCCCTGGGATGTGTAATATTCAGCAGCTCTGGGGCCAGGGTTAGGTTAGAATTCAGCAGCCGCCTCTGCAGCGATTGTGAGAAACGGATTTCAAGGAGAAGCAGAGACCCTCAGGACAGACTTCACACTGAACTGAAGGAAAAATAAATTACATCTTAAATAGCAAGTAGGGTAAAGTTACCGTGGTCTATTTATTAAGGAATTGTATTTTTGGTTTTTTAGGGATGCCATGCAATTATTTCTCTCTCTAAACAAAGGTTGTTTTAATAGGGTTAGCCTGGCTCTGTAGCTCATTAAAGACATACATCTATGACATTCCCTGAACAAGTACTGAAGGGCAGAACAAGTATTGTCGGTGAATGCACCCTGATTTTGTGTATTGGCATACCTGGA
Source organism: Burhinus bistriatus (assembly GCA_013397275.1). Taxonomy (NCBI): domain Eukaryota; kingdom Metazoa; phylum Chordata; class Aves; order Charadriiformes; family Burhinidae; genus Burhinus; species Burhinus bistriatus. The sequence continues at coordinate 826,846 of VYXH01010513.1, forward strand.
GCTCATAGTTGAGGAAAAGGAGTTAATTGTGGGTTAAAATAAAATGTAAAGTTCTGATCTTCCCACTGGGAAAGTCCCCAAAGTGTCAGGCTACCCCTACACTGCTAAACAAGAGCATGAACCCTGAAGACAAGCGGCACTGGCTGACGCAGTCGTACCAACACGGGGCTTCAGGCTGCCTTCCCTCCTGGGAGCTGTGTCTGAAATCCACAGTGCCAGGAGCGGAGGGATGGGATCCCTTGGCTAATGCCATTCTGCAAGCACAGCACTGGTGGCTACTCAGACAGTAAGAGCCGATTTTTCAGGACAGCAGTAGCGTGGCTGCAGTTGTATGCTGGTGGGTAATGTGACTCAGCGTCAGCACTGAGCTTTACCGTCTCACAGATGTGTCGTGGTGCTCTCTTTGCCAAATGCTCCGGCGTCCTGAAGCATCTGGGGATTGCGTGGCCGACAGTTCACTGGGGCAGTCAGGAGCACTCATGTTATACAGTATTACACCTTCTTCGTTAAACCTCAGTTTATTTCTGGGCTTGTGCCTTCTCCAGCCAAGAAACATTCATATCCATGTTCTGGTCAGCTACTGAAGTGAAATCTGGTAATGTTTGTGCCAGATTCACTGAGGTAAAATGTTGTGTGCAGAGCCTTTCGTCTGAAGTAGGAAGTGACATGTGCCCTGTGAAGTGGAGCCGTTGCCAGCAGACCGTTTATCTGTTACGTGGCTCTGTGAGTTGGGGGAAGGTTGTACGAAGGATGTCCAATGCTGTGTTTAAAAAAAAAATGTCTCAACCTCTTGCTTAATATTTTTTGAAAACACTGTCTCTTCAGATCTGACTTTTAAAGCGAGTTTGTTCTTTACCTCTGCTGTATACCTTCTCTCATCTGTGGCAATATGAGCAGATTTTGGAGACATGATGACTTCATCTGGCGAAGATGAATGACTTCCCTCAGGGGCTGCCTGACATCAATTTGGAACGAATCCCAATGCAGGAAATGTGTTTGGATCTCTGTGTAGTATTGTTAAGCATGATCAGGACCATCCTGTATTCTGGGTAGACGACATCTTGGGTGTTCTTCACCCAGGAGGTGCTTGGAACTTGAAAGCTTCAAGAAGCCGCTTCAGGTTGCTTCAAGAAGCTGCCTGTCTGCGTGGAGATGAGTCTCAGTGCTGGGGAGTACACAGCAGTGCTAATCACAGAATCAGAGGCTCATTTCGGTTTGAAGGAGTCTGTGGAGGTCTCTCCTCTGCCCTCCCACTCAAAATGGGACCAACTTAAAGTTAGAGAGGTGTTGCAGGGCCCTGCCGGGTTCCACAGCCCCTCTGGACCCTTTGCAGTGTTTAACCACTCTCACTGTCACCTTTTTTTCCCTTTAGACCTGGTTGGAATTTCTGGAAGGATCTAACTCCTTCTTCTCTATGATCCCCCATGATAAAACTGAGGAGAGCAATTATATTCTCCCGTATCCCCCAACTTAGCCTTCCCTAGGCTGAACAAGGCCTGCACCCTCAGCCTCCCCTTCTACGTCATGTCCTCCAACCCACTAACCCCCTCAGCGGCGCTTTACTGAACTCCCTCCTATTTGTCAGCATCTCTTTTACACTGGGGTGCCAAAACTAGATGCCGTGTCCAGGTGTGGTCCCACAAGTGCAGAGCAGAGGGGAGTAATGCCTTCCCTCGATCTGCTGGCTAAGCCACAGCTGGCTGTGCTGTCAGACCCGGCAATTTTAACAGACGAGCTGTATGGTTTTTTTTTCTTCTGGCTGCCGTTTGGTAGTGGTGTCTGGACTTCTGAACGAGAAATTGCGTTGGCAAGATTGTGTGACCTGCAGAGAGAAAAATGGATCCAGATGCGTCTCGTCACACAATATTGTTCCAGCTACTCATCACAAGCTAGCAGCTTCACTCAGGTTGCCCAGGAACAATAGGCTCCTTGTGAGGAGCCCCAGTACAGCGGCAAGTTGGCTTTAAGGGTTGCCTTTGCCTTGATCCAGTCAAGTGATACCGTAAGTTAGACTCCTCTGAATTGCCTTTCGGAGGAGCTGATTGCACGGGGAGACTGGGAAGCTGAGTCTCCTGATTCACAAAGCTGAAGCTAGGTAGTGTGAACATGCCCCAGGGAGCCACGTTGCCAGAGCTTTGTTGAAAGAGAGAAGAAAGACCACTTCCCCGCCATTGATGTGGTAATGGCCTCCAGAACACTGAAGTGTGGCTCCGTCAATGACGCACTGATTGCTATCTGAAAGTCACTCTTCTGGGATATGAATGGAGGCTATTTTGCTCTTCTTCAGTTCATAAATTAGTGCATCTGAGTAGCCAGTGCCTGTGAGCGAGAGAACAGCTCAAGTGGTGAGAAAGCAGGGCTTTCTCATGCTTCTGTCTTTGTGCGTTGGCCGTGGGTGAGCGGCCTGCCGCTTTCACAAGAAATGCCGTTCAGAAGTGAGTGTGGATAAAGTTGGCATCTTTTATCCGAGTGCCATCTCCGTAGGATATCCCGAAGTCAGGATTCTCCTTATCTCACGGAACAGGCTGCAGCCCTGGTCTGAGCTGCGCCGAGGGTCCCAGCTCCAATCTCATGCAAAAGGGACTTGCCTTCAATGACATACGACTGCAGCATCTCTCCATATCGTACAAATGATGCTAACTTCAAAACAGAAATCTCCAGGACAAATAAAAAATAAATTAACAATGAAACTAACACAGCTGGATGTTCCAGAGAATCTTCAGACAAAGGTATCTGCACAGTACCTGCAGCACCGCAGGGAATTTAGAAGTGCTGTCGGCATCTTCCACCGCTTGCAGTGGTTTTGTCCTTTCAAAGTCCAGGTTTCTTTTTCCCCTTTTAGAGTTGCTGGCTCTAAGATATTCTACTTGACATTTTCTCTACACTGACAGGATTTTTTGTTGTTGTTTCTGGAAGCACTTGAGAACAGGGGAAATTGGCCAAGACATTCAAAAGTTAAATTAAAATCTGACTCTGCAAATAGCCAGTGTCACTGGTGTGAATAACTTCGCTCTCCGGTAAAAGATACTGAGGGAAAGTGAAGAATTGTTTCTGACAGAAATGCAATTTAACACCCACAGATAAAAGTAATGTAAGGTTGGCTAGGGTGACTTCCAGAGACGATATTGGATATTTGGATCCCAAATTATTGATAACAATGGAGGAATTGCTGGTGCTCTGGGTTAAGCTCAGGACTTTCCTAAGCTTGCTCTGTGCTGGTTGTCGCGAGCTCTGTAAAGCATTCGGCTGGGTAAGAACAGGATCGACGGGTAGGTAATCTGCAGCAGTCATTCTGGAAAGCTTTAATCATGGGTTGTTGGTGCTGTCAGGAGGTTTTGTGTGCGCCTGGGGATTAAAGAAGGTATGATATGTCTAGAATTCAGAGAGGGATGTAAACAAGCCTCATGGTATATATAATCTTTTGCTGCTCAGAGATGTCGCTGATGTTGATCAGAACAACTGTGCCAGTTTCCTCTTGAAAAGTGTTCATTTACTGAAAACTAAATACATGAAATATCATGCCTAGTGAAACATTTGTCTCTGCATCTGTGCCCACATCTTCTGGGGCCAAAATTTCCACGTTCTTGCTTCTTGCAAAGCTGTTGCGGTGGAAGCCTTTCCCCTTTATAGCAATGTTGGGTTCTTTCAGTAAAAAACAAACAAAGCTATTTTCCGTTTCAGAAAGCAAGATGTAATATCTCTGGAGAGATTAACCTTCTTTCCAGGGTTGTTTTTGTGGTTGAAAGAATAAATCTGTTATCATTAAAATAAAATAAAAAAAAAAAATCTGCATCTCATTATTTCCAGAAATAAAGCTGACATAGTGAGATTTAATAAGAATTTACTCTGGGTGAACTGAAGAGAGATCCAACCCCAAAGACTTTGCGTTCCAGAAAAAAGGCAGAAAGACAATAGGATGGACACAGGGGAAGCTAGAAGAGGGAATTGCTTTGTGATGTTAATAAGAAAATATGTTCTTTTTGGGAAGGACTTTGAGAAGCGGCTTGGCAAATGCAGCAGGAGGAGCTATTCAAACCCCCTTCGTGTGTTAGGTGCTTGGCTGAGCTCAGTTGCATGAGGCAGAGATGTGGGAGATGCACAAAGTATCTGGACTGGCATGGCCGGGAGGAAAGACTTGGGAGGAAACATAGAGGGGAAGAAGCGTTAACATGATAGCTTATCCTTTCCTGCTCTGCCCTTTCCCTCGGTTCCCTTTCCTGCTTCTCTCCCGTAACTGAGCCCCTGGTTCGCTTGCTGGACCCCCGGCCCGCTGACACTGGCTCTTTGCTGCACCACCAGCCTCTTAGGGAACAGCAGTAAAAATATTCTTCCACATAGCCATGAGAAGAAATGTGGTTTGGCATTTGGCAAAGTCAGAGGGGTGCAGACTTAGTGCTGAGGCAGCAGTTTTTGTGAGCAGGCTGGCTTCTCATGTGCACTACCTGGGATGCCAAATTTCTCTGTGCCTTTTCTTCCAAGTCTTTACCCCCTCCTGCACCTCTATGGGGTGGGTCATTCTTTTTTTTTCTTTTTTGCTTTCTTTTTTTCCTTCCCTTTTACCTTGGGGCCATCAGCAGGTTTATTTCCTGATCTCTGTGCAGGGTGTCTGCTTTGAAGACAACTTCTCACCTTTTAGTTACTGAAAGAATGTGAGGAATGAGGCCCCGTGGCCCCAGCCTCCCAGCCAGCCGGGCTGTGTTCCTGCATGCGCTGGAGGACGAGCAAGGTGCCTGCAGTCCTCAGAGCAGACTCTGACCCTGCAACCGCTGCTTGGTGGCAGCAAAGCAGAGATGGGGGGCGAGAATGGACTTTTAAGTGCATATCTGAGCATTTCACTATACTGAAAAATGCTTGTTGGTAGAGCCAGCAGCAGGGTAGCCATATGGCTACAGATCCTCATCCACCATGTAGAGTTTCAACTTGTTTTAGCAATTAAGTTTTCTTGACATTGTTAACTTGTAAGGCAGATCCATGAGTAAATCGGTCTGGCGAGAGGAGTCAGTTGCTGATCTGGCTGCAGCGGCACTGGGGTGTTGGCTGGGCAGGAGGAGAGGGTCTTTCCCACCCCTGTGGAGCTGTTGTGACAGCGTCGGTGTCACCGTGTTCATATTTCCCTTACAGCTGCTGTGCCACAGTGCCTTAGAGAGCATCAGCCAAGAGGGTGAACAAGACAAAAGAGCTTTGGTGAATCCAGCTGTCATGGTGGAGGCTATTATGGGCCCATTTTGTCCGCCCTGCCCCTTGCCAGTAGCTGCTCCGTCGTGCCAGGATGGGCAGCGTGCCGGGCTCCAGCCGCTCTGGCTCACAGCTGGGTATTTGGACTTAAACCACAGGCAGCCATGAGTTTGTGCCTGTGCCTTCAGGCTCTGTGGTGTGCCGAGGCATGGGTACACGTTTGCTTCCGCCAGAAAACAGCTGGGAACAGGGAATGTCCTAAACAGCCCTCCCTGTTTGCAGGTGCACGTAACACAGACTCCTACAGTGGCACTTGAGATCATTGTGTTTGTCCGTACGGCTGAATCAACAATCCACTTGTCACATCCACAGAGGCCTTGAATAGACACCAAGGGAAGAACTTCTTGCACCCAACCCTAGGTCTTCACACCTGGAGCAACTGCTCCAGGTTCCTCTTATGGTCAGTGGGGACAAAGTAGGACTTTCAGAGCACAGTTCATACAACCTATTTCTGATGCAGGATGACACCACTCGCACCCTGGACCCCATCCGCGGTGCTGGCTGCATCCGTGCTGGCTGCACAGGATGTCTGTCCGCACAGTGTGCTGTTGCATGTTGCTGGAGAAAGGACCTGATGCTCCTGTTGTCACAGCAGTGTGCACAGATGGGCTGTAGGCTGATGAGCGAGCCTTTTCCTCACTGTGAACACCAAATTCTGTCGCTCAGAAAAGCTTTACTGATGTGTCCTACCTGTAACCTGTGTGTGGCTGGGAATCCTAGTTACCCGTGCAAATACTCCCAAAGCTGGAGGAGACTCCATGCTATTGTCTTACCTGGAGAGAGAGTAAGCCATCCTACTGCCTCTCCCAGGACATCAAGTCACAGCATCACTTGAGGGCTACGTACAGGCACAAAATGGGACTAAAACAATCCAGACTCTTACCCCTTCTGTAATTACTGGCTAACGAGCCCTTTACTGTCTGGTCAATCACTGGTTCTGATTTTACTTAATATAATCAATATCTGAGCAAATAATATGCTAGTCATCAGTCAGGCTGTAAATGGCATTGTTTTACCCTTGTTTCTTGGTGCTACACCTGGGAAGTGTACAAAGAACAAAGAGCCATGCTGTCAAGGGGACCCAAGTACCCTGACGAGCTCTCAGTTAAAGCGTCTGCTCTTCATCTCTTGGCAGAGCAGGGTAGCACTCACTGGGTTTAAACAAAATCAGTCCTGCAATGGGGGAAATCTCACTCCTTTTTGTACTTGTCCACGACCCCCTGGAGGACGCTGTCTCCTGAGAGGGGGTAGAAACACCCATGATGGGAATTGCACTGACAGTCTTCCTTCCCCCTTGATTCCTTGCAGAGCACAGTTGGAGAGAATCGATGGCTTCAAGGGCACCTGATACAGTTGCTAATCAGTTACTGTGATTTGAACACAGCAGCAAGATGGGCGCAGCGCTGCAACTTGCCCAAGGAGATGCTACCTCATGGAGTGGCTGATGAGCTTCAAAAGCTTCAGATCCAAGAGAGGTAAATACTCTGTTTCATGCCTTTTCATTGTAGATTACTTATCATACAAGGACTAGATATTTGCTTAAAATAATCTGCCATAATGCTTCCTTGGGGAGATAATTTTGCAAAAACTTCCTCCATTTACTCAAATCGCATCCTGGCCGTGTACATGCTGCATTTGCTTTTCATAAGGCTGGAAATGTCTGTGAACATTTTAAAGTCACTCCTGAATACTTAGAAGCTGTATGAGATTGTTCGTGCTGCAGAGGGGTCTTCAGACTCCCTTTGCCGAATTAACAGCGCAAATGAAATGATGTGGGTACGATCTGAATATGTATCTATTTTACTGAGTTGATTACATGTCTATCAAAGTTTTCCGTGCATCCCACACTGCACCATAATGTGGTTTAATGCCTTTTAGGAGACTTAGGGCCAAGAAAATTATTTTAAAGTTCCTTAAATTTTTCTAATTGTATTTATTTTGTTCCTCTTTTGACAGCTGATAAGCCATTTTTCATCCCAGTCTGTAACTTTTGCCTCATCCAAAGCTTTCAGAAGTAATGGGAATTTTTGACATTTGGGGTCAGATCCCAGAAGAGTCGAATGAATTGAATTTAGGATAAAACCAGACTCTCCGGCACAAATTTACCAAGTCAGCTTAAGAAGCCTTTAGCCCCCTAATTAGTCTCTGTCCCCTTTTCTTCCTGTAATGCAATCCTCTACTGCTTTGGGACCCCCATGTTGTATGCAGCAGATTAGCCTGCAGTAGCTGCAGTTCCTCCCCCGATGGGAGCTTCACCCTGTTGCATGACCTGAAACAAGAGTACAAAGGCAGATGTACAAAAAAAGAATTGAAAATCCTTATATTAAGAAGGGTTCTTACAACTCCTTGATTTCAAGTGCACAGAACTGTGCAAACAGCCCCAGCCAAGGATTTCTGTGAACCTGCTGGTGTGGGAGGAGCAGAGGGGAAGGATGGAGGGAAGAGGGTGGCCAGGTTCCACGCTGTGTGTAGACAAAGCTGCGTGAAGTTGAAAAAAGGCTCAAAATTTAGGAAGGCACGTAGAGCCACCTAAACTGTTAGGAACTGTCTGATCCCCACAGCGAGGTAGGTCTGGAGGAGTACCAGGGCTTTGTAGTTCTGGTTATGGGTATTCTGTGCTATGTCTCGTCAAGAAAATGGCCCAAGATCGTCCTCTTCATGCAGCAATATCCCAGGCAGTTGCTCAGCTATGCTGTATGGAGGAAGAAAGGCTGTATTTTAAAAATTTACTCAATGCAAATGATTTGCTGAGCCCCAGTAATTCACTTTTATACTCACATGAGTGTTGCTATTTCTGCCGTATTTCGGTGACTTTGTCCTCAAGATGTTTAAGCAAGTTATGCAGAGATAGCTTTTTTTTTTTTCCTACAAAAAGGCCTGCACATACAGAGGCTACTGCAAGTCTTAGGGAACTGCAGAGCTTGCAGGTGATGCTGCATGAGGGTCCTGTTAAGGACTGCACAGGAGATGGGGAAGCTCGGGCTGGAGGAGGTCTGGCTGGTAGTCCCATCAACACACAGCCCAGTAGCCTCTGTGCCCACGCGTGTTCGGGAGCCGAACTCCTGCAAGGCTGCAGGCTACCACAGTCCTTGGGTTCAGAGTAATTACGCGGTCACCTTACTGGCCTGCTACCATCAAGCAGCATTTTCTCTGCTCATTCATGTGCAGGAATTCATCTAATTGAATTCTGTGCACAGAAGAGGACTTATTCTTGAATGCTCAATGCAAATGCAGGAGAGCTCTGGGCTGTGTGGTTGGAGTGCAGCATAGCTCAAAGCCTTGCTGGCATTCGAGGAGCAATCAGGTATTTCCAGGTTGAGTCAAGGCTTTTATGAAAAATAGAAAAGACAAAGCAGTGATAATTTTGGGGTCCCTTAGGACTCTTCCGCTATTGTACACATCAGTCACCTATTCCAGGGTGTTGTGCTTGACTGGACTTGGCACAACTTGCCTGATGTCCCTGTCTTACCCTCACTGGTGAAATGTGTTGGAGTTTTTTTTAGCGTGGAGGTTGGTGTTTCTGGCTCAGAAGCCAGGTGAGATTAGAGGAAGGTTTGTGGGAAAATTTTGACCACTCCCAAGAGGGAACTATTTACAGCGTTCTGCAAGCTGATAGCCCATATCTTCAGCATCCTGCAAGCATAGCCCTTGAAGCCCGTAATACAAGGGAGTAACTTCCTATATGGAGCTGAACTTCTCAGTGTTTATGATGGAAACCTGAGTCTGATTTGAAATGGACTGTGTGTCCAGGAGGAGTTGTTGATGACATCATACATTGCCTGTTTGGGGAGGAATAAAGCCAGCAGAAAGTCGATGATCACTGCTCCCTGGGGAGCAAGTTGGACACTTTCAGTGCCACGCTCTTGGTGTGAGAAGCAGAGGCAGGGTCCCTCTTGGCTTGGCTGTTGCACGAGTCTGCATACCCATGCTCATCTGCTGCCTCGCGTGGTCTGGGGCTTTCTCCTGTTACTGCAGAACGTGCAGTTGTTACGCAGATGATTTGGGTGCTTCCTTTTACCTTATGTTCTTCGTGCAGGACTTTCCTACTGGAGTCATACATCGGAAGTACAAACTCCAGCTAATAGTTAGGTTCTGTCACTGGCTGCCTGGTTAATGCTGACCCCTTCCTAGGGGTTAAGGAGACCATTTTAAGAAGACCAAGCCTGAGACTGAGTGAGGTTACCTGCTCTAGCAGGTTTATCATCGGGCTTGTTGTCTTCAACATTACAGTAAATTTCCGTCTCCTGGGAGAGGTGTTTCTGAAAAACCTGCAGCTTTCCTAGCTAAAAATCGTATTTTCGGACCCTAGATTAGACTAACTTGAATCACGCAGAAGGTGAATGAGAACACGGTGTATTGTTATTTTTTAATGCTGATGATTTTTGGAGGTTCTTAGAGATGGCCTTGGACAGCTTATGTGCTGAGCTTCATGGGTCTGGTCTTTCTCCTAGCGCAGATGTGCACTGGTTCGTGTTCAAGCTCCATGTAACCCAGGAAATACGACACAGATGTGGTCACCCTCGAAACACTGTCTGCAGATGCCCACTTCTCCAGACAGTACATGGCGTGCTTGGAGCACAGGAAACTCTTGTCTGTCTAGGACATGTTCTGCTTAGCTCTGATGCATTGCTGGAGCTGCCCTCCTCCTCTGTCCTCAAGCTGCACCAGCCGCCTGCTGGGAGCTGGAAGGTTTTTGCATGAGGTGTAATCCCTCAAAACAGAAAGGGGTGGTTAACAGAAGTGTGACTTAGCCACAGGCTCTGTGCCTCTAGGAAGATAAAAAACATTGCTCCATCTCCGCTGCAGGAAGCCCGTGTCATGTACAGGTGGAGTGAAGTCATGCCGATGGCTCTGGCATTCATGAGGAGAAGTGACAGATTAGCAAAACCCTTTGTGCCTCAGTTTACTCATCCAGTCATGATACCTGCTGCAGTAGCTGTTATAAAATCAGCGGAGCCATGGAACCTAATAAAGCAGTCTGTCTGCCTTATTTATTGAGCTAACAAAGCAGCAGGTTCCCAGACAGGGTGTTCACACTGCAGAGAACAAGGTGGTACCAGCATATAAATGACATCATCTCTGCCACTGGTCACGCCACATGCGGCTCCTGAACTCTGCAGGTGAGAATATTCCTGGAGGCCTGAGACTGCACACCTTCATTAAATATTTTACACAAATATTGACTTCTCCATGTACACAAACCCACGGAAAAGAGTGTTTGTACAGTGAAAGCTGCTGTGCTACAAAATTAGTCACACAGTCCCCTAAACATAAGGTTAGTAAATATTTTCTGAAATAATAAACCATTTCAAGTCTCTATGGGAAAGAGACTATCCAGAAATTTGCGATATGTCCAAAATAGCTGGATATTTTTTGTTAGTTTCTTTCCTCTGATTGCATCATCTGGCTGAGACACCATAGCAATATGCTGACCTTCCAGTTACAAGGCCATTTTGAGAGACTCTGCTGCCTTTTGAAAAGAAAATGTGCTGTGTAAGATCCTGTTGTAGGAAATCAGTTAGCTCATTTCTGCAGACATCTTCCAACATTCCCAGGGTATGAATACACGGATACTGAATTTCTCTGTGTGGTGCCATCTGAAACCCAAATGGAGGGAGTAGCACAAGCAAGGCACCCGGTCTGTGGGTTCAGCTGGCTGTTTGCCCTTAAATATAGAAGATTTTGAAACTTTATTTCTGAACTTTTCTCATTTTGTCCCTGTGCAACGTAGGACAAATATTCTTCTGCAACCTCTGTGGGCATTTTACATGGAAAGGGATGGAGGGGAGGAAGCTGGATAGCAGTGGGCAGGGCAGTGAAGCTTTCCCAAGCCATTGCAGTATAAAAGGATGAGGCAGATTCACCCGTTCCCAGCTGGTGGTGATCTTAGTGTGGAGCAGTCTGAGAGTCTCTTTCTGAGCCAGCTTATGCTGTGGGGAAGTGTGAAGCTCCTGTTTGGACACAGCGCTGGTGAGAGCTGACTCTTCTGTTATGTGTTACACCGTGGGAGCTAGCAGACTTCCATGTTAACCTCAAGGGCAAAAAGCAGTAAATCTAAAATGTGTAATCTCTGAATGTGGAAACAGCTGCCCAACTTTGTCATCCAAGTTGTATCAGTTCTGGGAAAGAGAGCTGAGCACTGGGGACAGGGCTTGGGACTCTTAACTCTGGCAAGTGTTTTGGTTTGGGTCTTCTCTGCAGTGGGTACAGTGCATGTGCCTGGTGAGGTCTCAGATACAATGCCATTTCTATGACAAGAATAAAAAGAGAAGATGAGTCAAGATGAAAGAGACTGAGATTACAGGGAAAGTGAGGAAAGAGAGGATAAGAGAAAGAGTTCAATGGCAGAGGGAAATAGAGGGCCAGGGTGAAATAAGAGGCTTAAGACTTCCTGATGTTCCTCCAGTCCAGGATTTCCTCTCAGAGCATAGCTTAAAGCTGTTGCGTCTGGTTCTGTGCAGGGTAGAAGAGACTGCGAAAGCACCCAGTTACGAAGAGAGTAAGAAGAAGGATTATTACCAGCTTCCTATTCCACGGGCAAATATTCACTTCCTGCAGACGTGGGAAGAGACACTTCAGTGCTGGGAAAAGGTGCTGCAGGTGAGTGTTACTCTGGTATTTACTTTGCAGGGTCAAGGAGCAGAAACTTCATAGCAGGCTGGTAAACGGGGTTGTATGTTGGCCATTGCCATCAAATGTCTCCCTCCCCAGGTCAAGGACAGATGCATCCTTTAGGCTTGTCCGATTGGGAATTGCTGTGCAAGGAAAGATCCCCACAGGGGGAACTCAGGTGTGCTGTGAAAGTTATGTTTTTCTGTAGTATTGTGCACAGAAGCAAAGAGATGGAAAGGAAATGTTTGTGTTCTGGACAGGGACTGTCCAGGCTACTTTCAAGCACAGAAAGTCCCTTAAGTGAAGAAGGCTTTTGTCTGTGTTGCAGCCTGGGCAGGTTGTTGGCATTGACATGGAGTGGAGGCCTTCGTTCGGCATGGTCGGGAAGCCCCGTGTCTCCCTCCTTCAAATTGCTCTGAAGGATGAAGTGTTCCTGCTTGACTTGCCACGGCTCCTTGAGCAAACTGAGGCCGAGGGTGAGAAGGAGAAGCTTCCCCATTTCATCCAGATGCTCTACTCAGATGCCGCCATCACTAAACTAGGTAACATGCGTCTCTTCTCCCCACCTCGGGTCTTTACAAAGCTAATTTTGTGTAATTCCGGGGTCCTCTTGGGGTTGTCGTTCTCCCAATCTGCTCATCATGGGAACAGCTTTTGTAGCCCTGGGTATTCAAATACTGCCATGCCAGGAAGCAGAGTGACCACTGTAACTGAGAATGATAGAAATGTCTCCCTATTTCAAACCAGACCCAAGATTTCTGATTTAGCCTGTTCTCTCAGACTTGGGATTGTCTTAGTTCCATAACAAACCCCAACTTGCACCCAGCTTTGAGTGGTCTAGGGAATTCTGTCATGCAGAGCTTTCTGGATTTGCTGGCCCTGTCCCAAAGCTGCTGTGGTGGACAGCAGAGCTCTCTGCCTTACCATGCCAGGTTTTACGTTCTGTCTGGGGGCTTTTGGCAGGAGTTGTTAAACCTGGAGTTCAAGGGCAAACTCCTAATTACCTTTCACTGACCTAGCAGATTTTAAGTAAGTTGAGCTTAAACTCCGCATTTTGCATCCGCATCTTCTCTTCCAATCTTGATCTGCAAGAGTATCTCTTAGCAACAGGAGAGATGAGAGTCTGCCTTGTTTCCTATCTGAACAGTCCTTCCACAAATGTTTATATGTATATTGTCAGCATCTTGACTCTGAACTACAAAAAGCTACAGTACATTAGCCGTGATTTGAGTTTTCCTACCTGTGTGATTTGGGCTTTTTTTTTCTGCAGGTTATGGGATGTCTGGAGACCTTAACAGCCTTGCAGCCACATGGTCTGCTTTTAAAGACACGGATAAGCAAGCGCAAGGTGTGGTGGACCTACTCAAAGTAGACAAACAAGTAAGGATGAACATGTAAAGATACGGAAAATTTTGTCTCCTGCATGTGCTTGTAGATAACTGCCATGATTTCACAACATTGTCTTTTTGTATTGGCAGGGAGATGGCTAAAGGAGCATATAGACATTTTCCACTTTTGGTTTCGAGGGTAACATGATTCTCTAAAGAAAGACAGAAGCATTTAATTTTCATCGTCTAAAAAGTTAGAGCTTGATATACTAATAATTTTTTTTGTAGCCTTTATAAAAGCTATGAAAAAGCAAATTAAATGGAGGCATAGCTTCATTCAGTTAGGATGATGTTTCTGAGCAGAAGTCATAGTTGAACTCGGTAAGAATAAATACTTCTTGTAGAAACTTCAATATTCCAAGATGATGCAGTATTGAAGCAGTTATTATGGAGTTAATGATTTGTGGCGAACTCGTAATGTTTAAGGAGGGCTGCTGGTGGATTCAGCACAGGAATTTCTGTTCAGCTCAAGTACAGCTGTCTCTGTGTGAGCACACAGTAGTTTTTAGCAATCTGCAGAAATGGTAAAGACAATCATTTTAATGGGTAAAATTTGCAGTGTGTTTAAGGCTGTGGGTTGGGGTGAACCCAGATCTTTGGGACTGATAGCGTGACCTGGGTAGTGCTGCAGGGTCTGAAGTACCTGCCAACAGCTATTGCCTCAGTTTAACCTGAGAAATGGCAACTGCAGAAAGGCTGTTGCCCACTGTGTTACAGGAATACCTCTTCTCACTGGAACCAGGAGAAAGGTGCTGAACTACCGCTGCTATTCTTTTATTGAGTTGGTGTCCAGCAGCCTCCCGGCTGAGCACCCTGCAAACCTCTGCAAAGTCAGTCACAGCCCCCTGGCTCTGATGCAATGCTGTACGATAATGCACCTTTTTTCCTTCCCTGGCTACGAAACAGATTTCTTTCCAGCAAGTATGTTTGTTAAACAAATAACCAGACGCCATATATATCTAATGCCATCCCAGCCCTTGTCTGAGAGAATGGAATTCAATATGCCAGGCAAGAGATAAAAATGATAGGGTTGCTGTGTGGCCCCACCCGCTGGAATAGGAGGTCTTGTAGAAGTTGTTTTATAACTATGTGGTTTATATCTTTTTCTTTCCATCAGCTGCAGAAGAGCTCCATTGACTGGAAGAAGGGTGGCCGGAAGGTCGATGTACTGTCCCCGGAGCAGAGCTATGAGGATAGAGGGTTCAGGCAGCCGGAGAAAGGACTCAGCCTCTTGGTGCAACATGTGCTGGGGAAACCTCTAGATAAAACAGAGCAGCTGTCTAACTGGGAGAAACGGCCTCTCCGGGAGGAACAGATCCTCTACGCAGGTCTGGTCACCGACTCTGTGGCAAGGTGCTACAGATTGTCCATTACAGGCTGCGTTTGTCTGTTGTCTGTCGCCAGGAAAATTGTTAAGTAGCAAATGAAGAAAATGGCTTTGCAGATTAGTTCCTGTTCAGAGAAGCCAGCACATGTTATGTTTGTCCTTTTGCGGACATGGCTTTAATGGTTGAAGTTTAAACTGTCCAGTGATTCATTATTTCCCTTATGAAAGAATTCCCGTGCTTTGCAGATTTTGTCTGATGAAACATCACCTCAGTGGAAACTCCTCTCAGGAACTGAAAGGAAGAAAGTCCACTTCCTTCTGCCTCATTTCACAGCCTTTCTGGGAAACAAGTGCTGTGTTCACTTGTCATAGCAAAGTGCTTGTTAGAGCAGGGTTAAAAATGGGCAGGCATGGTGTCAGACTGCAGCACAGAATTGGTACTGTGGAGGGACCAGTGGAGTTTATTGCTGATTACCCCAGAGTCAGAAGTCTGGGTCTAAATCTTTTTCTGGGGCATCAAAGGACAGTCTACTGAAGCGAACCAGCCCTTTGTTAAATTCAGCTATCCTTGAAGCTGACACCATTCCCACAAAAGTTAATCACTAGGACTTGTAAAACTGGCTTGGAGACTTAGACAGTTCCCGTTGCAAGGAACAGAAGCCGCATGGCAGTGCGTGTGGGCAGGTGATTGCAAACAACTTGGTTATTACTTTTTAAGATATTACATCTAATGGGGAAGTTACCTTCCTTTAGCTGAGGTACAGTAATAAACCATGGGCAAGCCACTGCTCAGTCACAATGGAGTGTAAAATGGGTTGGCTGAAGCTATCTTACATGGTGGTTTGAACAGGCGCGCTATGATTTACATTATGTTAGAGTCAGAGGCAGCAGAGGGCCTGTTGCACTCTGTGATCGTGTGTTAGGATGCTCACTGAATCAGTAAAAGCGTGTGGGGTATGAGATTAGTAAGCTGGAGCTTAACAGGTTGCTTGCCTTCAGTGGCATTAAAAAGGTGAGGGCTCTTCCTCGCATCAGGAAAGCCTCTGGTTTGCTTAGGAATGAAACCAGCTGAGGTTCATATTCCATTTTTTTCAGCTTCAGATGCGTATTGTTTGCTGGAGATCTACGAGAAGCTCTGTAAGGATCCAGTAAGCTTTGGTCTGAGTTCAGACCTGACTGAGAGTCTGGTGGGAAAACCAAGCATAAAACACACGGCAAAGAAGCAGCTGAATAAACAAGAAGTGCCATCACCTTCTGGACAGGTTTGTAAACATCTTCAAAGAGCTGCATGTTGCTCAAGACCCCTGCAAATCATATGTTGCCTTGTCTCTCAGTCATACTATTAGCTATGCATGGCATGCCTGTTTGTAGTCTGTTCTCAGGACTATTGCAGAAACATCTTCCTCGCTCCACCCCCTCACTGGTAAGATGTGCTTTCTCCTTAGTGTGCCTTGGTTCAGCTTTCCCTGCAATTTTAGGTTCATTTGTCTTCGCAAAATGTTGGTGCAGATCTGCGTGGCAGAATCCAGACAACCTTGCTGGTAGAAATGCTCCTTCCACATTTCCTCCGTGGTGTGGGTTTGAATTCTGTGGCCTAGGTGTTGCATCAATGAGGTTTCAAAACTCTGACTTCCTTACTTTTCCTTTTAGCTGAGCTTCTACACTTTGGTTTCACATTGGGGAATGCCTCCTTTATAGTGTCTGGAGTAGAAGTCTGCAAAGTTAAACAATCGATTAAAAAAGTCTTTCTGCTGATGGCTTGTCTCTGTCTCCCTGCCCACCACCACGTACTCCATGACTGGCCTCCCCCCTCAATGTATGATGGGGCAGAGCCTTAAAACTCCAGTGGCCATAACTTGGAGCTGTGTGACTACTTAAATATCTCGGAATGTGACTGGTCCCTCTCTCTCAGTAATAAAGTTTTACTTTTAAGGTGCAACCATTTTTTTATGTACCTGTGAAAACATTAACAGAAAACCAGTTTTGTTTGTTAACTGAGAAGACTCATGTCTGCCTATCCTTCTGAGTAGTCCCAAATGTGTATTTGGCTCCTGAAGTCGATACTACCTCCCGTGGTTGGACTGAGATGCTATTGATTATAGACACCTTTTCAGGAACTTCCTTACCAAGTGTGTGTAAATGTACAGTATGCTATTAGTTTTAGTCGGGCAGTAAAACACAAAGCTGCTCGGTAGTTTCCTCAGCACTCTGTGTTCATGGGAATATTGTATGTTACAACAGATCTGACGGGCTGCTGCAGAGATGGGAAAAGTAAGTACTTCAGGCTTGAATTACCTTGTGAACTCATGGGTCATCTTTGTGTTCTGTACAGTCAGATTCATTAACTGAGAGGTAATTGGTAAAACCTGGGCTGGGATTCAAAAAAGCAGACTTCTCCTGACTGCATTCTGCATGACTCCGAGCTCTCTTTCGCAGCATTTCCTGGTCTGCTATCTGAAGTGGGGCTAATGACACTGTTCTCCTTTATATGTGTTTTGCTCTCTGCTGGCATGAAATGTGAGAAAAAAGCTACATATATGACATTGCTGGCCATTGAATAAACACTACCTAAGAGCCAGCTGCTGCTCCTTCACGTCTGCTCGAACAGAAGCACGGTACGGGGTTGGTGTCTTCCAACTACCTCAGCATCGAAGGCTCAGCTTGATCGGTTATCGCAGCACTCTGATGTCTCAGCTGCATCCACCAAGGTCCTTGCAGGAGCCGGTGACAGTCCAGTCTACCCACTGCTGCAGAGCATTGAGCGCATGTACCAGCTTCGGGGAGGTGCAGCATCACACAGACTGAGCTCTCAGATCTGCGCTAGCTCACGGGGTCAGCCCAGGTGTATCGGCATGGTGTGCCCCGGCCTTTCCAGGCCTGAGTCAACTCCTGCACAGCTAATCTGCGATGCTGCGGGAACTCTCTGGTTTCAAAGACAGTGTAGCCCTGCATAGGTGGTGGTTGTGTCCTTCGGTTATCCCAGCTGATTCAAGTTCGTGGAGGCAAAGCTGAACATTGGAGGTTCCTTAATAACTTCCCTTCTCCGCAAATTTAGCTATTGTACTTCTGGGTGCCTCCCAACAACAAAGTCTCCAACTGCAGGAACTCCCCCAGCAGCAGACATTTGAAATAAAATAAACAGAATTCAGGCACTGCCTATTTTTAAACTTCCGAAGATAACAAAGCTGACGTGGTTGCTTTGTCTACCTGTTTCTCCCTCTGTCTGTCAGATCCCCTTCCCAAATCATAACTTTGGCACATGTACATCAACTGCGGTCTAATTTGATAGGGTAATAGCAGCCTTGGACATATGTTTCTGTGACTTTATGAAAATCAATGTCTGTGTAAGAGCATTAGAAGGCCAGGTTGGCACTTCTCTGGGGAAAGGCTGCAGATCCCCAGTTTGGGCGGCCAGCTAATTCAGAATTAGCTCCATCATGCTCTGCCTCCTGCCCAGGTGGTAGGTGGGCGATGTAGAAAGACATGAAGGAGGAACTAGAGGTGTTGCAGAGCATGGGGGAAACTGTAATACAGACGGTAGGGGACAGTTGGATTTGTCATGGCAGGTGAATGTGGGGAGGCAAAACACAAATGCACTGGAAATCAGCCTTCTGTTCGGCTGCTTATGGATCTCTTGTCTTTCTGTAGCAATGCCAGGGATCTGACAAGATGACCCCGTGTCCTCCTCCTCCCATCTCCCCAAAGGAGTTCAGCGTGGTCTGCGATAACATGCTGCAAGGCCTCGGGCGCTATCTTCGCTGCCTTGGTGTAGATGTCTGGATGTTGGAGAATGAGGATGACCATAGGAAAGCTGCTGAGGTTAGTCACGTGTGTGTGTGTGTGTTTATAGCTCCCATCTGTGGTCCCTGGAGAAGACTGCCTGCTTACTGAATAACTGCAGTGGTTAGTCACGCGCGCCCAACAGGTTGGCAAGGACTGTCCCATGCGTGCTTCCTCCTGTGCCCGTGCTGAGACCCAGTTCTCTGGTTCAGCCCAAGCAGCTGTGCCCCGTGGCAGCTGGTGTTACCTAGTCCCTCCAGTGGTGTGTGAGCTTGGTTCTCCATTTCCAGGAGATGGGAGGTGAGCAGAGAGTGCTAGGATCTCCAGCCTCATTTGTGTCTGTATGTTTGTGTCATTGACAGCTGGGATGTTTCAAGTCATTAGGAGAACACAAGCAGAGTAAAGATGTGACCTGCAGTCTCAAGTGTCTTTGATGGGGAGGTGGTGGTACATTTGCAACAAGACAAAAATCAGAGAAAGGAACCCCAAATTCACTTTGATTTCTAACGGACTCCAGTTTGGGCTTACAGGAAAGGTATTTGCCTGCCTTGTGCCTAGGTCAGTCAAGCAGAACCATAATGAAAAGACAGCTGTTCGATATGAAAGGAAAGATTTTCATAATAACTTGCCGTATAACGTCCTAGCTGGCGACCATCTTGTGAGGTGACTCAATGGTGATCAGACACAACTTGCAGTGAAACATTTGGGAAAGGAAGAGTCTCTAACATGTCTAGGGACAATGAACATTGATCTGGACTCCCATAACAACTTTGACCCTCTGCCTCTCAGAGGAGAGACACATGCTTCTTCATTTCAGACATACTTCTACTATGCCAGAAATGGAGATATCCAGCCCACACAGTGTGTTGCTATCAAATGTGCACTGATCACCCGGCCTGGTGCACAGGATGTTTCCTCTTCAGATGTCTGCTTGGCCTGAATCCTGGGCAGGCTCTAACTTCTGCAGAAATAATTAATATCTTGGCTCTGCCAAACTTGCACAAGTCGTTTAAACAAACTGGTTCTTGCTGCCTCCCCCCAGAGCCCCGTCTCCACTTCTCATCCTGATACCTTATCGTGCTATGGACAGGATGTTTGACATTGCTTTCTCTATGGTGACCGGACAAACATCCTTTCACTATCAAAACCCCTTGGAGTGTTACTGTATTGCAGAGCCTTTGATCTGTGCTTCGATAATCAAAGATAAAAACAAACTCCTCCCACCCTGCTTTATATCTGGCTAGTCCTGATTTAACAAAAGTTGAATGTTGACCACCCTACGCCCAAAAACTTGTAAATGTTATTACAAAGGCCAGGAGAAAGGTTTGGATCCTGGTCACTGAATAGACAGTTTGGGTGTTGTCCCAACACAGTCTCAAACTAGTGTCCTCAAGAACACATAAGAGTTAGTGTTTGTTCTTCATTAAAGTCATTTCAGTAAAATGATTTGTCAGTCACATTACACATCTCCATGTGCTGAGAACTCCTGAATCACCTGGCATTTGCTCCTTATTATTCTCATTCCTGTTGCTTGTTAAACTGACCGGGTATTGGTAGGCAGGTGGGTCTTGTCCTTCACCCTCTGTTATTTGAGATCAGACTTAAAAGCCTAAGAACTTTGTAGGTTGTGCTTGGGCAGCTATGGATTTTTTTTTTAATTTTTTCTTTTAGACTAATGTGTGTGGCAGTAGTTGGTTTGAAAAACCCATTCCCAGGCGAAACTTGAAGTCTGTGTCCTGTGTACTGCTTTGTGTTGTTCTGCTGTTATTGGCTAAATGTTTTATCTTGGACAACAGTTGTCATGGCAAGTTTATCATGCCAGATCTGCAATCTCAGATCTGCCGGCCCACGAGAGCAGGACCTCTGACACTATAAGCCAGTGTATTCCCGTTTGCCCATATTCAGCTGCTGTGAGAAGACACTGGTTTGCATCCTGTGTATGTAATGGTGCCATTTAATTAGGACTTGACAGGAGAAGTGACAGATTAAAAGTTATCTGTCATAAGCGCAGACACAGAAAATCTTTAAAAACAGAAAAGTAATAGAAATTCATACTGAAAATTTCTCTGGTTAAATCTATCCTCACGTTGAAGGGAAAGAGCTCGCAGTCCCTCCTTACAAAAACATTTTAGCCTGTGTTCACGAGCACCAGCCTCTCTGGGAGGAGCAGATTTGTGTCCAAGTATGGGTGCTGTGTCATTTTCCAAGTCTTCTCATTCGGTAGGGTGGCAGTAACATTTTTACCGTGTTACATTTGCATCCTAGCTGCTGTAGTGCGGTGCACGCAAGTGTTTGGGAAAGCAGGTATGCAGCTGGGGGATGAAATTTGTACCAGATGTACTGGACGAGCTCCTTTACCTTTAGCAGCCCGTGCATTGAGAGCCGGGGGGATTCACCATGTGCTTTCCCTGAAAGGTCCTTGCCCGGCAGCACTGCTCCAGTCCTGCACCTTGGGTAGGAGGCCCTTCTGGAGGGCTTTGGGTAACAGCCAGGCTGGCCCAAGCCTGGCTCCCTGCTGTGTGGCAAAACAGGGAGGTCTCTCCTGAGAAGGGCTGTATGTGTCCAGCCGTTCCTCACCAGGGGCTTCTGACTCCATCTAAAGGTAAAGAATGCGAAGATTCGAGCTGGCTTATGCAGCATCATTCTGTGTGTGCAGCTGCCATTAATGGGGTAAGCCACCCTTTGCATTTGCACTTACTGCTATAACCAACATGTTATTTCCAATTAATGCATTTTTCTTTACTTAAATCATGTCCTATGCCTGTTGTGTTTTTAGCCAGGTCTTCCAGCTTGTCTTCTGCAAGCTTCTCTTTGCAGAGAATCTTAAACCTATCTTTTGGGCCTTCTAGATGGATAAGTGGAAGGAGGTGGGAAAGTTTCAGTTTTTCTCTTTTCTCTGAAATTTTGCAGAATTGGATGGAGTGGTGAGATGCTTCTCATACTAACCTTAAAGGATCACCCACCAGCCTGAAGTGGCTACAGTAGATCTTGCAATGTTCTGCTTCAGGAGTGGAGCAGAAGCTTATACGAAAATGCTGATAGTATCTTAGGTCAGTAATTTCTAAGAAGAGACTAGGTGGAATCTCAAAGCCCCTTCAGTTGAGTTGTGGGTTGGTTTGTTTTATTTTTTTAATGGACTCTGCTGTTGGTCTTCAAAGTCATCCTCATCTCTAAGAATAATTTGCACACTAAGGCAAACTTGGTATCTTTTGAAGGGTGATAATAACCAGAAGGCTGGTAGAACTGGCTTCCTGCAGCTCACATGGTGTAGAACGTTCCCTTGCAATGTTACACCTACTCCCCCAAAACTCCAGGTGAACCAGCCAGTTGGAGAGGAGGGCCAGGCTTGGATGGATCTCAGGAGCTAGTTAGAGCAATGTGCACCTCAATCTAAATTGCCCTGGACTGGTTTGGAGCCATGGGACACAAGGGGGACTTCTAATACTGCAGTGAGCAGAGCTTCGTGTAATGGGGGAATCTAATCTCTGATCTCATCTCAGCTTTGAATGTCTTTTTCCATATTTTTGATGTAAATCACATTCTTCAGGTTTGCTAGTCTTTTTACCTCCCCACCAGTCTGTGGAGGAAATTCACAGAGGACTGATGAAGAACCATTCTGCCTTTAAGATCAAGACTTCGCTTTTGATATTTGATCAGCAAGAGGAGAATGTCTTTCATTGGAGACCTTGTTACAAATGGGTCTACATAAAGAGACAAAATTGGGTTGATGGTTTTGGTCTGGTACTTCAGGCCACGTTATAAAATCACGCAATAAATCTGTGCAATTTATGGTTTTCAGGAATGCTGAAGAGAAGTCTAGGGTTGAAATACCAGCAGTACAGCAAGTGCACTGCAGGACTGGGCTGAGTGTGTTCACAGCTATTAAGATCTTGGTTTACCGTCTATTTTAAAAGAGTCTGAGACAACAGGTAGGGAGCTTCAGGGCTGGATTGAGGTTTGTGATCCACTTCTCTAGTAGATCTTTGTCTGGGTGCTTTTCCAGCACACATCCTGGAGCAGACGCTTTCTGTCTGTTCCGTTTTTGTCTGAACTGGGACCTTGCTGGCCTGGGCTCAGGATCACTACTTCACCTCTGCCACTGCAAGGGGGGTCACAGCTTTGCCTGGACTGCTCCTCGCAAAGGGAGCACTGCAGTTTGCCTCTTCAAGGGCACGTAGCATTGCCCAAGATGTGTCATGCACGGCCTTGGCAAATTTTAAATTCTAAATTACAAATCTAAAGCCTCGTGCTGCTGTTTCTTGAAACGTTATTTGGCCTTAATTCAGGATCCTTTAGGTTGTCATGAATCATTCTGCTGCTGGTGCTGGCTTTGAAACATAGGGTCTCTGTCTGCTTTCTCTCGTCAGTCGTTGCCCTTCTAGGTCTCTCTTGTAGTAATTCATTTGAGTTCGTTCATCTTTGCAAGATGAACGTTGGCTGAACAGACAGGCACGTTAAGGGCTAGATAATAATACCAAGTTATTAGGGAGTGCTTTCTATCCAGAAGGTCTAAGCCTTTTCCAGAGGAAGTTGATATTATCTTTTTAATAGATTGTGAAACTGAGGCCATTGCCCTCTCTGCAGCACTTGGGATGGAGCACGGGTCCCTGACACCCACCCCAACACACTACTCTGGTCGTTCTTTTCCTTTTTTTTGCGTCTCTGAGCACACATCTCGCGGATGGTCCCAGCGCTGCCTTCCATTATTTCTTTCAGACAAAAAGAAGGAATTGTGCCCTTTTCTCCAGCACGTATCCTCCGTGGTTTCAGTCAGATGTGTGCTATCACATGGCTTTTCTGGCTCTGCATGCTTCTCCCAGTCTTTGTTCCAGAGGCGGAAAAACATGCTGGAAGAGTTACTGCTTTTCTCCTTTTTATTTGATGTTCTTTGCCTGTCTCTGCAGAGCCATTTAGATAAGGGGATTTATCAAGCTTGAACTAATTAACCCTGGATGCAGGAAGTCAGAACGGAGTGCTCCAGCTGTGAAATCCTCAGACTTACCCTGAAGCACACAAGGGTCTGAAGGAATTTCACATCTCTTTTCCCTTGTCGGCAAATGACTGTCGTGAACTTCTGCTGTTGCCTTACTGGTCATCTCTCACTAATGTGCCATGAGGGTGGCTTTTTTTGGCAGGGCTGTTCGGTAATCCAAACTGCGTGTAGTAGGATTGCATGCAGCACAGGGTGTCTCTGCTGCCACTTCAAGGTTCCTGTTCTCAGAGGTTTTTTCCTTTATTGAGAGAGAGGGTTGATTTGGAAAGAAATCCGGTAATTTTGCCTGTAGGAAGATGCTTTAGAAGTTGTTGCCAATCACTTTCTCAGTGCAGAACTGGCAGCCAAAGAGTGACTTCACAAAAAAGGGAGGGAAGCAGCTACCTGAAGGGTCAAGATAGGAAAAAAAGGATTGCTTAGTTGACTGCATGGGGACTTTGTGCCTTCAGAGCCTTAGGTCCAGTGGATCTTAAGAGAATAGCTATCCAAGACAGAGTTTAAAAATCTTGGTATATTTTTTTCGGTGTTCCCTGGCTGTGCTGGGTGGTGTCAGACTGTCTGGGAAGTGCAGCAGGACTCTGATCCCAAATGTGTCCTCCTGCCAGGGTTAAAGAGTGATCCAGAGAGTGCTTCTGAAACTCTGATCCAGAAGAAAGACCTCCGTGAGGCGCATCTGGAAACAGTGAAAAATACAAGGGCTTCCAAGAGAATCCAAGCCAGAGAAGAGAAATAACCTCATGCCTACCTCGAAGTGCCAATCTCTTGTCAGCACTAGCAGAGCTGAAGTGCTGGTTCACATGGGAATCCTTCGAGTGCTACGGCCATGAAACTGTTTCCCTCCTACAGGAGAGGGTGAAGGGGTGGGAGGGAGGGATATCATTTAATCATACGAAGATCAGTCACACTTTCATCCTTGTGAAGAATTGCAGTTCCAGATTTAGTATCTCCTTTTGGCACCAAACCATTTGAAAGTGTCTCTTACTCCATTGCAAAGGTCAGAAGTGCGGGTAATGAGTCCCCTGATAATTCAGCGCAGACCTTTGCCTTGAAGGACAAGACCTCTGATAAAAGTGCAGGATTGCAAGTCAGGAGGTGATAAACTGTAACAGAGATGTCCTCTGCAGCCTGGAAAGGGTGCATAATTTCTGTATGTCAGCTGATGGCCTGCTGGGAGAGTAACACCCTCTTATCTTTAAGGAGTGGAGTGAGCATCGTTCTGTTGATGTCTATGAAGTTTGCAGACACATTTAATGGTGCATTTTTTTGCTGGAATTACCTGCTTAGGTTATTTTTTCCTTTCTCCCCTGTGCATTGCTGTGCGAGCAGAACTGCTTGCTTCTTTGTGAACCAGACTGGGAAATACAAATAGTCTGGGTTAAGGAAAAAAAAAAACCGAGAGTTTTTTGATAGGATTGTTTCAAGGTGGATTGGTTCCCTGGGCCATCTGCAGTGCAGATGCACAAGTAGCTTGCTCCAGCACATGTGAGGCAAGACGGGTATTGGCAGGGAGGGGACATACAGTGAGCAAGCGATACCTTGAGCTGCTGCTGTCAAGAGCATATTCTTGAGCCAGACCCAGATACTCTTGGCCTGGTGTATGTCGGCACTGGAAAGACTCGATATCGCCAGTTCATGTTCTCTCTGCTTTGCCTGAAAAGAAAGCCTGAATCCAGTGCAACTTCAGCCCATGTTCATTATGATTTTTACTGTTTTTTCCAGATTGCCCGACAGGAAGGAAGAGTCATTTTAACCTCTGGACTCCCATATCAGACTGTAAGTGTTCAGAGCTTCTGGCATTTTTCTGGCATTGTATCACTGCGTGGTTTGGGATGTGCAGTGTAGCGAAGAGGAAAAGTCAGATGTGAATGCAACAGCTGCCTTGGCTTTTTCATGTTTTCTGCACTAAAAACTACATTAAGGGTCTTGAGAGGTTTGCTGTTCTGAATGACCAAAGCTTGGGGTGAAATTTTTTTATACTCAGTACTGCATCGGTGGGAAGAGCGATTGCTCTCCATTGGGGGCGGGGGGTGGAAATCAAGCCAAGCAATCCAGAACAAAGTGTTTCTGTTTGGCCTCACTGGCAGGTGAAAGGCAGCTCAATTCCCATGCTTTTTATCACAGAGATTCTTATTTACTGACTGGCTCCACACTGACACAGTTTCAACACTTAAAGACGTTTCTTCAGGCTTGGAAGGCAGAGAATGGAAGCCATCAAGCATGGGTCCCAGTGGAAGCTGTAGAGGTTTTTGCGTTCCTATAGGTACACAAAAAACCCAAAGCAAAACCCAACCTTACCCTCTGCACCAGATGTTCAGAGCCCTTCATGAGACACACTTCAAAATGCAGTGTTGGTGGGAATATACTGACCCTGTCGAGCCAGTGGTTGCAGCGTTATGATGCCTGCTGCAGATCTTTGCGCTTTGTTCCTGCCCAAAAATGCTTTTGGAAGAGTGAAACTATTCTGGATTACACACATGAGCCCAAGTGCAGGACTTCTTTGTTACAAGCTATCAATATAAAAGCTCCCAACTGCCTAAGTAGCTACTTGGAATATTTGCAGAATGTAGGTTGCTGATTTCCTGCCCAACAGCTGAGCACTGAAGGAAACTGCCCCCATGATGAGACACTGTGAGGCAAGCGCAGCCGTGCCACGCTGCAGGTTCTTCACCCAGACTGCAGTTCCTTGAGCCTACAGTTGATGTAATGGGTAATTCAGCATCCAGCATAATCTTATTTGGCAAAGCTTTAACTTCAAAGTCCTGTGTAGGAATTGCAAAAGGAGAATAACTACTTCTCAGTGTACGATACCGTCCTGGGAAATGTCTGGTTCCTTTTGTTCCTTTGCCTTTGTGTGCCCTATGTGAGGACAGGATGGCTCTGCTAGGCTCCTTTACTTCCATGTAGCTGATCCCACCTTGCCGTGAGTACTCATCGTGTGTCTAGATGTGTCTAGAACTTCCCAGTGTTTGTTCCTAGATACAAGCTTCTCTGCTAAATGTGGAACAAACATCACAGAATCACAGAATTTTCAAAGTTGGAAGGGACCTCTAGAGATCATCTAGTCCAACTCCCCTGCTGATGCAGAAGTGCCTAGAGCACATTACTCAAGGGATTGTCCACATCAACCACTTAAAATTCATCGCCCATCAGTGAACTGCAGGTGAAATGGTGTATAAACTACAAGGGCCGAAGTGATAAAACTGTCATTGGACATCATCTCCATCATTGTGCTTTTGCATACTGTGTGTGATCTGGCCAGGTTTCATGTGAAAGCTGTGATGAAATTCAGTTTTCTCTTGCTACCCCTGTCAACACTACACCACCAAATTATAAGTTGAAGGGGACTTGGGCAATCATATTTCATATATATATAAAATGCGTCAGTGCTTCAGTAGTCTCAGAGCTATTGCAGCCGTGACTAAGTGTTAAATTACCAATTCTGCTTGTTAGATCAAAATTTAGACTGTAAACACATACTAACTCCAAATATTTGTAATTAAAGCCAAACCAGATGTATTAGGAAAAAACCACAGATCATGATGCATGGAGTGCCTCATTTATTGTCTTTTTGGTTTACTATTTGTCTTTTGAAGCTCCAGTCCCAGGTAGCAGAAGGAAGGTGTTTCTCTGTGAACTGCTCAGAAAAGGCAAAAGAACAAGCCCTGCAGGTTCTGAAGCACTTCAACGTTCAAGTGTCTCTGGCAGATATCTTCAGCCGCTGCCAGGTAGGACAAGGCTTGTTTGAGTTCAGGTTCGTGCGGCTCACCATTTCGTGCACAGCAGGCACTGCTTCAGCTTTTTGGGTCTTGCACTTAGTGTCTTGTACTTGGTTCCCAAGATTTCTGCTTGAACTTTGGCAACATCTTGCAAAGCTAGAGGAGTTCTGAGTGTGCTAACATCCGTCAGAAGTGTTGATGACTAAGTCAGAAGAGCAGAGGCACTGCATCTGCAGCTTGCTAGAAACTGCTGTTTTTCTGATTTTTGGTACTTGGCATGTGTTTTGGCATGGGCTATCACGGTTATGCTCTCTTTGTTGCTGTGTTCTCTGTCTAGGACACATGCTGTTTTAATTATAAACCATGTTTAATTATGGCTCTGTGATTCTGATAACACTTAATTACTTTAATAGGAGGATTTTTTTTAGGACTGTATTTTTTTCAGAAGCTATTAGGTTAATTCATGTCCATGCTAGTTGATGACTCCAGATTGAGTTTGGCACTGGATATCTGTGGATTGTTTTTAAGAAGAATTTTAATTGTGTTAGCTCAAGTCTCCATCTCTTCCAATTTCACTCTTGTATTTGTTACAGTAACACGCTGAAACCTATCCCTTCAAAAACTGTAATATAAACCAACTTGCGACTTCAACATCTCTCATCTTATCAGTGTTTAAAGAGAGAAAAAGAAGAAACTGCAAATCTGGCTAGAAAAAGAGCTTTCTCTTAGGAATAAACAAGCGAGCTGAACGCTTCAGTGACGTCTGGCCCAGTGCCTTTTGGTCGAGCTCGTGGGGTCTCCTGGCCTGGTGGAACTGCCCAAGTGTTGTAGGAATAGCAATGACTTCTGAGCAAACACACCAGAGAGCATTTTCTGGACCTCTGCTTATATCTGATGTCAGTTCTTGAAACTGTATCTGTAACTTATAGAGAAAACGAGAGTTGTCCAGCTGTGCAGGTTGTCTGTAGAGGAGAATGATGTAACACCATGCAGATTGGATCGACATAATATGGGCTGATCTTACTTCAGGATAAATGTATATATGCAGATATAAGATATTGCGTTCAGTCTTGTGGTTTTATTGTTCCGAGAACAGATTGCAGTTGTACAGAGTGACACGCTGGCTTCTTTGCTATTTTAAAAAAAACTTTAAAAAACCTTGTGGATTCTCCGATTCCCTGAGATCCCATAAAATAGCAGTGTTCTTCCTGATGGTTGTTGAAATACCACAAGAATACGCACAAACAAAAGCACGCTGCAGAAAACTCTGTGATGTCTGTAATAAATGCAGAAGACTGTGCAGCATGCGATAAAAAACTGACCCCTTGCCCATGATCTGGAGTCTGGAACTGTTTAACTGTATGGCTTTTTAGTACGTGCTGTCTTAGTTTACAATATAAATACGGGTAATCAATCTGGCTAAGAATATATACTGAGTGTTCTCTTACTTCCAGGAGAAATGCCTTCCCTGTAAATTGTGGTGGCAGAACAGCTGCATCTTTTATACCGCTAGGCATGGGAAGATGCTATTATTTGTCAAACTGCTCTGTGTTCTGAATCATATATTTACCTACATTTAAGGCTTTGGCGTTTTGGAGCTGATCTTGTTCAGCTGTCCTCTACAGACTGTACAAGTTTTGCTAATACATTGCTGTTGCTCTCGAGGACAATCCAAGCTTTTCCAGCTGTGCCCCTCCAGGCGGCTGTCCGGGCATGCGGCACGGCCGCTCCGTGTGCGAGGGGGAAAGCGGCGGGCAGCAGGTCAAATGGAGCGTGCTGCACACATGCAGACAGTACCACTGTCCACATAAAAAATGGCAAATTTCTGCTTTCACAGGGCTGCTCTGGGGCCACTTTGGCCATGAGAGACTCCAGTGCTTCATTTGCAAGTTCTCTCCAAAACATCCTAATTCCCTGCAGACCTAATTGGGTTTAATTAGGACGGAGGCTCGATCCTTAAACTGCTGATCTGCGCCTTCCATGCTGCCTGCTCTGGTCTTTAACTGGGTTACAGACCTCAGGGTTTGCAGACTGCTTTGAGGTCTGCCACCTCCTTGCAGAAATGTGTATTGCTGATGGGTGGCGGAGGGTCTGGCTGTCCCTGTGGCAGGGGAGCGCTGATGGCGCGCAGGCTGGGCCTCCAGAAACACCCAAGTGCTGCTGCCTACATGCTCAGCAGGAGGAGGAGGCCAGGTATTACTTACTTGTAACCCGGGCCACTCTCCTTCCTTGCCACCATGGAGCTTCGGTGTCAGAACTGCGGGCCCAGCAGCGGAGGACAGCCCTGCTGTGCTCGCCGGAGCGCTGGCGATGGGATCTCGGCTGCGATCAGCCACTGTAGATAAGCGTTTTCTGTGTGTCACAGGAAGCAATGTGGCATCCTGCCTGACTCTCGCTGTCTCGTGGAGCGAGGGCTTGTTTTGTCTCTTGGGTTTCTATTCTGTAAGTGATTTGAGTCAATATGTCAGCAAATATTGTTGCTTTAACAATTAATGCGTGTAGTGCAGAGCACACGGTAAAAATAGGTCACAATTCAATGTTGTACCCAAGATTGCTGTAAAATATGTTTCCTCTGTCAGCTCCCTCAGCAGGGATGGACAGTCTCTCTTTTGCAGATATAAAGAATGGGCTTGCTTTGTAACTCTGCCAAAATACTGCCTTTTTCTGTTAAAACAATGGCAAATACCGGTTACCTCTGTCTGACTTAGAGCAGCAAATGCACGG
The DNA here is from genome assembly GCA_013397275.1 of Burhinus bistriatus. Lineage (NCBI taxonomy): Eukaryota > Metazoa > Chordata > Aves > Charadriiformes > Burhinidae > Burhinus > Burhinus bistriatus. The sequence continues at coordinate 856,621 of VYXH01010513.1, forward strand.
AGAATTTCACCCGTGGGCTTCTCAGCATTTCTGCTTTCAGTTGTGCTGGGCTTCGACTTGGTTGCTCTTGTTAAAGACTCCAGAAATGGAGACGGCTGCTGGCTGCGTCAGTTATGGCCAAGTACGGTCTTCTCATTGCATGTGTCTCTCAAGTGCTGCATCTTAAGGACTCTGCGATGGTCATGGTTTTAGGGGGCCTGAGTGGAAATAAGACTAATTCTGTCTTCTGATGACATACAAAAAACCGCCAAGAAGTCATACCTTTCCTAGCCTTAAAATCTTTGAAATAAATCCATTCCCTCTATTTGAAATGCAAATGTCTTTTGTCTGTCAACTCTGCACACATTTGAATATCTTGTATACAGCTTTTCTCCTTTTCAGATATCCGAAAAGGAGCTCCTTCAGAAAGCGGTGATGTGAAATGCATGCTGAAGGGTGTTCTTACATGATAAATTCAGCACATTGCTCCCTTACAGGAGTCAGGAAGATCTTTGTGGACTTGTCAGGGGCTGTTGTGAGCAGCCTTAGGGTCAGCTACCAAACTGGCTTGAGCAGAACATCGGTGATCCTCTGCTCATGACAACTTGGAGGAAGTTCTAACACAGAATTTGAGTTTAAGAAAGCAAAAACCAAAACCTGCTAAAGAGGGTGACCTACTGGATGGCTACAGTTATGGATACGAACATCTGACAGCCAGGTGGTTTTATAGGTGGGTTGAAATTTGGCTTCTCTCACAGGTCTGTCCATTCAAGGAGGAGGTTATCTCCCACCCCTCTTGGTGCCGCAGCCACCCTTGCTCAGACATGGTGCCCATACATGGGGCATGCCTGCCTGCTTTGACACCTGCGTGTGGCCCAGTAGGACAGCAGGAGGACATGAATTCCATTCCAGTCTCGTAAAGAAGCACTTGAAAATGGATGTGATTTGGCAGCTATTACCTGGATGACTGACCTGGCTTTTTCCATCTTGCTTTTCTGTGCTGTCTGATTGGAGATCCATCTGAAGCGGGTGTAAACTGCATCTACTGACCTGGCAGTGCGCACAATGCCTCTTCATTTACTGCTGTCTTTCTTGGTGAACCCAAGGTACCCAAGACGTTTTGCCTACCTACCTTTGGCTAAGGTACGGTGTCTGGCCTAGCTGACTTCTTGTCAGTGAAAAAACACTTGTGTCAAAGAAGATAAATTCAGGAAAGGGGCTGGCAGCCCTCGGTTGTGAGTAACGCTGCTCCGTGCTGGTGAAATTACGGTTTGAACAGTGATAAACGGAGGAGATAAAGAGTGCAAGTTGTTAGCTTTAAATCTTTATATTGCAAGCGTTTGTCACGACAGTTTAAAGGGAAAACAGTGTGTTCAGTGTTGCACAGGATCGCCGATAAATTACTCCTGTTATAGAAGAACCTCGTCGTTAAAGGTTTATAACTCTGCTGTAAAATCCTTGCTGGTGTGAGGCTCTGCAGACAGATTTGGAGCCAGGAGGGCCTGTGCGTCTTCAGAAAAGCTGAGCTGTGCTTTACTTGAAAGCCTAACTGCCACTCAGCTCAATTTTGGATCCGAAGCTTTGCTCTTGTACGAGGGAGGGAGTGGGCTGGGGCGCCTGGGTCCTGCGGTGTGGTTGTGCCACCTCCTTGCCTCCCTTGGGCTTCCCTTTCCTTTCCCACCCTCTATTTGACTTGACCCTTTAGCCTTTAAGCTGCCCGGGGCAGGGACCCTGTTTGAACAATACCTACCGCAATGGCAGGCTGATCCCAGGTGAGGTTTCAAGGCTTTTCTGCAAGGAAAAATGATGGCAATTATATCCCCTGCAAAAATAAATGTGCACAGAAAAAGAAGTCTCAGGCTCCAGCTGCAGTTTCTGCAACTGAACAGCCCTGCGTTTATTATAGGATTATCTGCAAATTCAAATAGGTTGTCTCTTTCACTTCGCTGAATGCTCTGATCCTAAATAAGCAAATTACATCACCTATTCTGATGTCCTGTTTAACTTATGACCTCAGCCTGAGCGCTGCAGGATGTGAGAGATAGCTGCTTTATTTCATTGTCTGGAGATCTGATATCTTTTTTTCCCCCCTTCCCTGCTCTTTCAGTTTCAAAGCTGCTCACCCCAGCCTTTTAGAAAGGTGTTAGCATGGGATTAGGAGTAGGCGGGGAGGGTGGGGGGAGGAAGAGAGGAAACCACCATTTTTTTTTAAATTAGGTGCAAAAGCGTTCTAGCAGTTGCAGCAAATGTTTCTGGTTTTTTGTGGTTAAGGTAACGAATTACATTGCTGCAAAGCTCATCATGTGCAAGCTGATTTACGCAGAGGGAGCCCAGTATGGAGCAATCCATTTTGCAGGGACAAAGAAAAAGACCTTATGATTAGATGAAAAACCCTGTGCTTGGGGCACTTTGCGAGGACCTTTGAAGCCAGCCTGGGAACTCTGGCAATATTAGTCGATAATTAGTAATATAGATCCCTCAAGCTGTCGTCTAGGTTGAAAATGTGCATGTCTCTCATGAGCCTCTGTCACACCAATCTGATCAGCAGGCTTTTTTGTTCCTTTTATGTGGCTTGCTCTGTCGGTCCAGATGATGATGAGAACTGCCAGACATCATCTTTCTCACTAACTTGTGAGCCGAGCAGCTATCTCCCTGCTCTAGCATGTCATGGAAGTGGGACCAGGGCAATTTTGTTTTGTGGTCACCTCTCCTGGCCTGAGCAACAGTCACTTCATTCTTTTAAATGTACCAGTTGTCCTTCATGCGCAGTGAAAAACCAGTAGAATTTAAAGGCTGTGTATTTCGTAATTTTTCTGCCCCAGCAGACAGCGAGGGATTTGTCTCAGGAGTTGCTTCGGACAAAAAGCATCTGCAACTGAAATGGGGCTGAGGCGATCATCAAAGAATTTTGAAAATGTCAGTTCTCGGAGCCCACATTTCAGCTTTTGAGATGCCTTCCACTGATGTAACATTGTGTCCCTATTTACTTCCTTTCAGCCCTGAAATCTCTTTGGAAAGGGCCGTGTCACCATCTAAATGAAGAATTAAGAAGGGTCATGTGCGCTGGATTTTGTCCATTTGGGAATGCCAAGAAAGAGAATATCATTTTGAAACCCTCTGTGGTTTAATAAAAGGTTCATCCATAGGATGCAATTTGTCAGCGCCTACAGGTCAGGAAAACCTGTGATTAACAGCATCTGTGGTTTCCCCAGATGTGAGTTAGCTGCTTACTCCTCACCAGCCCTTAACCCAAACCGAAAACTCAGCCCTGTGCCTACCCACTATGTAGGCTGTGATTTCTTGCTTCAGAGTGCAATTGTTCAACACAAAGGGTAAGGCCCTCTTAATCTTTTTGTTTATCCTGGGCTTGGCAATTTAGATGTAATCTGCAACTTGTGCTGCTGAGACTCTGGCCAGGAAGCACAGCTGGTATTATTCTGCCTCTACAGACATTGTTGAGGGAGCGAACTGACCTCAAAAGGTACTTGTCCCGGGACCGTCTGAATGTGAGCGTTCGGTCGTGAATGCACCTAGCCCTGGCGCAGCAGCGTCTCATTCAGAGGGATGTAGCTCTTTTTATTTGGAGTGGCTCTACACAACAGTCGTTAAATAGCATCAGGCTTTGTGATAATTTGTCGTGGCAAATTGCGCTCCTTTCGAGTCTCAAGTTGAGATTTTTACTCGCTGGTCTCTAAGGCTTTATAAACTGTAGTGAGACCTCATAGCGAGCGGTCACCATTTCCTGCGGGGACAGGGGGGCACACCAAAGCAACGTACCTCGTCCGGGTGAAGATCCCTGTGGGGGCAAGGCAGGAGGGTGGGCAGCGTGCTGTCCATACCGGCTCCACCGTGCGACACGCAGGAGGGTCACCAGCACGATACACGAGTGCATACAGCACCGATCCTGTAAAATTCGCAGCATGTAACTTGCTTAGCACTGCACTGCTGTCCATGCAAGCTCAGAGCCCCCCGAAAAAAGGGCTCGACTGGGCCTAATTCTCACCAGTGAGCCCGGACAGTGCTGCCTGGTTCCCACAGACTGTACACTTCCCTGCCAAGATTTCAGTATCTTCAGAAATTCAGTGGAGCATGAAGGTCACAGCAAGGGAAGAATGACAGCCTGAGACTTTTTTTTTCCCCTTTCACCAGCTCCGAGCAGACTGCTGTCTCTCCAGCATGTTGACTGTTTTCATAGGGTTAGCGTGAAGTTTATGTTTTACACAGACCAGTGGAAGTCAGATATGGGAATGCAGCAGATCAGCTGTGTTTCTTCAAGGAAGACTGTCTCATGTTGCAGACTTTCTTTCTCAGTGTCTGCAAAAGCTTGATTTCCAGTGAAATTTCCTTTACAGATCTTTGTCTTTAGGTTCTTTTTGTGGACGTATGTGAGAGACTGTACCCAAGGTTTCGGTTTGTGTATTTATTTCCTTTCTCTTATTTTCACTTGCAAAACTGCAGGCGGATATTAAACTTCGGGGGGGAAAAAGCTGTTAATTTTTCACGGTGTTATGTATTACAGTGCTCAAAATGATGATGCCAAATTAGCCATTAGAGGTCAAACCTCAGCTGACGGCAAATGTTTTCTTTTGAGGAAGTCATCTTTATTCCTGGGAACCAGTTTTGTTCTCCTGTGCTAAATGCAAGAAAGGTATGAATGTGTGTTTTTTCCTGGAGGGCAACACTAGCTGGAAAAATGCTGGGTTTAGCCAATGGAAACAGCACAAACAAACAAGGATTGGCAGTGAAAACAGCACTTGTATATAGACTAGCATAGAAAAGAAGACACAATGTAGTGCAGAGTAAATGTCCTTTTATACAGTTCCGTACAAAGCTTTTTCTTCCTCTCGGGGGTTTGGACAGATCATGAAGTGCATTGGTCAGCAGTGATGCTGGTGCACTGGGAGAAAGTAATGAAAGGTCAGTGGGTGACAGTGATGGAGTGACTGTAAGGAAAGCGAGGAACTCTCTGGAGAAGGCAGTGACACAGCTATAACTCCCATGTGTCCCAAAGAAACCGTCCCCATGTTTTCTCTCAAATGTCATGAGAAAACAAGAGATTTGTAGCCAATTTAAGTTCTGTTGGTTTCCAGTCCCCTATGCCTCCTGAGGTCAGAGTTCAGCGTATTGACTGTGTCAAGAAGTCAAAATTCCCATGTTTTATACACTGTGGAGTTTCTCCTCCTTTTTGACATTGGTGCCCTTATAATGCTCTTTGTTTGTATGTCATGGTAAGGATGGGATGTCCAACTCCCAACAGTTGAATGGCTGTATATTTATAGTGGTTGGTTCTCAGGATGGTCATCCTACATATAAACCCACAGTACAGTCAGTGGGTCTCGTTATTTGAGAGACCCTGTACATTAAAAGTTAAATAATGTCAAAGTTCTTGTTTTCACAGCGGGGGTGACCAGCTTCATTAGTAGATCAGGTGAAGTGAATTGATTTGAACCCATCCAGAAGGCCTCCAGGACTTTGTTTTCCTTTCATAATCAAGGTGATAGAATATTGTCGGAAAGGAGCCTTTCTTCTAAACAGTTTGATGTGGGCCATCGTGTAGCACAGGTAGTATCATGGAATGTTTTCCCAAATCCTGGGGAGAATCCTGCACAAAACCTTTGTCCTGTTGTTGCAAAAGCGATTAAATCCTGCTGTGTGCTTCATGGGGAATGAACACTTTTGCGGTCATCCAAGATTTGTAGTGTTTGCCTGGGCAGCTGTTAATACCGGCAGCAGACCTTTGTTCCTTCAGAAGAATGTGTGATCTCCAGGCATTTTTGAAGCTTTCACTTGAGTCAGCATTATACACTGAGCTACACAGACTTGGCTCCATTGTAGAATTTGCCAGATCTGTAATTGCTCGACAGCATTTATCTGGAGACCTTTAGGCATTAAACCGTGTAACTTCTACTGGCATGAAATGAACTATATCTGTTATCCTGGTATGAATTGTGGGAGATGACACCCTACACCAAAACTGTACGTCTGTACAGTACTGTATCCCTGTGGGATATAGTACCTGATTTCCATCTTCATCTACTGCTGTGAAGGCATTTTCAGCTAATGGTGAAAAGGGTAAGAAACACATGCAGGGTTTGGGCTTTTCATGAAGACCTTGTCCCCATAACGTGCACGTGGTCTAAATGACTTGCTGTGAGGAGAGACCATTTTGTGGTTGTGTAAACCCAAGGATCCAAGGACCATACAGTGTTTCAGAACCAGAGACAGGTAAAGCAGTATGCTGGTGAAAAGAGAAACAGAAAGCTTTTAAATGAGTTTCTCAATTCATACATTGTTTCATACGTTGAAGAAGAGGGTATTTTGCAGTTTTCTTGGTGAAATACAGCTATATTGTCTGCTGTAAGCCGAAGGTAGGATTTTGCTGAGCTAGGCATGGATGCTGTCGTCGAATCAATCATTTATAAGAGGCTCAGGATAAATTTCTTTCTCACATCCCCTGAGAAGGCAATAGAAATCCCTTGGTAGCGGGAAGGTTTTTATAGCGAGCTGATTTGAGAGTGTGCTAATCTGGAACAAAGTCTGCCAATGGCACAAGCTTTTTTCTTCCAGGGGGCAGCCCAGTACCTGCTGGTTTCCCAGCACCAGGAGTGATAGCTTACAGGGAGAATGGCAGCGTAGGAGTTTTGGCAAAGGTGGAGAACATAACATTCGAGGCACGCTTCTTGTGAGTCATTATGTTTTCTCTGGACAAGTAGATTTAGACGATTTACCTGTCTTATTTCAAGATACACAGTCTGAGCTGCTCATCCTTTTATTCAGGGAAGTGCTGGGGGAAGATGCAGGTGAAAGCCTGCTTTTCTCTCACCCCCAGTAACTTCTCCATTCCCATCCCCACCTCGGCTTTTCTCGTGGTGGTTTCTGGGGAGCTGCTCCTACTGAGGCATTTTAGGGAAGTAGGAGAATATCACATGTTTAAGGTGAGCACAGCCAGGTTTATGTTCCTAACTGCCCCTTAAAATGACTGTGGTTACATTCAGGTGTCTTGCAGCCAGGACGGTGGCCCAGCACCCCTTGTCCCCTGGTCACTTGTCCCTCCCTCATGTTTGCAGCTCATGCTTGGGGAGGGGGCACGTGGGGACCCGGATGGTGAGACTGATCCGGCTGAAAGGGGAGCTCCCATTTGCAGCTGGATCAGCGCTTTGTAGTCACAAGGGACCACAGGGGCAAGTTACATCTCGGGGGTACCGATGGCATGGACCGCACCACCTCTGGCAGCCCAATCCTGGGGCAGCGCCCCTGCCTGGAGCCTGGGGCATGGCAGCGAGTATGGGTGTCCTGGGGAGGTGTGGGCAGAGTACTGATCTCTGCAGCTGTTAGGGTTTTAATTTGACAGTCTAATTTCATGCACCTTAAAGAAGGGGAGATCACTGAGCTGGGTCCTGCTGGAGGAAATGAGCTGGTGGTTGGAGAGAAGGAAGTTGGTGACAGAGGAGTCAGAGGAGGAACACGGTTCCCTACAAACAAGGTCATGTGAATGGCTGTTTGGTGACAGGATGGAGTGATTGATGTGCAAGGATAATAGGTCACTAGGGAGTCAGCCTGAAAGCTGAAGCCTCTCAAAATGTGTGGGACATTGTGGAAAAGAAAGTCAAAAAGACATCAAGTAAAGCCAGACAGCTTCTTGCCCACCAGCCTGCCTCGCAGCTCTGGCTAGCATGCTTCCCTTGGCTTATTTTTGCACACTCCAATTTCTGACTATATAAATGAGTTGGGCACTAAAATGTTGTTTGCGCTTCCTTCTGTGCAGACACTGGCCTGAGCCGAAGGATTGAGCCTTCGCTCCCAGGAGTAAACCCATCCCGCAGCAGGGACCAGCGACACTATGACCAGTAAACCCACGCTCGCCCTGACGAGCTTTCGCTCTGGCTGCCTTCTGCCATTCCTCCCCTGAGTGGGGCCTTCCCTGGATCAGCGGCATTTAGTGGCATTTACTGGAGGGCTCAGATTACCCCAGTGAAAATAATCGGTTATGCAAAGTTACGCTGTTTAGATTGGGTTTCTTCTATGTGGCCAGTGAGGTGTGAAAGTCAATCTGCTCCGCACACCCTGAGGGCACTTTCTCTGTGCTGGGCTGATATGATAGCTTCGGGGTTTGGCTGTCGGGGGAAAAGCTGGCCTTGGGTTCGGTTCAAAGGGACACAAACCCCAGGTGGTTACGGTGGGACTGGGCTCGTGAGCAGCGCAGCACTCCCAAAGCCGGCCGGGGCTGAGCGAGCCCCGCCTGGCAAAGCAAATGGGTCACCTGAGAGGAGGGTGTGGGGTCTGGGTCCTGCTGGGGTTGCAGAGCCCTTTGGTCATCTCAGCTGGGAGATGGCTGGTGAGGGCAGGCCATGGCTTCCAGCTGAATATTCTTGTTTATGGTTTTGTCGGCGCACTTCTCACAGGCTCGTCGTCATGATCCGTGCAGTAAACAACAGTGTAATTAGTAAATTCTCATGGTTAGGAGAAGGACTTGCTGTAGCATGAGTGTTTCATGGTATCCATCTTACACTTTTTTTCATGATCATGTTCCTTTTCTCCCTGATAGAACCACAGATTTGGAGTTTCAATGCAGAAAAGTCCCTGTGGACCAACAGCCCCTCCTGACTCTTCCCACCTGCTGGCCATGGTTTCCATGTCATTGCCGTGGAGACACGTGGGCTTGCTCCCAGTTTGAGCTGGCGTGTCGGCCAGTGGGGAGGCTGCGGGTGACCAAGGGGTTCAGGCTGAGACCCTGAACTAACCTGCCAGTGTGGCACTAGACGTCCGTCTGTAAGATCGCAGCAATGGCGCGTGGCAGCCGTCCTAAGGGGCTTGCTGGCTGCTTACTGGTGGTTGCAAGCACTGGAGGATCCCAAAGTAATCAGCATGAGGGACGATCCGAGGGCTGCTGTCTTGGCCAGGTAACGCAAAACCAACGTAATGGGAGCAGGATGGAAAAGCAGCACACGCATATTTAAATCATCATCAGTTTATGCTGTTGCTGATCTGTGACTTACCGCAGTATCATTCATATTCAGCTTTAGTGCCAAAAACAATACTCAGCTGCTTTCTTACTTCTTAATGAAAAATACCTCTTTAGGGTTTCTTTGAAGTCCCCACCCCTGAAAATCCCCACTATATTGTCATCATTGTTACTGTTAACAGCCCCTGCCAGTATCGGGAGCCTTTCCTGACAGATAGCTCTGCAGGGGCTTTGTCCGAGGCTTCAATTCAGCCCTATACTATAGACAGTTTTAAATGGCTAATGATGGGCCTCCCAGGGGATTTCTGCCAAACTCTCAAAGACCTCCCAGGTTTAAAAGTGGCAGGGTGTCCTTTTCCTGGGGCCAGCCGCAGGAGGAATGCACACAGTCAGATTCTCCTACCTAAGCTGCATCAGCCTAGTTATTTTTTCAGTTGCAAAGACTCATCCATGCGTATATAGCCGGTTGCTTAGCAGAAGAGAGATAGCTGTGTCAGTAGAGGACGTGGAATAAATAGAGGAAAAAGGTTAGGTGGAAAGTATCCCCACTAGTTTGAGGTATTACTGCATTTTAACATTGAAAATATCCTTTTTGAAAGTCATAGAAAAATATGAAAGGCTTTGAAAAATTAAGCCAGAGTCTGTATCAGAGGTACGACAAGTTTCATTCTTCCTCAGTGTGCAGTGATGGTACAGTGATATTTCTGGGACACAAATAGGAACGTGAATGTTGTCTAAATGAGCTGGGCTCCTGCGTGCCATTTTCAGAGGAGAGGCTGAAAAACACTTGAGGATCATTGGGGGTCTGGAAATGGGACTGGGACACTTCTGCCGTGATTTTGTGGGAGTTTGAAGTCGGTGTAGGTGGACGCTGCTGCCAGATGAAGCCGTGGCTCTCCTCTCACCTCTCCCCTACCCCGGTGCCTCTCTAAGCCCCCCTTGTCCCAACACAAGTGCTTGTTTAACTGCAGGGTCGCTGGATCAGGGAACTGATCCCAGTTGAAACGAACCTGTCAAAACCAGATGGTTAATTTTACCCCAGCTCAGTTCCCCAGTCTGGTTCGCTCTGCAGCTGCCCAGATGTGCGTCTGTGCGGGAGGGAGCAGGAGGATTCTGCCTCTGCTTTGTCAGCACAGGCTTACACTGGCCAAAGCCCTTGCGAGCCCACAGCTGAAAGAGCTCAGGCCGGCGCTTCCACAGCCCTTCTCTGTTCAGTCCCAGCCAAATGAAGAGAATTTGGCTGGTGCCACGCAGTGTGCCAAGGAGGGGCTCACCAGGATGGGTGGCCTGTCCTCTGTGACTGTCCAGTCTCAGCTCAGGAGATGAAGAGGCAGCCTGTCTCAGCCCTACCCTCTTAACAGCCATTAATTTTGGACCCTTCTGACAGTTCAAAATCTGGTTTGGTTCAAATTTGATCTTCAGCTTTCTAAATGAAGTGCGCAGTCAGGTGGGCGCTTATTCCCGTGTAAGCAGAAACCGTGCCGTTTTGATCAGCTTGTAGCCGGGCACCTCGGTGCAGTTGTGCATCGTGGCTGACGTTCACAGCTTCTGAGCGTGTTTCTCAATTTATTCCTAGAGAAAAGGGCTCTTCTCAGGGATTAGCAAATGAATTTCCCAGAGAATGTGTAAGAATTGGTTCATTGCTTGTGCGACCAAATGCAACTAAATGTTGCCTCCTGCTAAAGGAATCAAAATTAATAAGTTCTCTTCTGTATTAAAATAACTTTTTTTTATTGAGGGGAAAATTGCCATCTCTCAGAGTGATGCTGTGCCTTTAACTGGGCTACTCTTGTGCAGAGTAGTTGCAGCTTCATTTAGCCTGAATGAAAAACTTGATGCTGAAGAGAGGAAACTGGTGGTGGATGATTTACTTGGAATGCCCTACAGCACCGAGGTTATAAATGGAGAGGGGAAACACCAAGAGCACTGAGATCTGAACCAGAGGAAACGCACAAAGCCTTGAAGTGACCTTATGTAAATTCCTAATGATGAGACTTAATTGAACTCATTTTTTCCAGGGGTTGTAAAGATCAAAATAACAGCAGCCTTGAAATGCAGAGGTCTCCAAATAGTGCATATGAATGTATGGTTGCATCCCGCTGAAAACTGCCCCAGGTTTGTGTGACCAGCCTACCCAGCAGCTGGATACTGGACCCAGTCTTCCTCCGGGAGCTGCGGTGCCTGGGGACCCCGAGCGAGGCAACAGGGCTGCTTGAGGTGCAAAAGCAATGCCTAGCGTCTAAGTCCTGCCTTCCATCCCTGTGTCGAAGCTGCCTCCACTTAAATGCTGATTTTCAACCCTGTGTTTCTGCACCGAATCCCAGGAAGCCTGGCATGCCCCGGGATGTGAACCGAGCTGGTGTCCTCAGCCCAGCTCCGCGGGGCGAGCGCCCCACTGCTCAGACACGGAGATCCCACCGAGGAGAAACAGAGCAGCTCTCGGGGGGCTGCTGGGCTGTGCCCTTCTCACTGAGGTTGGCTCCCGACGTGAAATAGTGTGGGCACATGTTCAGTGTGACGATGTCGGAAACTGATATGGAGACTGTCAAGACCCAGTTCCTGTGCTGTTTCTAGAGCTTGAGATTTTTTCCTCTGTGCTTGTGTTTGGCTCTAGCATTCATTCTCCTCTTTCGTATTAATGCATTTCTGGTAACATGAAGAAATACTGATCTGGGGAGAAAAAACAAGTGGTCGCTGCTGTGAAAAATACTTGTCACTGATTCTGGTTCCTAAATTCGCTGGGCTGGTGTTTTCCAAGGACTTGCAGAGTTGAGTACCCACACGCACTGAATGTCTGTGAAACACCAGCTGCCAAAGCCTCCCCAGTTTCATTCAAAATACCAGCTTAATTGATTTATTTAGATTCATAAACAGCAGTAGAGAGCGGGAGGCTCTGACCCAGTGAGAAACTGCGGATATGGCTGTGAACAGCAGGCTAATGAAGATGAAAAACCTCCCCTGTCCAGAGTAATCCAAACACAGTCTTACATACGAGTCTGTTGGCCCAAGTGCAGCTGTTTGTCTTTTCAGTAATCTGAAGCCGGAGCAGTACCCTGAGAAGCAAAGGGGACAGTGACTGTTTGTACATGGTGGAGGTCAGTTGTGCTGCTGCCTAAACCAAACGGCTTCCCGCAGTGGAGGTGAACTCGGTGGCACGGCGGTGCCACCGTGGCTCCGGGGCCATGCTCCCGTGGGCACAGCCCAGCTTCCCGGCTCCGTCAGACCCAAAGAGAGCAAGAAACTCGACATCTTCCCTTCGGAGGGAAGCTGGAAAATCTTCTCTGTATTTAAAGTTCCCATGGCTGCAGTTTGAATTTGGCACACAGTTGGCCACAGGGTTATCTGAGGTCATGTACTCAAATAGTTGTAGATAAAACAAGGGCCTGTTTGGATTGGAAATCTCCAGAGGGCTTTTCCTTTGCGCGCGGGTAATGATATTGCAAGAGGACATGAGCCAAAATAAAGATTCGGCTCCGTATGCAGTAGCTCAGTAAAATAAAATGAGCAATGGAAAAAAAAGAAGAAGAAAAAAAAAAAAGACTGTTTTCATTACGTTATTTTCTGAACTTGCTGTTGAGATGGAGGAATTAGAGCCAAGGAGAGGGAGTCCTGCAGCGAGGCGCCATCCAGGACTGGGCTCACCGAGCCGCTCTTCCAGGAAACCCCCTGTAGCTGCAAAAAGCCGCCACTTTTCGGCTGTGCCCACCTGCCTGTGGGTTCAGCCTGCTGTGGTGCCGGTCCCTGTGCCGCAGAGCCGGCGGCGGGGCGCAGGACACTGCCCGGCAGCTTCCCCAGCTCCTGGCTGCAGCCCCGGCCACCTCCGACCTCGCAGCTCCTGCTCCTCTGCTGAAGAGGTTTGTTTCCAAAAATCCCTAGCAGTTGGGGCAGTTATAAAGAGAGAAAAGTTAATGGGTTTTGGAAGTTAAAGAGGGAATGAGATTCTGTCGGGCTCTTTCACAGGCCCTTGGGCTTTTATGGGAAACTATTTACTCGCTGCTTAATGGAAGAGTGCAGAGCAGAGCACATTTGGACAAGAAATGTGACGCAGTACTTTTCCAAGCTGCCAGTAGAGAAAAGCGTATGCTTGTAACAACAGCTCTCTTCCTTGCTCGCTGCCTGCTACAACAATCTTCATGGCTGCACAGCCTGTTGTTACGAAAATAATTGAAATGCAAAAGCAAAATGACAAAGTTGGGAGGAAGGTGAGGCCTTTGGGTGCTTTCTGTCTTCCCGTGGTGCACTCGGATGCTGTGGTGATAGATGCTGCTATAAAAGCATCACCCGACAGGTAGTGAGAAAGTAAAGACAAGACAGGAATGAGGAGGAAAAGCAGGAGGAAAAGGTGTTTGCCCACTTCACAGCATGCTGCGGCTCAGGGCACCGGGGAAACCCAAACGGGACTTTCCTCTTGGTGCCGTGACATCCTGCCCATAGGCCTGACGAAAGCACACACGGGCTGCGGTGGGCTGGGCGGTATCGGTTTTGGTGGCCTGGAGGTGCCAGCTCTGTCGGGATCTGGGGCTTCTGTGTGTCGGGGAGCAGCTCCGCATCTTGCCCAGTCTCCATTGCTCCTCCTCTCAGCTCCCGCAGAGGGGTGCGGTACGAGGAACCCACCTGCCCACGCTCGAAATCCCTATGGAGTGCGGTTGGGCAAGTCCTGCCAAGGTGCCACATTTCAGACGTGCGTTTCAGGTGGCGTGGTGACAGGTGGCACATTGGCAGTGCCACCTCCGGGCTCTCAGCAGGAGTGGGCTGGTCCCAAGTGGGGAGTTGCTGTTTGAGAAGAGAGCATGTCCCACAGCGTGCAGGGTCAGCCAGGCATTGCGTGGACCTGCTGCATGTCCTTTGGGGCTTTTCCCTGAGAATGAGGAATGTACAAACCTCTTACTAATACAAATTTCATTTCTGCGCAGCAATTACGTGAAGACAGCTTGCAGCTTTGTTGTGCTTGTTCCTTGTGTTGGTTTAGATTGCTTGCTGAGGAACTCCAGACGTGGATGTTGGTGGCTGTGGGTGTGAGGAATCCAACCCCCACCAAGTTTAGTGGGATGTGTGTATCCCTCTCCTCTGGGCTGCTGAGGGGAATTCAGCCTCCATCAATAAATCTTTATCTGCGTCTTCATTAGAGCTCACTCAAGGTGCTCATTGGAGACTTTCAGAGTTTGAAATGTTGAATTCATCGATCGATTTATTTCTGTCCCCTGTCTGGGTGGAAACAACTGATAAATGTAGGTTTCTGGCACAGATTCTGAAGTTTACATCTTCACAATTCAGTTTCTGCTAGTAGATGCTTCAAATGTATATTCACATTTGTTTTGTGAAGCCGGTTTGTTAGTAGGGAAGGAGTCATAAAATGGTCACGTATTCATCAGGATTCATTTTTAGAAAGGGAACAGGGCTGCATGCATGTCTCCTTGGAGCATTGGCCCTGCTTTTCTCCTTATAGGGAGTATTTTAATAATGGTAACACTGTATTTTTTCAGTTTATGGAGACGTACAACAATGTTCCCAAAAAGCCTGAGTTGCAGTCAATGCCACCAAGCCATTTTCTCTCTCTGTGCATCCTGTGTTTTTACATGGTGCATGTCACTGCAGCCTTTTCTGTATCTTGTAGACATGGTGTTTCTTAATGTGCTTACGGTGTGCTTTTAGGACTTACCTCCCATGACAAATTGCTAATCAAATGCAGTATTTCATCAAAAGCGCTTTTGAGCTGCTGGGTTTCTTTCTGAGCATGCATGGGAAAAACCAGTAAGTCCTCACTGACCAGAGAAAGGAAGAACAGGAGGGCTTGGCGCTTGTATAGATCCTTATGACGACATACGGACCTGTAGACAAATTACGTTTTCCTCCTAGAAGGCCTGAGTGCAAATCTTCTCTGGGTGACTGTGCAAGGGGAGCGGTTTGATACCACCGTTCCTGCTGGGGGCCGGCTGGGTCGGGGCTGGGTGTATGGTTGCGTGCCGTCCACTGGAGCGTAGGGCAGGATCGCTTATCCCAGTGCCGGCTGGAAGGGGACAGAGGTGAGTGATGTGTTCTGCACTGGTGGGCAGAACCTTTCCAGCTGAAAGCCAGCCAGGACAAGTTAGTTTGAAATTTTTTTTTTGTTGGAGTAGGAACTGGCTCCCTAATTTTGTGTTGTGTTAGTGCTCCGTGTCATGTGCCCGCACTGCCTTTGATCCCGGAGCAGAAGCTTTGCTGCTGGATTGGCTGTATTGTCACACTGCAGCCTGTGTCTCACGCTTACCTCTCTTGGGCAATAATCAACAGAACTGCATCTGAGCTTAGCAGAATTGTTATTTTGGCTCAAAAGACACTTGGGACTCGACAGAAGTGCCACAGACCTGGTTTGCAGTGCACTGGCAAAGCCAGCAGGACAAGGGAGGCATTTGTCACCTGAAGGGTCTGTACGATTTAACCAAACACACACATCTGGCACTTCTATGATGGTGACATTTTGCATTTTTTTCCCTAGCGGTAGAGCAAAATTAATCAGAAACGCTTTGGAACGACAACTGTTTTATAGCAATCATAGCATGAGTGTGAGAGGAGGCTTGTCATGGTGGCAGCCTCAGAGCTAATTTGCTGAGACATTCAACTGCCTTTAAATCTCCACTAGAGAATTTTTGCATTTCTGGTCGTGGGTCACTGGTGCTAATTTGGCATCTCTCTTAGAGCAATTTACATTTTTCTTTCAGCACAAATGCTTATCCTGTCTAATAATGAGAACGCTCCTGTGCTCGGTTTTGGGGGTGGTGGTGAAAGTAGTTCAAGTCTGAAGAGCGGCAGCTGTTCTCCTTGGCTCACCAGCGTGGTTCAGGCATTTGTTGAGCCTGCAGAGGAAACACATTCTTAAAGTCTGTGTCAGGAAACCAGCTTCGAATGCAGAAAAGTCGTGTGAGTTTGCAGTGTTCCTGTAAGACCTATAATTTGTTACAGCACTGTGGGTGCTGCAGTTCGTTTGTGACCTCAGTGAAGCCCTCACGGGATTTACACAGCAACGCATTTAGCAGATTTTAATCTAACGTTACTGACTCGAGTCAGAAGTTGCTGTATGAGAAGGTAGGGCTGGGACATGTGGTCATTAGTGTGTAGAAGACGTACACCCAACATGAGTTCAGGCCCGTGGGTTCGAGTATAAACTAGGCAAGAAATGAGCTTTTGTCAATGCAATACAAGTAAGGATGTTCCTAAAATAATTTAACATTAAATGCGTGAAGCAAGCTGCAGATCCAGCCCTGTCCTGTGTGTCCCAGAGTTGGCGGAACAGTGACACAGTTGTGCCTGAGCTGCTCGATGCTGGTGAGCTTGAAGGCTCTGGAGAGGTTGTTTGTCGGTGAGATCAGAAGGATCTTTTATACGTTGCAGAACACAAAGGTGCCAAGACCTTCTGGAAGAGGACAGTGGTACATGAGAGCGACTGTAAAGTCCATGAGAGCTCCTGCACAAGCAAAATGCAAATCAGGGAGCAGAGCAGAAGTGTCAGAGAAGAACTAGGCACTAGCCTCCCTCTGAAGAGTCCTGGAGGGGTGATGGCCTTCAGGGTAGATGAACTCCAGGAGAAACGAGGCATTTCTTTTAGAAAAGGAGGTGGTGGAGCTGAACCCGGACAATTGAATAGTCTTTGCAGATTCCCCCTTGTGTGCCAACAAGCCTTGATTTTGAGTTTAAAGTAAAAAACTTACTTCAGATCAGTCCTTCAAGCCTAGGTGACATTTTTCCAAAACATGAAAGTGCAAACCAGCTACTTCCCAGAGCAGGAGACCTCTGAAAGGGAGATTATTTGTGTGTTGCCTGTCCAAGCGACAATGATTAAAGGTTTCTCAGCAGGCATGTTCCCTCATTAGAGATTTGAGCCTCTGCTTTGAAGTTCCATATCCAGCTGGAAACTCACACAAACCTTTAGGCCAAGAACACTTTTTTCACTGAAATATTTGATATCAGTGCTTTGGTACAAATCTCTAATTTGTGTGCAGCTTCTGCTTTGTGACTCATCTACCTTGGCAGAAGACAGCCAGCCAGTGACAAACTGGGATTACCGAATGAGGGAAAAATCCACGTTGCCCTGGAAAGATACCCGGGGACCTCAAAGTCCTGCCTTGAGATGAACTCCCATCACAGCCAGTTTGGGAGATGGAAGTATTTTGCATCCCTTCCCTTTCCTCTCTGTGAATACAGAAACTTCTCACTCTCCTCCATACCAATGAGGAAGTGGAATTACAGAGCATAATCCTTTGTCTTTTTGGAACTAGGGAATGTTTTAGATAAAACTTTGAAAGGCAGCCTCTGCATTTAGCCCTGGACAGCCTTGGCAGCTCAGGTCAGGGTGCAGATGCAGGTGTGAAGCTCCGCGGTGTGTGCGTGGGGAGGCCAAGGCCCGTGGGACAGCCCTGCACGCACTGGCTTTGGTGGCTGTTTAATCTGTGCTTGGAGCAGTCGTGCGAGTGCATCTGTTTCTTCTCTTGAAAATGCGTTCCTAAGGAACCCTGGAGAAATGAGTGGCCTACAGACAAGGGACCTGCTGGGGTGGCAGTGGGCCGTGCAGTCTGGCGCACACCTGGACTCTGGGTTTCCCTCCTTGGTGTTGGGAGACATTAACACCATTCATGTGTGACCCCGAAACAAAATGTGCTCTCGTTGCGGCCACCGCAGTATCCCAGCTGGGCCCGGCGGGACGGGATGGATGCTGGATAGCTGCTTCTTACTTGCAGGGCTGCTTGGTAAAGGCTTCCCGAAAGCACTTCCATGGAAGAAAGTCCTGTCTCATCGTCTTTCCCCTACCCCCAGTCACAAGCATCTTTGTGTAGCCCTTCCCCGTCGCTGTTTTCCCATGGCAAGAAGTGCCTAGTTCAGAAAGCATCAGCCCCAAGCCCTTTGATCTTTTCTTTCTCAAGAGAAAAAAGATTAAAAAGAGACAAGAAGTTAAGGATTTGTGAGGGGGAACGGAACATGAATAGCAAATTCTGCTGTGGAGGTCACCTCCCCCCGGCTTTCTTCCTGTGTGATCAGGAGGAGGGAAGGGTGCGAGTGGGTCTGCTGGGGGATCCAGGGAGGAGGGGAGTAAATTGGGGGCAGAGGAGTGGGGGTGGAGTGGCGAGGCCCTTCAAAAGGAACAATGCTGGCAAGCTCCTGCATTGTTAGGCGGCCCTTTACAGAGAGTGCCATGAATACAGGTTATAAATTCTTTGGCCATTGAGAGAGCTCTCCAAACCTGACTCCATCCTGCACTAAACCAGGCCTGAGCCCTATCAGTTGCATAGCAATGAATTCATTTACATCTGGATAGTTAATCTCCAATTCGCTCGACAGTTTATCTCACCCTTGGAAGAGGAGCAGTGCCTGCTCTATTGTGTTGAAGCCAGTCCATCATCATCAGCTAGGCTAGCACCAAATTTTTGTGCACAGCAAAGATAAGAAGGGTGGGTGTTGATATCTAGCTTATGAAACACACAGTTATTACCCCAAGCCGCTCAATGCTGCTGTACGTTCACTTGACATCCTCCCCATCTTCACCCTTTGCCTCTTCAGTGTGGAAATGCCGTATCCCTCCCTTGGTTATTGTCGCAGTACCGCTGAAGTACGTTGTTTCTAATGTGAATGGCCTTAGACGAACACAATCCAGAACTATTTAGTTTGTTCACATTTACTGAGGTCTCCTAATTCTGCACTGATTTTCATCTCTGGATATTTTGCATACATCCCCCAAGGAGGAAGCACTGCTCACGTTCTCAGCAGAGCATCTTCCAGGGGGATGCCAAGGACAGTGTCCTGCAGCTGCGTCGCAGGGGGCTGTGGGAAGCCTGGGATGTCCCACAGGGATGGGAGAGGCATCATTCACCCAAAACCCCAGCAAGAGGAGGCAAGCTGACATGTGAGCCGAGCCCTTTTGAGTAGCACTGATTCGGCCCATTGTGACTGGAGAAACAATTATGGTAATGCACATCCAAACGGGCAGCGATGTGCAGAGCGAACTCATTGCTTTTGGGCTGTGTGGGCATGTGGAGGTGAGAACACGGCCTGTTTTGGCAGATGGACCAACTTTCTGTTCATGTCAGCAAAGTGGATCGGGAAAGGAGACCTTGGGGGTCAGAGGACAAAGTTAAGCGTGAGAATTCCTTGATTTATTCGTATTTTTAAGTCTCCAACTTTAATTTCCTGCAGTCAGTATTTGTATGTATTTGATGTGGTTTGGGCATGATCTGTAGAAGGGCCACTCTAATTAAAATATGCCTCTTCTTTTATCTGGAGTGGCTGCAAATCTTTAACCGGTCCTTTTGTTTCCTCTAACGCACAGTGCACTTAGCTCTGCTCTGGTCACGAGAATTAAGTCTGAAAGGCTGTTTGAAAGGTTTAGTGTGGTTAATGCTAAACAGTTAAAAATAGGTAAAGTAAAAAATGATCTGAATTTAAAAACTAATAAGTTGAGGCAGGAAAGCAACTTTGGCTTTTTCTTTAAGTACTAAGAATCTTTCATTTGTCTGCAACCAGGAAAGTCACAAATGTTTCCTTTTCTGATGAAAGCTCAAACTGTCGCAGCAGTCTGGCAGCTGAAACTGGACAGGGAGCTCCAACTCTCAAAGCCTGGTAACAGCCCCGTATCTGCTGGACTATTCCTGCTCTTCTCTCCCTCTCACCTTACCTCTCCTCGGGAGGACCTGTAGCATGAAGGTCACAGGAGTTCTTCAGCGAAGAGCTGCTTCAGGCTGTGTGAGCAGTATGTCTCAAACAGAACTGTGACTCCATTTCTTGTTTGTGACCTCTACC
Organism: Burhinus bistriatus; assembly: GCA_013397275.1. Classification (NCBI taxonomy): domain Eukaryota; kingdom Metazoa; phylum Chordata; class Aves; order Charadriiformes; family Burhinidae; genus Burhinus; species Burhinus bistriatus. Next base: position 876,326 of record VYXH01010513.1, read on the forward strand.
TGGAATTGTTTTAATATTGGAAGATTTGGCTCAGCGATGTGGCCATCACTGTTACTGATCTTCCTTCAGCATGAGACTCCCGTCTGTGCTGGCGTCTATCTGGATAGACTCTTATCTGTCCAGATGATGCTAGCTGGGTGTATCTTTGAGGCACTTTCACTTCCTTTCCACGTTGTTCTTAGGAAGGCAGTAAGCAGCCAGCAAACCAGCGACTTACACCAGCCTGCAGTGTCTTCTGGATGTGAAACATAATGGGGTCGATACTGTGTTCTTGAGGAACACTGCTAGGAGCATTGTAATAGTAATATGGTGAGTGCCCTACAAGCATAGGGCAAGAGGCAGATGCCTACCCCACAGAATTTATTCTGTGAGTACGAAGAGGAGACAGAAGGGAGAGCATGAGCAGACAGGTCTGGTCAGCAAACTGCAGAGGTCCTGACCCTCCTGAGATGGGGAGAACGTAAAAATACTTCTCTGACAGTAAGAGGCAGTTGAATATCACAGTAAGATATGAATGGACCAGAAGTGAAACTGGCCCCTCAGCACCGCATGAGAAGTGATGGGTGTGAATGGGAGAGGCCAGAGAAGCAGCTGATGTTGGGTTTGAGAGTGAGAGGAAAGGCAGGGACGGGGTGCAGAGGGGTGCATGACCATGGCGTGGGTGGGGAATGGTCATTGCAGTAACGCTCCAGTGAATGTGAGTGGGACAAAATGGCATTTGGCGAGACTGGAGGAAAAGATGCTGCTGGAGTTGTGAGGAGATGGTGAAAGCCTTGCAGCACCTCCTGGTCAAAGTGCCGCCGGCAGGGGCAGCTCGCACAAAAGCCACAGTCAACACATAGTCAACTTGCTGTTGCCCAGAAAATGGAAACTTTGCTGGGAGTTTGGGAAAGGGGAAGTGCAGTCTCAGAATGACCTACCGCAAAGACCCCCCAGCTGCTGGAGGAGCTGGGGTGCCCCGTGGGGGCACTGTGAGCTAACCTGGGACCGCACCAGCATTGCAGAGAGCATTTTCCCATGCGTGGTGGTACCCCGTGGTAATGTGAGTAACAGCTGTAGCGCAGTCAAGGTTGAGTAACGCTTTTATCTTGTCCCTGTTCTGAGCCACAGGTCCCCCCTGCCCTCGGGACCAGGGTCGGAGTTCACTAGCCATGTCACAGGAGCCGTCGCCGTCTCCTTGCAGCTGGCTCAGGAATGCTGTTCACCAGCCTCCGCAGTGCGCCGGCACGTGTGTGGAGCAGCTTCTGCTCCCAAGGGGCCAGAGGCAAGTGGGGAGGGAGACCTCCGTGGGAAGGAGGTTGGAGAATTTGGGATGGAGGAGTGGGAAGGTGTGCCATGGCATCGCTACCACCTGGTACAGGCAGGATGGGGGAGAGGCAGGGATGTCACGCTGACAGGGGGACAGGTGAGGATAGGGGCAGATCCATGAGCTTGTTCCGATCTCATTCAGCCTTTTGTGGTGGCCTGTTTCAGGTGCAGGTGATGAAGGTCCACCTTCACCCATGGCTGGCTGTGGCATGGCCTGAAACACGGCCTCTCCTCACCTGGAGCTACGAACCCTGTTGGTGTTTCTGACTACCTCGGGAGGAAAGCATGTGCTTTACAGGGTGTTATTCTCTGGGTTGTTATTTCACATATCTGTGTGGCTGAAGCAGCAGCACTCTCTGAGAGCAGCGGGTGAGAGCTGGGACATAGAAATGTGGTCCAAGCCACAGGAGTCCTTTCTTAGGCTGCGTCTGGGTCTGAGGGACCATGGTGTCCCGTGGAGCGAGCGTGGTGCTCACCATCAGCCGAGCACCTGTAGATGACTGTATTCCTGTGTCGATGACCACAGGGCTGAGTGTCTCCTTTGTGTGTGGACATGCATTTTCAGTTGTTTAACAATAACATTTTTATTTACCAACAAAGTTTTCAAATTCCATTTACTCTTCAGTTTTTCTTTTCTCGGGATGTTGCTGTGAAACATGCAGGTCCAGGAGACTCAAGCTTGTTTCTAGCATCAGCTTGTAGTGATTCAACCACCACGCACAACAGGCTGCTGTCTGCGGGGACTATAGCTCACCAGCGTGTTCAAAGGAGGAAGCTTGTGTCCATCGCCAGGGTAATTCCTCATCCTCAGGAGGAAGGTCATTTCCATTGGGGTGCCATAGCCATTCTAGGAATACAACAATGTTTTAGAAGCATTTGTCAATTAGTGTTGGTATTCTGGACACTTCCTCCAGAACAGAAACCTTCCCCAGGTTTGTCTTCTCACTCATTCCTGGCAGCTGAGGATGAGCGTGGCTCTGCCTCCCCCCGATGAAGCTGTCCTGGCTGTGATGGTGTGTGCTGAGCTGCTCACCCCGGGTGACACGCTATGTGCACACCCAGCGCCATCGGACCAGCCCACTGCATCCCAGCTGCCCTTTGCTTCCCCCACTGTTTTAATTCTGCCGTTATTGAGTAAATGCAGCTCAGGCGGTGGTACGCCCCGCGGGGGTTGCCGTGCTGGCCGCTGGAGGCCAGGAGCTGCCTGTAGTTGGAAGCATCAAGGCAAGAGGAGGTTTGCAGAAGAGGACACAAAGTGGAACTTGCCTTTTTACAATTTCTTTAAAAAGGACCATTTTACCCCAGACTGGCCCATTTCCCATTCTCTGCTTTACCTGACCGCATAGTGCCGTGGTTCTGCTGCTGGAAACGCTGGCTGTGTTTCCTCTTCAGAGTGACCAGTGGAGGTGGCAGAGTCTTTGCAAGGTTTAAGCTCCTGATATTAGCAGCTATTGGCATTTTTTTTTTCTGCTTCGTGTGATATCAGCTGTTTTATCTCAAGGTGGGAAGAGTTTGGGACTGGCCGGCTGCTGGGGAATGACACACTGAGAATTAACGTGATTAATCACTGGAACAACTCAGGTACCAGCATAGTGCATCCTCTGACCCCTGGGGTCGTTAGCCCAGGCTTTAATGTCATTTCGGCATGTGATAGCAGAACGAGGACTTATCCAAGCAAAATTAAAATCTATGGGGATAATCAGTGTTTGGTAAATAAATTAATGGGTGTGAAAAAGCAACATCCTGTTTCAAAGCACAGAAAAATCTGTTTTTTTCCTACAGAGATGAGACAGGGTTGTGGTTTTTTATGCTTCTTCTTTGTGCTCAAGTGGAAGAGCGAGGACTCATTCCTTCCCATGGAATTAATCCTACTCTGCCTTCACAATTCCTTGTCTAAGCGTTTAAACACTTTTTATTGTTCCTTGGTGTAGGAGCAAATTGCTGTTTCTTTCTAGTGACCCACAGCCATCTCTCCACGTGAAAGATGTCTTCTGTCGTTTTTATCTGGTCTGTGGTTTTTGTTTTTAAAACAGCCTAACACAACTTTATTTTATTTCACTTCTGTGTACACGTTTAAATAAAAATAAATTATAATAAATAGCATTAATATAAATATTATGGTTAAGATTTAAACTAAACAAAATTAGGATGTTCAAAGCTGTATTTTCCATAGAAGCTAATGAAGCCCCTTTCTACCTGATTTTATGGCAGTCTCTAAAGTGGGACACGGGGCACGTTACGCATGTGGGATATGGACGGGACAGGGTGGGACTCTCCACTTGGCACATGTGGCATTTGCTCATTTGAAATTTCAATTGTAACATCTCACTAACTCGGTTGCTTGTGTCTGAGTTCCTTGAATTTTTTTTTAAATTAAAAAAACAGGTCTTTTATTTCTTCTTCCGCTGAATCGGAGCTTGTGCGCAGGCTCTGTAAGCGCAGGGGAGTCAGTCCTCAACACGGTGAGCAGAGCTGTCACCGTTTGTAAATGGCATTTCCTTGTGCAAGTACGGGGATCAGTGTCTCGCTCCGGACTCTCCACACCAAGCCCGAAGGTTCAGGTCATGTTGGTTTTATAAGCAAATTTAGAATTTACACTTGCACCCAGGATGCATCTGGAAAATGTCGTGATTAGCTGTTGATCATCAGAGTTTCATGCTCAGCTGTCTGGAAATCAGCCCTATGGGACTGCATGAAATGCTTGTGTTTGGGTGGGTGTTTGTCGGTGTCTGGGTACAGGAATTGCTGCGGAATTTCCTCCTGGAAAGCCCTGGGGCGTGCTGGATTGTGCTTCTGCCGGCCTGCGGGCAGAAGTCCTCACTTCTGCCACCTCCCTCGCAGAGACAGCAACTTTCTGTGAATATCTGTTATCTTCCATGACGAAAGCCAGATGAATAATTGCTGCTACTTATACTATTGAACTTTCCTAAAGAAATTCTCCACTGGGTTAAGAACAAGCATGACAAATCTCAACCCAAAGGAATGGAGGCGGGGAGTGGTGACTTATAAGCCATGAAAAACAAGAGCTCTAAATGGAAAATGGCTTCACACCATCACACTTGGCACTAACCCTTCCACGCTTCAACCTGCGTGGTCGGTGCAGCCAGGAGAAAATGGGGAGCGAGTTTATGCCTTCAGCAATTACGGTAATCACCGCTCCACGGGTGCCAGATGCAGCCTGCCGTGCTGTTTGCGTGACGGCAGATTCGGCGAGTAGACCATTATAAACCAGCATCTTTTTGCTCTGGGCAAGCGGGCACCCGGCCCCGGGTGATCTGCAGACCGGAATTAACCACTTTGGCGTTTTTGGGGAGCACTGGAGGCCAAGGCTGGTGAAGGGCAGAGCTTCGCTCGAGGGGCTTCAGACCCCATCAGGGCTCAGCAAAGCTCTCAGCTGCTCTTTGGTGGCCCTCTGAGTTTTGAGGGGCTCCTGTGTGTTTTCAGAGAGCTGCAGGCATGAGGGGAGTGCTGCCAGGGGCACGGGAGGTGCTGACGGAGCCATCGCCGTTCATGGAGCCTCCCGAATTCTGCCCTGCAGATGGCTCCCCAGGTGGGCTGGGTGGTGGCCGGGTCTGCCTTGGGGGTGGCAGTGGCAGGAGATGAAGACGCGAGCTGTTGTCCCACGTAGCCATTGCTGGGTGCTGCCCTGGTCCTTGGCGTTGCCACTCTGCCCTGAGGGATGCGGGCAGACCAGGACCCTGTCCCCATGCCACAAAGCACCCCAGTCTCAAAGCCGCCGCAGGCCTCCATTCGCATGTGCTTGCTGGTGGTAGTGGTGGTGATAATGTGGTATCATTTTCGCACAAAGCCCCCAGTTCACCCTGACCTCCCTGTGGGACCCTGCTTCCTGCGTGTGTCCCCACGGAGCTCAAAGGGCCACAATTCCCTGGGGGGGCAGGGGGATCCTGGCTCTGCATCAGGCAGAGGGAGGTGCCACCCAGGTGAGGGTGGCAGGTCCTTCCGCTACCATGCCAGGGCCAAAATGTCGGACAGGGGACAGGAACACCGCAGGAGGTGACAGGGTGGGGGGCACCCCCCATGCCGGCTGGGAAGAGTTAAGGAGAGGGGCTGCTGGGCCAGGGGTTCTTTTGGGGGTTTGCTGTGGCTCTGAGGGTAGTACCTGTGACCTGCTCCCTGCGTGCCAAAAGTGGGGGCTAGAGGCAGTATTTAAACCTCGGAGGACTATAGTTTGAAAGTGTTTTCTTCTTGAACTAATGCAAAAAACAAAGAGTTTGTTTCAGGGCTCGCCTCCTCTTTCAAACTGGATGGGATCCTGGATTTTTTAAAAGAAAACAAAGCATATTTCAAATACAGGCTTTCTTTTAGTCTTTTTTTTTCCCTTCCAGTTGCTTTCAGTTTGCTGACAGAGATTTCGGAGCCCTGGGGAAGGTACATCTGCCAATGATGATATCGGCTCTTCATGAAGCCCAGGCCCTGTGCGGGGGAGCTCTGCCGCCCTCGCTGCTGCTCCTTCCCAACCGAGAGCGGACTGGGCTGCTGCGACGAGGTCCTGGTACCGCTTCCCCCTGGATGAGAGTGTCATCTGGGCCAGCACAGGGAAAAAGGGCTTTAGGTTGCATGTACAGACCCTGATCTGCCAAAATCCTGTCTCCGATGGCAGCTCCAGATGCTCTGGGCAGGCGTGATGCTGCATTCGGTTAAAGTCTCAGACAATTCTTGGCAGTCACGGACACCCACCTTTGCATGCTGTTGACTGCTGGGCTGGAAGACCCCACTTTTACTCCCTGGGAAACCAAGGCAGTGAAATGATCCATCTCGTGGCCTGTGGGAACATCGGTGGCAAAGCCCCGGTTTCCAGAGGTAGACCTCCAGGACACATGGGCTGAAGAAGTGAAGTGCTAGAGCAGGTCGTGGTGTTGGCTTGACATTAACCGCTAGACAAGAAGCTTGACAATTGGCAGAAGCCAGAACCTTAGCAGTGCCCTCCTGTCCCTTATCAGAGGAGAATAAATCTTGACTGATTAGGTTTTTTTAAATGACAATTCTCAGCAAATAAATGAGCTGCCTGCACGGTGATAATAGGCTGTTTGGAAAGTGAGTCTGCAGAGTGTATATGCGGCTGGAAGTCATCAAAACCATCTTATCCCGTGGAGTCTCCTGTGCTGAACTTGTGTTTACAATATCGGACAGAAAAAGGAATTTTTCAATGGATATTTTCTGATAATTTTTTTTAGCCAAGCAGAAGCGTAATTACGGCCTGTCTGCATTGGGCCAGGGTATCTTTGCTAGCTGCAGAGACTTGCCCTCCTTCCCTCCATCCCTTTCTTACTATGTTGACTCATCTTGCTCCAGTTTGAATCTGCGCGCTGAGGTCTGAGGGACCCTGAACAGCCCATGAAGAGTTTGCCAGTGGTCTTACGGGACCATCAGTGAGGAGGACAAGCTTATGGCAGCAGGTGAGCACACCACTTCTGCCCTCGTCCCTTCCCGTGGCTGCCGTGGTGTGCAAGAGCAGCACAGCTGGGGAGGATGCAAATCCTTACACTAAGCTGCTGACAGTATTTCTTGCTGTGATTTAGAAGAATTGTCAGGTTTATCCACCAACTCTTTTTTTGTTTATTTTAACAAGTTCTCCTAAATAATCCTGACATTCAGTCACTAGTTATAAGCTGGACTAAGAGCAACCTTTCAGACGATGGTCATAAATACTGATCGTAGTTCACCACGCCATTCATTTCCCCTAATCTTCGCCTCTCTCCTTCCTTTCCTGCAATCTTCACATCCATAAAGATCCCTTTGTACAGTTTTTGCTAAAAGGCAGTGCTGGATAATTGGCCAATTTCCTGCATGCTGGCAGTATTGTGGATTCACTGTGCTCGCGCTCCTCTCCCTCGCTGTGTGTCGAGATCGGCTCTACTGGTGCTGAGTGGTAGCTAGACCCAGACCTGCAGGTCAGCTCTTGGAAAGTGCCGTGCAAAAGCCAGAGCTTCGAACCCAGTGTGCTGGAGACACCATAACCTCCTGCAGTAGGCAAGGAAACGTGTGCTCCGCTGAGGGATGCCGAGACCAGACTTCAGGGGGAGCATTAGCAAAAAATCTCAAGGTGATTCGGATCAGATTGCTGGGTCCAGTGCTAGGTAACCATGGAAAAAATGCAAATTGAACTTGAAGCCCAGTCTCTCAATTGTTTGTGTGCGTGAAATCTCTTGGCATCTCACATCTCCTTGCTGAAAAGTCGGTACTTTTAGATTTACAACAGATTATTTTTGATGCTGGAGGCCTTAAAACTGTTCTGACATGAACCCAAGCTATTCTGCTGTCTTAAAAAATGAAGTCTTAAATGAGAACTGAAACTTATTGAACTATACTTCAATGACAATATAGCAGAGCACTTTAACATGTGTATGGAAAGAAGCCCAGGAGGAAGGGAACAAACCAGAAAATGGATCAGAAACTGGAGCTTTTCAGAGGCATTACACTGGTTACCCCTCTCTGGAGCTGTACCCTGGAGAAATCAACTTTGCATGCGAAGCCATCACCGTCCAGCTGCGAGACCCAGCTGAAATGTAAACTTCCCTTAAGTGTTCACGGGCAGCTTGCATCTGTATCTGTGTCTGATTAGCTGGAATTGCGCAACAGCAGTCGGTTGTGTTGCCAGTTCTTCCCTCCTTACCTTGACCCATGGTTTCACTCATTCACGCGTTGTTTTGTCTTTGGCTTGAGACCATCGTCCTCTCTGTAGGTTCAGCAGCAGACGCAGCGAGAGCCTCACTTTGTGGGTCTCCAGGCAGCAGAATGATAGAAAGGCTGAATGATGTTTCTGATTCCTGTGGACGGTCATCGCGCAGATGACGGCGAGGCAGCTCACCTGGAGTCAGGGAGGATGAACTCGGGACTGGAGGTGGTCATGAGTCCAGGCTTTCTGTAATAGGATTTTCACGATGATTTGCTTCCCTTGTCCTGTTGTTTCAAATTCCTCACAAGCCATACTTTTCACAGTCTGGATTTTCTCTCATGAATTTCTCAAGGGGCTATCTGGAGGGGAAACTATTTCTCACCATAACAAACAACCAAAGCCTTCATCGTTAAAAAATAAAGCACTAACATGGCCCTACAATGGACCCCTTTGTCAAGTCACATCTGTTTAGATCACCAGAAATGATAAGCCTTCACTTTTGAAAGTAATTTTCTTTTATCAAAATAGGAAAGAGGCCTGCAAAACATTCAGAAAAAATCTGCATGAAAGCTAAGACATGTGACAGTAGTACTCTGATTTACACAGAAAAATCAAATTGCCTGTATATACAATACTGGACTTAGGCTCTTCTAGCTGAGCGTACGGATGGCCCCGTAGCACAGGTCGCTGCTGTGCTAGTGTAAAACCAGTGTGAAAAAAAATGTGGCCTGCTGGACAGAAAAGCTTGTACAGATTACCTTGGTTTTAGCCCCAAAGTTTAAAATCTGTTTCCCAGAAGTTGTCTACCAGTAATTGCCAAATTGCAGAGCAAGAGGATTCACATGGGGAATGATGTAAAATACTATGTGAGGTGTATTTGATCATTTGAATTAAATACTCTGTAGACATTTGCCCCCAAGTAATAAAAGTGCCTGCGCACCCAGAGAAAACTCGGAGTGCTGCTATACCCGCGCGAGGCCAATATACAATTACCCGGAGGTCTTGCAGGTAGGGTATGCTGATGCTGCGGCAGGAGTAGCTGCCCAGAAACCCGCCGCCTAAGGCCCTGCTCTCGCTCTTTGCCAGCGATGCTTCTCTCTCCCTTTCCAATGCAAACTGCCTTTCTGCAGGCGAGAAGCTGGTAACCACCATGGTGGCAACAACGCATCCCGTCTCCATCCTTGGCCCAGATCAAGCCGCTCTTTTGGAAAGCGGCTGCCTTCCTCTGAAATGAGGGCCAGGTTTTGCAAAGCCTTAGGACAGCAGGTGTAAGTCCACTCTCACGCAGTGGTAAAACCTTCCTGGGTGCTTCTGAAAATGCGAAATATTTGGGCTGAATTCCACTAGGTCTCAGAACCAGGGCTGTGGGAAAGTCCAGAGGCACCGCAGTTTGGGGGAGGCAGATGAGCTCAGTGTGAGCCGTGGTGCTTAGGAAAGTGAGCTACAGGGGTCTGGATTCTTCAGATAGAAGTGTTCTGTCAAAAATCCTGCTCTCTGCCTGAGGTCACGTCAGTCTTGCTGCTGGCTGTAGTGGGGCAAGGAACAAATCCGCTGGTTTCCATCGAGCCAGTTGAAACACAAACTGTGCTCATCCTGTTTCACCCGCAGCTCTCAAACCATCTTTGCTGCATCACCACGGAAAGTTTCAATAGCGGTAACTGAAACATCCCCAGCCTCACATCTGACGTGAAGCTGGAAATAAACTCCAAATTAGCCTGCACTCAGAACTGAAGACCCTGTGTTCATGTTAGGCATTTTCGCTAGATAAAAGAGGGGAAAAAAGGAGGCAAATTTGTCTTGATGGAACTTTTTTTCCTCTTAGAAAGTCCTTCAAAGCCTTTTCAGGGGCTCTATCAGTGGAGATGAATTACAGATCATTCCTGTGACTCCAGTAAAGGGAATAGTTGTAGAAATTCCTGTAATTACATATAATTGGTTTTGAAATTAAATGGTCTGGAATTTCAGTGCGTGGCTCTGAGAAGAATTAGTGGCCAAGAAGGAGGAGCAGCCTGTTGGAATGAGATAGATACATGGAAGTAATTATGGCAATAGTTAACTTTAAGAATTACAATCCTAGAATAAATTAGGCCAGTTTAGGTCAATGCATGCAGAGAGTTTCCCAGTTAACTCCTGCGCTGCAGGTACTGTGCTCTGGCAGCTCTGGAATGACAGCAGTTGTTCAGCATCCTTAGGGGAAAAGGCTAAACAGCATGTGCTGAGGCAAGGCTGGAAGATGTTGATCCTCCGTATTTTTAATGTTAAATGATAGAAAGCAGAGCTACTTCCTGCCTGTCCTTTCCCCAAGCATTTGATTCTGTCAAGTGGTTTAATTCATTCATAAATGCTCTCTGGACCGCACAGTCGCGCCAAATATGCAACTGTCTGGGTGAAGGTGTACAAACAGGGTGTGCCTGATTCCTGCATGTCGTTACCGTAACAAGTGCAAACACGCACTAGGAATTTGAATACACGCATGAACAGACATCCAGATTAGCAAAGAATTTCTGAATGCAGAGACCTGATTTGAGCAACAAGTCATGGCATCTGTACATGTAAATTATGTGTGCCATTGCATATGAATTTAGAAACTCTGTTTCTGAGGAATATCGGTATTTCTATGTATTAGACCACAAAGCTTATCTGGGTTCCCCTTTTTAACCATAGCGATGAGATCACTGGAAAAAGAGTTACCCACTCTTCATCACCCTTCCTCATTTTGAATGCCCATGTGTTAAACATGCAGTGCTTGGTTCAGAGCTCGGATATCTAGGGAAAACAAGGTCCAGAGATGGAGATGACAGAAGAAGGGAACTCACAACCTGTGGAGCCGTCTCTTACATACCAAGCACAGAGAGATGGGAAAAATACAGAATCCAGCTCCAGGAGCTCCCAGCATCATGGGATGGAGGTGGTCAGTCTAGGAAGGACGCTTGTTCCCCTCCACGTCACTCAGACCCTTGCCACTGTGAGCAGCAGCAGCAGGACAAAGCCTGCAATGATGACATGATGCAAGCGCTGTGGAGAGCTGTCTGATAGAGTCTGTGCTCGCCAGCCTCTGTCCGTTCCATCCCTGTGGGGCTCTGACCTCTTTTTGCGTTTCAGACCGTATGGGTACGTGCATCTTTCCTCGCGCTCTTCCCTTATAGACAGCGGGAAACAAAAAGGCGTTGAACTCTGTGGGCTACCAGAACCTGAGCCCTTGCTGGTGGCCAGCCTCGAGCTCACAGGAAGCATCGGTGCTTACCGCTTTCAGATGCAGTTTAAAAATACCTGTGAAGTCACACGGGCGCCAGTCACAAGGATGGACAGTCCGAGGCCATTGGGAGCCCCTCCTTGCCCTGCGTTTCTCTTTCAGCTGTTGTTTGAGTTCCTGGGTGGTTGCAGTTATCATCAGTGTTGCCTGTGCTCCTCTTCTTTAGCAGGAGCCACCTTTTCAGTTATTACTGTGCTCTTCTGAAGAGGAAGTGCTGTTGCCTTTTTTGGAGCTTTTAAAGAATCTTATTTTTCAAAATCGCTCTTAGAAACTTACCTTGGAAAATGGTGTTTAATGAGCAGGTGCTCACTGCCAGCAGACAGCTGAAGCAATGGAAAAAAGGCAAACTACATCTAGCTACTTAAAGCACGCAGAAAAAAGATTTTTAAAAAAGGACGTGGAGCGCATATAATTTGTCTTTTTGTAGGGTTACATGCAGCACAAATGAGTTCACTGAATTGGTTTACCACATCAGTCAACAAATAGCTGTGTCAGCACAAACGTGGGAGCAGCGTGTGCTGGGCTGGGTGGGAGAACACCCGAGGTGACAAGGAAAGGGGACAAGGGCTGACATAGACCTGGGCGTTCAGGGAGCAGGGTACCCTCGGGGGCAGAGCCAATCGTTCATGTGAGCTGTTCACAGAATCACAGAGTGGCAGGGGTTGGCAGGGACCTCGGGAGATCATTGAGCAGGGTCACCCAGAGCAGGTTGCACAGGATGGCGTCCACGCAGGTCTGGAATATCTCCAGAGTGGGAGACTCCACCAGCTCTCTGGGCAGCCTGTGCCAGTGCTCTGCCACCCTCAAAGCAAAGAAGTTCCTCCTCAAGTTTAGGTGGAACTTCCTACGTTCCAGTCTGTGCCCATTACTGCTTGTCCTATCACTGGGCACCACTGCAAAAAGACTGGTCCCATCCTCCCGGCACCCTCCCTTTAAGTATTTGTAAGCATTGGTAAGATACCCCCTTAGTCTTCTCTTCTCCAGACTAAAAAGACCCAAGTCCCTCAGCCTTTCCTCATAAGAAAGATGTTCCAGCCCCCCAATCATCTTTGTAGCCCCTATTCCCTTTTTCCTTGTCACTTTGCTTATCAAGAAGCAGCTTGGGGACATTGGATATGACCCTACTGGCTAAACTGTGTGACAGGTGTCTAGAATTGGTGAAAGCATCTGGTTTTATATTTTCTTGTTACTTTTCGCATGCATTTGTGGATGCTTTTGCTGTCTTTTAAGCCCCCCTCCACTTTCAGTCCACTGTGAGTGCAGGTGTTGGTGCAAACTGTGGCACCGTGACAAAGTGTACGTGCAGTGGTCCCCCCCACGTGCTGCCATGGCGCCCAGTTTGCAGCATGTTACGGTGACTGGTGTGTGGAGAGCGTCCACCGGGGCGGCACACGGGCAGATGGGAGCAGGGCCGTGTGGACATTGTGTTTTGGGGATTGTCTTTCTTGTTTTGCTCCTGCAGCTCCGTGCAGCTCTGACTACCTTAACTGCAGGGCAGGGTGGAATCTCCGTAAGGCTGACGAGCCTCTATAGCGTTACAGCAGCACTGAGGACCAGCCACCACGAGCAGAACTGCAGGGGAGAGGAGCTGCTGTTGCCCAGAAGTGTGTTGTGGCCACCTGCGAGTGACAGCTCTATAGGGCTTGTCGGGGTGAGTGGGACACTAGCGAGAGTGCAAGAGGCAGTCACTGCCCTTCCAGTCCACCCCAGCACAAAGCCGGGGTTTCTCAGAGGTGTCTGGCACCTCCTTGGTGTCTTGGCAATGAGCGCGGGGGCTGAGCAGCCCGGCTGCGTTGTGCAGGTAGCTGTGCTGTTTGTTATATTTTCTGGCGGTTTCCCATCATTTCTTCGGCGATGACTGACCGTTCGTTGCAGCGTGTGCCTGGCCTGGCACCGGTGCTGTTTGGTACGAGCTGTTGTGTCTCCCGTGCTTGTGGCAGAGCCGTCGGCTCCGTGCGGAGGGGAGACGAAGCCGGGGGCTGCTAGGAGCGAGAGCTGTGCAAGGGTGCTGCGAGGGGCACGGCTGCTCAGCACCGCGGGGTGCAGGATGCTCTGGTGGGCTCCATCCATCCGGGTGGGACATGGGTGAGCTCCAGCTGTGCAGGAAAAAGATTCCTATGAGTTGGAAACCAAGGTCTTCCCCGGGCAGAGAAGCTGCAAGCCTCAGCCAGACGCAGAGTGTGCCGAGCCATGACAGCGAGACGTGCAACGCCTTTCGAGGCATTTTGGATGCTCTCTGACAGGGCACGCTCTGTGCCAGCAGCCCAGCCAATTCTTAAAAAAAAAAATCACTTTTGTTCTTATTATCCCCGTCAGAACTCATAAAAAAATCCCTTTGTGCTCAGACCCAGTAGCCAAATTTCTGCCTGTTTATGTCTCATGTTGGAGACGGGGTAATCTGGGGAGATTAGGGCGGTAAACAGAGTTGTAAACAGAATAAACCTGGATAGCATTGCAAAGGGCAGCCCTGTTAAATGTTGTTCTTAGTGTCAGTGTAATTTGTGTGCGGTTTCATTTAGTTTATAAAGTCAGCGCAGCGATTGGATACGCTGGATGAGATAATTGGAAAATGCCTTACTCACCGGGATGTCTTCAAGGTTTAACTCTAAGCTTAAATTCACTTACAGTTCCAGCGAAGCGCTTAGGCCTGGCTTTTAAATCGGTGTGTAATCGGGGCTGTTTCTGTAGGGCAGAGGCAGAATTACCGTTCCGGTGCCCTGGCCAGGTGTGCGGGAGGGATCCTGCCCGCGCCGGTCGGGCTGGGATTCGGCAGACCCTCCTGGCAGCGCTGCGCATGGGAGCTGCCGCAGCGATGAAGTAATGCTTTGGTTCTCAGGCTATTTTTGAAGCTAGAAATGCGAGTGTAACCAACGCTTCAGCATTTTCCCACACCTTTCATGTGACACGGGACCGTGCCCAGTCATAGGACTCCGTCCCTAGGACTTTAAATTGTCACAGTTTCACTTCCCTCGCGGTTTTTTTTTCCTTCCTTTCCGGAGGCAGCAGAATTGGTTCCCTTTGGCTGCCCCAATCGCTGCCTGGGGAACTGCCTAGTATGGCTCCTTTCCAAAAAATTACTGTCTTTGGGAGATTCTCACCCATTTTGAACGGTTTCTGCAGGCAGGTAGTGCCCTTTTCAGTCTCTGTAGATGTGTTTCACACCAGCTGTTCAGTATCTTGATACACAGAACCAACTCTTGGGGCAGAAAAATGGGCTTTACAGGTTGTTTCGTACATAATTTCCACCTTAATGCAGTTAAGTTAAACATTTAAAAACAATAAAATGTACAGCGATTCACATCTTTGTAAATGAAATGGTTAAAGAAAACCAAACCCCAGCTATTGCGTGCAGCCCTTGCCCATCCACAGCACAGACCCTTCAAGTCTTGGCCCCTGTTGCCGTGTGAAGGGCGGAACTGCCCGGCAAAGGGAGGCAGAGGAATTGGCCGTTCAGAAAATGCTTCGACTGTACATATAAACCCCAAACTGCCCAGGGAAGTGCTGGTTCTCTGATCTGCTTCAATTACAGTCAGTTTAGGGGTTGCTGTAACACTAGTCATTAAAAATGCTCAAACAACTATGTGAGTTTTAAGTTGATGGTATTCCTTTAATTCTAACGTACCATTAGAATGTTAATTAAAAAAGCATACCAAAATGAAATACTCTTTCGAGAACCAAGAACCTGTCATTTGCGTGAAAACCCTGGATTATAAACTGCTTCTTCTACTTTCGCTGCCAAATATGCAAAGTAAATTGCACAATTTCAGGGATGCAGTTGAGCCGCTTTGTGTTTTTCTTTCTCCAGCTAAAAGAAACATTTTCTTCCATCTGAGAGGGAGGCATTTGTTTTTCTTGCTGCGTAAAGTGTATGGGCTCTCATCAACATTAATACAATAACTTTTCCACCGTTTCTTATCTCACTTTATCATGACATTGTGATTTTTCTAAAACAAGGATTGTTTGTTTGCTTTGTTTGCTTGCTATAATTTCTTAGTTATTTTTCTAAACAAAAGTGCAGTAAAGGTTAGCAAGAAAAGCAGTGATCGCAGTTGAGAGCTGTACTGAGTCTTATTCCCATCCCTGCTCAGGCGTGAGAATGTTCTCAGCCAGTGGGACTGTTCTTTTCTCTTCCTTAGTTGTCAAATACCCAAATCGTTTACCCAGGCTTCATCCACAGATTGCACAATCGATTATTGTTTTATGACAGACATTGGGATGCTTTCTTATTTTCTTAGTGCCTTTTTTTAATAATTGCAAGATTATCAAATGCTGGATAAAGTTTCACCAGTGTTGCGGTATAGCCCAGGAGAAAGGGGCGGGAGGCTTTTAGAAACCTGCCTCAATAAATCCTTAAATTCATGTGCCTGAGATTCAGTTGTTGAGAATGAGTTTCTGAGTGCAATCTCCTCAATGGGAGAGGCAAATTGGAGATAACAGGTGTGTACTGGGCTCAGTTGCGGGTTTGGAGAGAGCTGGTTGGCATAGAAGATGGGTATTTCATGAGGAGTGTTCACACTATCATAGAAAGCCTTAAAATATTTTTAGAGTATTTAAAATCTGATGGGCTTTTGATAGCATATGTGTTAATTATGTAAATCGGAATAGTTAGGGTGTTTGGTCATGGTCCCTTTATGTGCAAATTGTGGTCACCGTAAGAGCTCAAGCCTTTTTTCACAGATGGGCATCCAGTTTCCCAGATATATTACGTCCCCAGAGTTTGGTAATTTTTCCATTATCTATCACTTTACTATGCTTGTCTAAACTGTCACTTTGGATTTTTGTTTTGTTTCTTATTCCCAAAGTCGCACCGGATATTTCAGGACTCTGCAACAGCAAATGAGACGAAGGGTCCGTACGAACCATTGCAGCTTTAACAAGAAAAAGGGGAAAATTATTCGATATCCTTCAACAACTGAGGTTGGAAAGGACCTCTGGGGGTCCCTGGGGTTGATACAGGATTGGTATTAGTTTGATCTGAATATAGAAAAGGGCTGTGAGTGCTTACGTGAAATGTTTCTCTCTTGGAGCCCATCTCAGGTCCTTTTGAAGTCAACACAAAGGCTCCCTTTGATGTTGAGTGGCAGCTCTAGGATCCTTGTGGTGACATTCTTGTCCCAAAACTTTGCAGTAAGCTCCTGGAAGAGATTTGGATATCTCTAGGGCTGCTTCCGCCAGTCCTGAGGCACATGGGCATGTCAGTGACCTGCTGCAAGTCCCTGTTTCTCTCTGCCAGCTTTTGGGAGAGCCTCTGCGACCTGCTCAACCTTTTGAGATGTTTAGGTAAGAGGGACCTTTTCCTCGGTGAGAAGGTCCAGGTGCCTGACTGCGCAGAAATCAGTTCGTATGTTCTTACTCATTTCAGAAAAAGCGTTTGTTAAGAGGGTTTTTGGTCTGCGATAAAACAAACGACTTGCGAGTCCACCACAACTCTGAAGGATTTGCTGAGGCTCAGCGCCCAAGTGTCATTTCACAGCGAGGGTTTTCCTGCTCTTAGACTTCGGCTGCACTGCTCGGGTGTGAGCGGGGAAGAGCTCGGCCAGCAGGATTTAAGCCCAGAAGCTGAAAGCGTTAGGGTGTTACTGTAACATGGACTTACTTGCTCTCAAAATGTGTTTATAGACAAGAATTTGGAAGTTTCCAGGGAATCCACAAAGAAAATGGAAGGGCAGCATCTGTGACACACCGTGAAGTGAGACCACAGCAGTGGAAAGCAGCTGAGTTGAACTTTCTAAGGCTCCTTTCTACTGCAAAGGAACGCAGGGGTTAAGAAAGCTGCGCTATTTTTGCAGGCAATATTCAGCCCCCACCACAAACGTTACAAAATGGAATACAAAATCCAGTGCAAAATGGTGAAAGTAATCTATTGCACTGATGTGCTGCAGAGTTCTATGACCAAACATTTTTTCAGGGAAAAGTGTTTGCTTTCGGGGCAAGGGGGGTGCAGGAGCGGAGGTCAAGATTTGTGTTTGAAGTCTGAACACATGAAAAGCAAAACCTTTTGATTAATCGGCGTCTCTCTGTGTGTTTTGGGGTTTGCTGTCCATGTCCCCACGGCAGGTCTGCAGCGCCCTTCGCCCTCTCTGCTGCTTCGTATCATCAGGTGCTCCAAAAAAAAGGCTGCAGACACGGCTGGCCGAGCTGCAGGGATGCCAACAGGATGGGTGGCAGAACAGTTCTCCTCTGCGTGGTCCCCCCGGCCATCCCCAGGCGTAGGCTCCCCATGGCTCACACGCAGAGTAAGTGTGGTGTAAGGGGATGGCTCCGTGCCGGCCGGGCTGGCTGAGCTCCCTGCGGCAGGCATGGCAGGTATGTTGGGAGGATGGTGCTGCCAGCATCTCACCTGCAGCGCTCCAGGGCAGCCGTGGCAGAGGCCTTGGCTGGGCTCTGGGTCCCGGGGCTGCTCTGTAGCCTGGGCTGAGCTCTGTGTCGCTGTCGCTCTCCTGCAATTGCAGGTTACCTGGTTGAACACTAGAGATTTGGGAGCCTCTTGATAGCAGCACAGGGTACCCCACAGTAGCATTTCTGGATCCAAAAGCATTATCTTCCTACGGCCCAGTATCTCTGCATGGTGAACAGTGAGGGCCAGGGTACCCATCTGCAGGTGAAGAATTTATTCAAAGCCCTTCCTAATCCGAAAATACTAGGACAATGCAGAATCTTAATGTGTTTGCATGTCTTGGCCACCAGACTAGGAAGGCGTTAGAGCCAGGCCTGTTTCCATTAAAGCTGGTGCCAAAACTCTCCGTGCCCAATGGAGGACTGGGATTACCTCTCGCCTCTCAAACGCAACTGGACCTGGCAGCAGCAGCAGACGCAGCCTGGCACCTTGTGGGCAGAGCAGGGGCGTCGCATCCCAGTGCTTCACCAGATGCGGCGCTTGAAAACCTGCCCTGGTTTGCAGCCAAATTCGCTGTCTCAGCTTGGCATCATTTTTCGAGGACACTCAGTGGAGAGAGGAGGAGAAATACTGTATTGCAAGATAGTGGCAGATGCTCTGGGGCTGCAGTGCTTGGAATGGTACTTCTGGTGTCCAGAGCCCCCGCTGCAGCTCTCACACATAATCATCTTGTAAAGCTGATGTCGAGCTCCTGACAGGCTCCTAATCCGTCCTGACGTGCACACAGATGCTCAGCTGAGTGTCATTTCCTGCTCCAAGGAGTCCAGATTGTTCCTGACTGGCCCATGGGTTTGAGCAATTGGTTTAATTTTTCTCTCTCATTTATTTCCTTTGCCTAAGGGAGCTGCACTTCAGCCCCCTTCTGTAGATCTCCTTATCATGCGGCATATGAAATACGCTCAGCAGGGGCGAGGGCTTTATTTATTAACTGAACTCCTGCTGGGTTTAGCGATGCTGCAGCACAGGAGGTTTGCTCGGGGTGCGTGGCTGCTCTGAGCTGGGGTTAGCCGCACGCAGTCTTCCAGGAGCACACGTCTTCTGCGGGCGCTCGGTGTGGTGCCGGTGGGAGTGCAGGGAGAGGCTCTCTGCTGCCGGTGGGAGGCATGAAGGGCTCCAGCCCATCATTGTTGAACCCAAACAAGGTTTAGGCTGAGTGAAGAGTAAGGTGCAGCTCCTTTTTGGGTTACTTGCTCCTGCTTTCGTGCCCAGGACAGCTCAGGGCTTGCCGAGACTGCGGAGGCACGGCTGCAGTGCAGGCAGACGGAGTGGGGCCGCGGCGGCAGATGTTTTGGGACAGCACTGCCTGCTCACGTTTCAGAAGGGAACGCTCCACTTGGAGTCCTTTCCGAAGCAATTTGAGATTAATTAGCAACTTCTGGCTTCACTATCTAGCTGGTCTGTTTATCTTTTGTCTGAGCGAGTTCTCTTCTCTTCCTGTTGTTGTTCTTTCTTCCTGAGCCAAGGGGGGGCTGCACAGACACCCTGCTCCGCCGCACTCGGGGACTTGCCGGCCTGGGCAGGCTCCTGCTGCCACCTCTTCTCCGCTCCCAGATGTGCACGCTGGTCCTTGCCTTCTGAAATGTCTCTCCTTACCCATCCAACCCTTTAATTTTGCTTCTGCGTAAAGGAGACCCATTGCAATACAAGGCGGTGGCGGCCAGAAGCACGGTGCTGGGCGCAGAGGTTAGGAGGAGGGAGCTCGGAAAGCCACAGCCGGCCGTGCCGGCTCAGAGGTCTCACCTCCCACGAGCTACCACGAAGCACAAACGTGGTGGCCATCCTAATTGGGCTGCCTGGGGCCCTCAGGGCATCACCGCAGCCCGTGGGTGGGTGCTGGAGCGGAGAGATGACATCTGAGCTGCCCTTGGCCGCTCCTTGGAGCCCAGCTGTTAATGCCGATGGAAGCGATCCAAATACCAGCACGTGGGCTCCAGCTAAGCCTTGGGGTCACCCCTGCTTTGCAGCGGGCATGAACCAGCCGTAAATATAGGCCACTGTGTTACTAATGCACCCACCGTAAATGTTTTATGTAGCCTCATAAACTCCGAGTAGCTGTAATCTTACAAAGCCTGTGGCCTTTGCTGGACTGGCGTTTTAGGCAAGAGGCCGTGAAGAGCTGGGCCATCTGTGGTGGTAATGAGTTTCTCATCCTTTCGGAAAGGGAATAGTCCCTCGGTGGCCTTCCCCATGAAGTCTCATGTACTGAAGACTGCATAGGCTTTTCCTAACTTACATGTCAGCAAGGATCTAGCTGTGCGGCAGGGAGAACCCAGAGTGAAACTGCTGGGTATGACCTTTAATTTCATCCGTCAAACTGCTGCCATCAGGTGAGACACCATCAGGTGAAACAACTGATACCGAGTAAGGAAAGATCATCCGTATGTGGAGCAATTATGCAATCTATAAATGAACCCCAGATCCACGCAAACGCGGAGGTGCTTCTGAACACAACTGTTTATTTTAGGTTGAATTAAGCTTTTCCCTCCCATCTGGTAGAGCGCCCTGCCCGGAGGCTCCCTGCGGGCTGGGTGGCAGAAGGTACCACCAAAGACTTGCTGGGAGCTGTTTTTACAGGGACTGTTTCTTATCTCTTTCTGTCTTGATCCTTTCTGAACTCTCTTCACAGAGGACTTGACCCCTCCTTCCTACCTCCCCATTCTCCGCCACAGGGTAACCCAAGCCCTGCAGCGATGGTCACTGCGGGAAGACCTCCACCAGACTCAGCTCCCTCCGTCTCACGGGAGACCCTGCCGCCCTCTCAGCCCTCTCATCCTGGAAATCCTTCCTGCTCTCCTCCCGCTTGTCCAGCGCGGCGCAGGCAGATGCTGTCGGTTGCAGCTGTGGGGCTGCAGCTGCGTCGCTGAGCCTCGGGATGGCCGAACAGTAGCTCTCCCCGCATCCTGCTCGCTCAGCGCTGCGCCCAGCCTGCTCCTGCCCCATCTCGGCCTGACTGCTCGGCAGGTGACGGAGCTCACCGCCAGCAGCGGGCAGGGTGGGTTGGACTCTTCTCCACACCAGGAATTTTAATGCCAGCTTTTGCCTGCACAAGGGAGTTTGGTGGCTCGAGCAACAGGCACAGTGCAAAACATTCTTTTTATTTCTCAGTGGGTGAAGTCTTCACCCCAGACCTCAGGTTTAGCTTTCCAGTGATTCTGCTGGGCATTTCAGGTCTCCTGCTTTCGTGCCTCTCGGTAGTGACCACAGCAACACAGAGGCATGGCCCCTAAGGGAAACCTTCCCATTCCTGCTGGCTCTTGGAGCGCATGCCCAGAGATTGCCTTTCTGAGGGCCTAAAATGTCCTTAGGGTGATAACACCATGATAAGAAGATAACAAGGGAAGAGCAGTGCCTGTGCAAAGGACCCTCCCTCCATGCAGGGACTGGGCAGAGAGCAATTTTGGAAATACCCGATGAGAGATGTGCATGGACGTGCGTCTCCCGGTATCAGATGGTTTGTTCCTGTAGCCAGTCATCAGGTCACACAGAGGAGAAGGCATCTGTCTGGAAATCTCGTTTTCACACTCCCACTGTCCAAGTTTTCAAGTCAAATACTGCCCCAAACATGCATCTGCTTTCCCTTCTATTTTTTGGCTTTTACTTCTTGCCCTCCCACCTGCTCCCCCCCCACCTCCCCCACGCCATTTGAAGTATTTTTCTGGACTAAGGTATTCAGCCAGGAATAGTCGGGGTTCCTTGGTTCCTGAAACGCCAGCCTGGCCGTGGGCTGCTCTGCCAGCCACTGGTCCTGCCCCCACGGTCCTGCCAGCTGGCCCAGCCCAGGCCACTCGCTGTTTGTGTGGAGCTCAAATCGTACAGATCCCTCTGCCAGGATGAACCCAGAGTCTGCGTTTTAGCCTGTTGGTCCTTACCAAACCGCTTTTCTCAGAAATCCACGTCATGAGAAACACGTGCAAATGCTTTCCAGCTTTCTAGCCTCCTACTTTTCCCCGTTCACCTCAGACTTTCAGTGGCACACGGTGCCCGTCTCTGCCCGTCCTGCCTCTTATGGGCTCCCCCGGGAGCTGGGGCTTCTCCTTTGTGGGAAGAGCCACCGAGCAGCATTTTCGGTGTATTTGGTGAGCAGGTGAGAGAAACCAGTGGTTGTTCTCCCCACTGCCGGCTTGGCTCTAGGGTGGCTGTGCTCTGAACACTGTGGCGAATGCGCTCTGATTTCAGTGGGATTTCGTTTCCACTGAAATCGGTTCACATGGTCCAGCTCAGCTTCTGGGCTCGGCCTCGCGCAGCGCAGCTCCGTGCCAGAGAGTTTGTGTCCTGCAGAGGCGAGCCAGCTCCGAACAGTACGTGGGTCTGATATCATTGCAACCAATCTTGGCCCCGTGCATGGGAGAAATGAGTCTTGGCAGTGAACTGTCCTTTGCGCCTCTGTTTTCCTCCCGCCTGCTGATTCTGTCCCAGCAGGCTGCGCCAGGGACCGGCTCCCTGCGCCAGGTGGCTTCTGGGGCTGATGGAGAACTCTCCGTCCGTGAGATGACTCCTGGACCTCCTGACAAACCCTCCGATCACTGTTACAGCCTTTTGCTATGTGCAGGGCTCCCCTGAGCCCCATACCCGTCCATCCGCTCTCCAGAAATGCCCGAGCCTAGGCACAAGCCAGGGCAGCAGCTTGAGCTCTTTTTGGGGAAGAAGGTGGAGGCAGCTGAAGTGGGATGCCACCTCCTGCGTCCAGGCTCTGCCTTTTCAGGCCCCGCAATGGGTGACGAGTTTCACACAGAGCGTCTCCTCTGCCCAGGCTGTGCCAACCTTTCTGCCTGCAGCCGGGAGGGGAGTGTGGAGGAGGTGACCGAGGAAGGCTTGTCCCAGCTTGGAGGTGGGAGCTTCCTTCCTCCTCCTCTCTTTGGGGGTGGGAGGTTTGCACTGTGAGCTGTTGGTCTCCACCCCAGAGTGTTCTGGCACTGGGGAGGCACTGGGGGGATAGGCGAGGTGAGACTCAGCTCTTCATGGCGCATGGCGAGGGGAGCTCTGCTGTGGGTGTAGAGCTGGCCCTACCCCAGCGGGGTGGTGGAGATCAGGACATGCGATGGAGCAGGGTCAGGGAAAGGGCTCCAGCCCACCTCCTCTGGCCAGTGCCTCTGAGAACAATGATCAAATTACTGAGGACTGAGCCCGTTTTAACCCTTAGAGGTGACTGAACACAGTCTGGGGCTCCTTACTGCAGGTCATGGACTGGTTGTGTTGTCTCTAGCTGCTCTTCCCCTCTTCCAGGTCAGTAGTGGGAGAGCCTATGAGCCTTGCCGTAGCCCCAGCCCATCTGCCAAGTGTGCAGACTCCTCTAATGCTCGCTCAGCTGCACCCATAGACCATTAACAGAAATAAAGGAGCTGGCAGAAGACCAGATTTGAGAACTGTGGTGATGCACGGGGCAGGCCAGAGCCCTGCCCATCCTGCCACCACTGGGTCTGCAGGCAGCTGGGAGCATCCTCTGGAGACAGCCCAGGCATCAAGGACATGCGGGGTCAGGATCTGAGTTTGGAGGTGACATATTTGCAGCTGTTTCTGATTGCGATGGGAAGACTCATGGGTGGGGAAATCCCTGTTAATTGGTGGAAATTCGAATCAAGTGGATTAAGAAAGGGAATGCTGATGTGCCAAGTCAAGCCGTTCTTTTCCTGAACATTCAGGTATGCACTGGATGGAGTAGGAAAACCAGTTTACAGGTGGGGATGTGTAAATCTTCCAAACTTTGCGTGCGAGACAGGATTCACAGACAGCCTGAGCCTTGCCTCACTGCCCCGCTGCCACGCTCCCGGCCGGCAGCGCCTGCCCCGTGCAGGATGGGCCTCGCGACGCTGCCCCGGCAGAGGCAGAGGCTGGCGACGAGAGCCGGGATGTCTGACTGCGAGTAAAACCCACCTTCACTTGGTGTGCGTCACTTCTTCTCCTCTGAAATAGCTGTGCGTGTACCGCTGTGGGAGCTCCCGAACGTGTAAGCCGCTCGCTGCAAGCTTTGCCTACACGACGCTGCCTCTGACCACAAATTACGAGTATTTAACCAGTCAGATTCATTTCCGTTCCCATGCTGCTGTTGAAGTTATCTTGGTGCAGGTCAAAAGGCACGGTGCCGTGATTTGCAAAAAGCCCGATGACTTGACATTTCATTCTCGGTGGGAGGGCGGGTGCCCCGCACAGAGGTGTGGGGAAAATCAACAGAGCGAAGCTGAGAGGAGCAAATGCAGGTGGGCACCCGAGACACCAAACCCTCGCCCTGGGGCTTCTCCCAGCAACTGTTACCTATGATTAAGAGTCCGTATCAATCTTGATGTCATGAAAGTCACCCAGACCGTGAAATCCCCATGTTCGGTGTGGAAATAAGGCATTTGATGCATTTTTGTTTGAAATGCGTTAAATCTGCGCTAGAGGGGCCGTGGGGAGCGTTCGGGCCTCATTGGCCAGGAGGAATCGTGCCGTCCCGCTCCCTCATGGAGCAGGGTGCACGGATCCAGCAGTTCCTAACGGCTCATCCATGACAAACTGCAAAAATCACAGAGATGTTCGCCACGGTCGGCCTGTGAAATCAGCCTCCTCTCTAGGAATGAGAAGCCTCCATAGCTGCGATCCAGGGCTGCCCGGCTGTCTGCGGCTTCCCTGCCAGAGAGCAGCTCCTGGCAGTGGCCAGGCAGGCAGGAGGCAGGCAGGGATGCAGTCAGGGAGGCAGGCAGGGAGGCAGGCAGGGAGGCAGGCAGGGAGGCAGACAGGGCTGCACAGCCTCGAGTGTGCAAGAGGGATGGGAAAGCAGGGTGAAAACAAGAGGCTACAGCAGTTTGCCGCCCCACTCCATTAACCTGGCACTTGCGTACGTGGTGGGAAGGGGCTTTAAGCACCCGTGGCCCTTCATTCACGAGCTTTGCGTGGCGCGGGCTGTAAAGCCACTCTTTGGGTGAGACTCTCCACTGGCAAGTAGGATGTGTTTTAGCAGCCAGGTCGCCCTGGGGATGTCGCCGACCATTCCAGACGTCCCTCGGGATCCCTGCTTGCACCTGCAGCCAGAGGGGAAGCGGTGAAGCCGGGGCTGCCGCGCCGGAGGAGCTGCTTGTCACTGCTCAGGGTCTGCCCTGGGTTTCCTACAGCTTGGCCACTTGCAGCTCTGAGTTAACAAGCGTGCTGATTGATAACTCTCTGGAGTGCATTTTGACTTCCTTTCCACATAGCATCCCAAACTCAGTTCCCACTTGTAGAGCAAAGATGGGGGGTATTGTCCGAAAAAGGGGCACGTCAGAGAGGCCAGAAGCGGATCCCTCGCTGAGCACGGGGGCCTGGCAGCGTTTGTTTGTGCGAGGTAGAGTTCTCACGCTCTAAATATACAATCTGTGATAAGGGAAGGGAAAAAGCCCAGCATGGAAATATTCCTTCTGTAAGAGAAATAATTTGCTGCTGCTAAAAATATATGTTCATATTATTCCTGCCTTGGTCTCTAGCTTGATGGGAGAGAGCGCACGCAGACTGCCCTCAGGGGACTCGGCTTGCGGCACAGACCCCAGGCGCTCGGAAAGGCCGTGTGTCCGCTGGGGCTGGAGGGATCGCAACAGGGAAGGAAGGGGCTTCTCATCTTCACACTGGTTTATCGTCCCCATCTCTTTCTCAGGGCAGTAAAACCGTGATACGGGGTTACCCCAAAGGTCATAGGAAGTAACCTCTAAGCAGGTGCTGACAGTGGGAAAGGAAAGTGATCTGTGGCGTTCCCAGAGCAGCTGGGAGCCCGTTCCCAGCCCCGGTTGCGCGGAGAGGCAGAAACGGCTTTGTTCGAGGGGGATGCACCTTCGGATCGGTGGGATATGTGTAATCCCTTCCTGTCCCATCTGCAAGCGTCCCGGGCCTGGTGCTTCCTTCCCTGATTGCTGCTCCTGGGTCCCCGTTGGCAAGCACTTCCGTGCCTGCGGGCGAGTGGAGCCCAGCCGAGCTGAGCGGCCGCCCCGCGGGGCAGCACCGGATTTCCCAGGGACAGCCCCGTGCCGGGAGACGGATGCTGCCTGGGGACCCTGCCTGCCCTGCCCGCCTCGCCTCCGCTCTGCCGCACCGAGTGAGCAGTCGCTGCTGCCACGGCCTCGGCTGGCAGAGCCTGGCACCCCTGGCTTGAAGCTGGGTTCGAAACATCTCTGTGAAACTGTTCCCATTAGAAATGGGTGAAATCTTTGGCATTTTCTCGCAGGTCTGTCTCTGGAGTGTGGTAGGTGGACATAGTGTCTGCACAGGAGCAGGTTGTATCTGCTCTCGTGAGAATATGGTCAAGGAGCTGAGCTGGCAGAAGGCAGCCTTGCTGCTGCAGAGCTGTCAGTAATGACAGACCTGAAACCCCAGCAGACCTTGCTGCAGTTTTTGTAAATCATATATTGCCTTGGCACTGCTTTTTCAATTCTCAAGAACCTCCTGCCCCATTTGGGGCCCAGTATCTGTTCCCAGAGCATCCCCTGACCATTATTTGTGAAGTTGGATTAATTTCCAGGTAGGTGATGGTGATGGGAGATGATAACAGCATAGTCTTGGTTCAGGATCCAGCAACTGGACCATTTGGCAGGGAAAACATCACTGTCAAACCTGAAAGATGCCTCTTTTTAATACATCCGCATTCAGATGCCCTTTGTGAAGCTCAAAGATACCCATAAGGACCAGGCATCTTTACTAACCGTGCTTATTTCAAGAAGGTAATGAGAAAAATCTCTGCAGCTCAGATATGCTGCAGAAAGCCCTTCGCGAGCTGTGTGCTGGTCCCTGGACATGGTTCTGAAGCATTGCCCTCTTTGCCAGGTTTGCTGGCAAACAGCAGCGCCCACGACTCGTGCTGGCTGGGGCTGCAAACCTTGCCCGGTCTGTGCTCTGTCTGGCCAAGGTGGGTTTTGGAAGGCTCTGGCAAAGCCTGGAGGATAGCTGGAAGGATTTCTCCTCTAGATTTGCTTAGGGTAAATGTGACGTGTAGGAAAGTGCCGGCTGAGAGCCTGGAGGCGCAGGAGACCGGGTTCGACGGGCAGCAAGCAGGGTCTGCCAGGAGTTTGTAGAGGAAAAGTATGTCTCTGGGTTGAGTGTTCTTAGCCACTACGGTTGGAGCTACAGCAACAGCATGGTATGGTTTAGCTCCTGTTAGGTACTGGGAGAAATGCAAAACATTGACCCCAAAGCAGACCTGGTGTCGAGCTGCTCCCGATGCCTCTCCGTAGGGACTTTGGAGGACAGTTTTGTGAGGACGTTTCACTTGTCAAGCCTATTTGTGCAGCACTGGCTGGGTGAGTCGGAGCCCCGTATCGACCTTCGCAGGGAGCTGCAGGTTTCCTTCTGGCCTCGGCGGAGCCTCCAGGACTCTGCCTCCACCCCGACGGGGCATTTGGTCCCTGCGGGCTGCCCGATGTCCATCCTGGCACCGTGTCAGGAATGTGTGTGTGCTGGGCAGGCCCGGCAGGGCGGGGGAATTGCCACCGAAAGAAAGGGAAAAGTTGCCTCCTTGTTTTTCCTGCTTCAGGCCCTCTCCCATTTCAATCGCTGGGAAAGGCATGGTTTGGCCTCGCTCAAGGTTGTGTCCTTCTGCTGCCTGGCCCCAGGCCAGTAAGCGTGAGAGCGAGCTAGACACAATAACAAGTATGTCAAACACAGGATCACTTCCCTGCAGACCAGGAGAGTGTGCAAGCAGCGCTGGGAAGGGATTAGCAGGAACAGGGCTAAAGCATGTCAAAGCTATTAAATAGATTGATTTTTATTTTTTTTTTTGCCAGGTATTACTCCAAAAAAGGGAACCTCCTACCTCTGCACGACCAGGTTTTGGTGTGCAAAAGTTTTGCCCTGTCGGTAATTCTGCTGCTCGCTGGCATAGGGTGAATTTGGGTGATTTTACAGAGTCTGGGCACAGCCTGCTTTAAGCCAAGGAGACAAAAGGGGTGGCTGGGGCTTCAGCTCGGCCCTTGATTTAGGCAACCAAAAGCTGGCAATGGCCCCTTCTTCTGCTCCCATCCTCAGGCCCAGGCAGGATTTGTCTTTTGGATGCATTCGCTTAATGCGATGGTTGGTCCTTGATAAGACGTAAGAGCAAAATCAGGTCAGCTGCTGCCCCAGCAAGTCAGGGTAGCAATAGCAGCACGTATTATTGAAGGTCAGTTTAAAATAACCTTTATCTTGCTTAAAACACAGAGAAGGTGGAGAGCGTGCAGATCTTCACGTGTGCAGACATGGCCGGAATGATTTATTGGTGGCTGCCTGTCACTCGCTGCTCAGCCTGCCACCGCTGTGCCAGGGAGAAAGGCTTTGCTGGGGGTTAAGATATTTGTAGATTTTCTTTTCCTTTCTCCCGTAATGAAAGTGTTGGAGTTTCTCAGTACGGATGGAGTTTGGTTTGGGAATGGAGCTGAGGAAGAGCAGAGGTCCTCTCCCCTTGCTCTACCCTCCGATAACCACGGTGCTGGCACGAGCCAGCATGTTCCTGGGTGGCTCATGCCAGCCCTCACCAGGGAGAGGAAAAGGAGACAGGGCAGTTGTGGTTTAAGGGAGTCTGCTAACTGGAGTATTTGGGATAATTAAGGAGAGACAGTGGGTTAGGTGGTGAGAAGGGATTGCTCAGAAATTTCCTTCCAAGCTGTCTCTTTGGTGTTGACCTCACTCGAGCTGTGGGGTTATTTCTCACCTGGCTCCTGGGGCAGCCGCCTGCCTCAGCTGGAACGGGGGGCGCCGGCCGTGGTGCACTGTCCTCCTCTGGCTAAAGGAGAAGTGTTGAAATGTCGGCCGTCAGCCGTGGCACCAGCACTGGCACGCAGCAGCAGTGACTCTGCATGGTGGGACTGGCGCGTGGCAGCCCCCTGCGAGCCCTGCCGACCTGACCCGACCCAACCCGACCTTCGCACACTTTGAGCTTTGCTTTTTGCAAATGTGCAAAAAGGTGGAGGGAGAAGAAAGCGGTGGGTGCTCAGATAGCCCAGTCCCGTACCCGTGTGCCAGCTGGCCGGCAGCAGGGCCAGAAGACTGCAAATGGACAAACATCTTCTGCAGAGAAGCGCAGAAGAAGCCAGTTTTCTGAAGGTTCAATACATTTTTGTCTTTAATTGCTACTCGCTTTCCTGCCTCACCTCCCCTGCTCAGTGCAGACTGGGAGCCCAGGAGTGGTGGTGGCCGCAGCACACGGCAGCGACGCAGTGTGCCACAGGGAGCACGTGGGCCTGGGGAGCGATGGCTTTGCAGCTGGGAAATGGGGGATGTGACACATCCAGGTTGACAGGAGAGGCTGTGCCAGAGCCAGGCCTGGTCTTCTGAGCCCTGTGCTTGGCATGTCTGTCCTCCCTGCCTGCGAGCTCCTCGGTGCCACTCGGACAGGATCCAGGCTGCTGCAGCACCATCGCGTTGCAGAGCAGCCGCAGCTACGACAGCTCGGGCGCCGGTAGCAGAAACCTGGTGATGCATGGGGTCGGCTTGCCCGTGAGTGACTCTGGCCCGCGGGTGCCTTGCTGGGACCCAGGTAGAGCAGGGTTAACACCGGTGAAGTGTCCCCGTGCAATGGCCTTTTTATCTGATGCGATCCAGCGCATTTCCTGGTGGAGTGGTTTGCGTCCGGCCGTGAAGGCTGCTTGGCAGCGGAGCAGAGAGGAAGGCTGGAAGTAAACACAGGCGCTCTTGGATCGGTAGCTGGGAAAAGCAGCAAGAAGCTGCATGGGATTGCCGTCTCCAAAACCTCCTTGTTTCCTTGCCTCGCAGACAAACAGCTTCCTGCCAGGGACAGCACACACTGTAAGGCTCCTGCGGCAGCACTGTCCCGGTCCACTCCCCCGGCACGGCACAGCACGGCACGGCACAGCACGGCTGCCAGCCCTGGCTGCAGCAGGCACACTGCCTCTCATGGGGATTTCCAGCCACTTGCATGGATCGGGGACATGAAGTGGTTTGGAACTTTGTGAGGTTTGTGTTCCTGACTCCACGAGAGCCCACAGAAAATCCCGGGCTGTATTAACTTAAAGTATTGATCTGTCTTGGGTCAAGAGTATTGATCTGCACTGGAGCAGCAACAGCCGCGTCCATCGTGCAGGGATGGGGAGACCTGCTACGTCGAATGCCTGCCATCGAGTCCTCTCTTAGCATTCAGGCTATTTCACCTTGGATGGACAGATGCTCCTGGTGGGGGAATGACTGGAGGATTTTGGCTGCTAAAGTCCTAATTTCTAAGCTTTCACCTTTCTCCTTTGAACCAGATACTGGTTTGAGCATGTCAAACCATGGTTTCGTAGAATGAACGAAAGAACCGTGGCTCTAGATCCCTGCCTCTCTGGGGTCGGGTAGGAAAACATCATCGTTTTGAGCAGCTCAGGGCTGAGTCATTAAAGAGGACTTGACTCTCCCACAGCTAACTAGGCAATGAGAGCAAGATGCCATCCCTACAGCTCTGCTGGAGCAGCAGCAGCTGAGCTGCCCAGGTGGAGATGTCAGTGGTTCCTTTGGATAGATGATGGCACGGTCGTGCTAGCGTGGACTCCCCGGCAGTCACCTCACCTCTTCAAGCTTTTCCTCCTTTCTAATTCCCAACAAAAAGCAGTGCTTTTCGTGGCTTCTCCTTGGATTTGGACGAATGTAAATGTACAAACTCCAAGGTTGACAGGAGATCAAAGATTTTCTTCCAGATACAAGACAGCTACAGAAATGTCCAACATAGACTAAGGGATGGGAGGTTGCTTGAGTCCACTCTGCTGAGTATGTCTGCCAGGAGGGTTTCCCAAATGATGAAACCATTCACCTGTTACTGTTGTTCTTTATCCTGTAGACTTAAAAAAAGGGGGGAAAGAAAAGAACAAAGATAGAAGGTTTGAGGCTCTTCTTAACGTCTCTGTTTCAGATGATGTATCCAGTGTTTGGCTACAGAAATAAATAGTCCATCACATGGAGCGGTAGCTGAGGCTTGGGGTTTGAACGTTGCTCTGCACTTCGCTCTGGTCTGTGCAGAGAAGGGCAGCAGCCACCCGGGCTGATACAACAGAAATACCCTTAGTTTCTCATGGAGGCATGGCATAAAAAGGAGCCTGTTTCCTTAGCCTAAGCTTCCCGCTGTAAGGTCAATAATCACAAAATGCACCAGACTGGAGGGTGCTGGGATCCCAGTCACAGCATTTTCCATGTCACAGGCTTGTTCTGAAGCCTCTCTGTAGCTGTGAATGGAAATCGATAATGACTTCACTGGTTTGCAATGTAGTCGCTGCTGGCCATGCGAACGGCAGCCTTTATCCTGGCGGTGAATTTGCCTCAGATTCCCACTGGGCCCTCATTTGAATTTCGTGTCTCAGTGCAGAAGGGCAGTTGGCTGATTTCATGTTCCCACTGTCTCAGCTCTTTCCAGCTCTTTATGGCCATGGACTTTCCTGGATTTTCCCTGGAAGGAGAGTCCAACCAGCCACTTTCCCTTTTCTTACATACCATTTCTGTTTCAGCCAACCTCTAGATGTATGAACAATCAGTTCACGTGTCCGTGTGAAGGTGCTGGCAGCCTGGAGATGAAGGTGCTGTGCTCTCCTGAGCTATTGCAGGGCACTGCAGATACCACAGGCCAACCCAATGGACACTGACACCCGCCGTCAGTGTCATGCAGAGGCTGGCATTTGAGCCGTCGAGACTATTTGAAAATCCTTGTCCCACATGGGTAACATGCTCGCTGCTGAGCTGAGCACTCTCTCTGCAGTTATCCCTCAAAGAAGGGATGGGCTCATTTTTGCTGTCCTGCAGAAGTCCAGCAAGGCCATGTCAAGCTGAGCTCTTTGCTCACCTTCACAGGATGTAAGATTTGGGCTTTGCTGGTGGCGTGTGCAGCATCTTTAGGGAGGGAGTGGATTCTTCATCACCTGAAGGTTTTGAGCCAAGATCAGATGCATCTTGCTCCCTCACAGCTTGCCAGTTGGATGCTGGTACCTCTCGCCCTGCTCTGATCTGTGCCGAGCAGCTTACGTTATTGATCCCCAGTTCTTCAGTCAGCCTGGGGGGGTGTCCAAGAAGCCTTTGCTCAAACACCAGGAACCACTAGTAGAAAAGCTTTTTGTCCTTAAATGTCAAGGCTTCTGTGTTTATTTAGAAAGAGCGAAAGGCTCTGCTTCTCCAAGAGATCCGCAGTGCTGTGTTACTGAGAGTTTCCCGTCGGTTTAGCATCATGGCAGGAGTGTTTGGAGGAACCAGACTGACCCCAGACGTGCCCATGCATCTCCCGGGCAAGAGGCAGCGGCAGGATGGGGGGTTGAGGGAGCAGCATCCCTTTCAGACTGAAACGGCATGCTCAGCATCCTTATGTTTCAGGAAAATTCAGGCCTTTCCCTGTGTTTCTGCTCCAGTTTGGATATCAGGGATTACAGCCGTACCCTCTGGTTTCCCAGCAGTCCGCCCAAACCCAAGCCCAAGCCTTGCTCGAGTCTCTGACTTCCTACCACTCCCACTTCTTCCTCCGAGGCCCATGTAGTCCCAACCGAGTGGATGTTCACAGGAGATCTTGCCAGGCTCATGGAGCAAAATAGAATATTTGGAGACTTAGGTTTTTCAGGAGCATGTTCCCTGAGTCTGTTCACAAGAGGAGCCAAGTCCCTGTGCTGAACAGCCTCCTCCTTGTTGCAACGCGCACACACTTGCCTTCAGATTTGCATGTCTGAATCCTTACTCACACCTCGGTGAGGCTCAGCACTGCGCGTCTGCCTGGGAGCTGGACGGGGCACGGTGGAGCCTACATTTCAGGGGAGCGGCTTGAGAGTGTGTATCTGCATTTTTGGGTGAAGGGAGGCTTTTGCACTTCCTTTGGTGGGAAAACGTCAAAACCTCTGCCAGCCCGTGCACTCAGGTTCCTGCCGTGCCGTGGATTCCTGTCTCTGCGCATCGGTGCTGGAAGAGACTCTTGGCTGGAAAATAGATCTTGACAGGAGCAGCGAAGAGAGCTGGAAGCCTCCCATCCAGTGTGAGGGGAATCCATGTCACTTTAAGCCTCCCTCAGTCCTTTCACACAGTTCGTGCCCCTGTTCATGGAAGCTGGGGGAGGTCCAAGACAACCCAGCTGTGGATGAGCAGCAGTAGCAAGTGCCCCGGTCAGTTGTTCTGCCAAGTGTTTGCAACAGGGATTGAACTTTCCTTCTCGGTTGAGTGCTGTGAACCAGCTTGGGGTGCAGTAACCCCTGGTGTGGCTCTAGCACCAGCCCCCGAAGGCTCTCAAGCCACTTCCGTGCCACTGGAACAACCAGTTCCCTATAGCTGCCAGTAGAGCTAGGAAAACAGACACATGGAGGTAGAGTGATGGCTCTGTGCCCTGTGAGGTACCAGGGGTACTGTGTGTGTCTCTTGGCTGCCCTTAGCTGTTAGACCCAAGTTGTTTAGTCAGTGTGTGACCTTTACTGCTTTGCATAAAGATCGCCGTATATATGATATGTCATCAAGCTCTGGTTATTCCCTGAGCTTGTGTCTGACTTCCCCTGAGGAGCTGGATTGTGTTTTTCTGCCCAACATGGACATAGCCCAAAGGCCGTGGGGCTTTGTGAACGGAGGGATTTTGCTGCCTACAAGATGCAGTATGAGGTTCCAGGTCAATCTGTGAAGTCGAACCAGGAGGGAATGTCAGTGGGGAGCAGCTTCCGTGCAAACAGCCCAGCTCCAACTGCTGCTTTGGGCCTTTTGCTTGGATTTCTCCATTCAAAAGCCCTTCCTGGGATCCCTCAGCATCTTGCTGAGGAGGAGGAGGATGTTGCTCTGACTCCAGGTCCCATGAAGCACTGAGGGTGCATGGCCACCCGCATCCTGCTGGCGTTTAACTCTTCTGCTGCTGGGTGCCGAGAAGTTCTGCATTAAACTTACTCCATTTGCCAAGCGCGGTGTTGCAAGAGCTGGAGTCTGAGAAGTGTTTGGGGTTTCTTCCTCCATTAAGGTAGTGAAGGGACATGTACGGAGAGGAAGGGATCCCCCCGAGCATGCATAGAGAGGGGTACAGCTATTAAATATGGCTGTTAAATTCTCTCGCTGGAGAATACCCCTCCGATGCAGTTCGCCTGTTGCAGGATCACAGCTGTAGTGCAGCTGTGCAGAACAGACGTGCTGCAGAGCCCCTGGCACTGCAAGCGGCCAGTGATTAATGGACACTGGACTTGCTGGTCTGGATGAGCCCTTCCAGCCCGGTTCCTGCCAGTCCAGCCAGCGCCGCTGTGCCCGTAAAGCACCACAGGGGCTCAGAGGAAACTGCAGACACGGGCAGATTGCTGCAGCACAGCAAGAGGCCGGCATGATGCTGGCAGGCTGAGAGGGGAGCGAACATGACAGTTGTCCAGCATGGCACTGAGCACCCCACGGGCAGCCCTGGTCAAAGAGAAGGTGGCCAGAGTGATCTTCCCTCGTGCGACAAGGGCTGGTGTTGCCCCAGCATCTTGGGTGCCCATGGGATGTGTGCCCCGTGATGGGGACAAGCCCTTAGGAAGCGAGATCTGCACTCACAGAAGCACTGCATCTCACTGCCCTGCTCATGGCCATGGTGGCGTTTGGAGACTCTCCCGCAGCCCGACAGCCCCTTCCCCAAAGGCTGTAGTTCCCGAGGGGCCATCAGGAGCCTCACATCGAGGTGTCCCCCAGTGCTGCCGCGAGCAGAGAGGCTGTTGTGTGTGGGGTGGGGGTGGAGAACCAGCTTTCTGGCTTCGCTGACTTTGTAAATAGAAGGAAGTAGGAGAGACTCGAAATCTCTGATTATCTTCCAAGGGGACTCCCATCCCCTCCAAGGCATCTCTTAACTTCCCAGCCAAGGCTGGAGCTGTTCCAAGAGCTGCAACGTTTCTTGTCCTCTTTTGAAGCACTTTCCTGTGCTCCTCTCTGGTAAAAACCTTCTCAGGTAGCGAAGCCCCAAGCCCTGCTGCACGAACAGCCTGTGGCCGGAGCACACAGCGGAGGAACAGGCTCCTTTCCCGCTGGAGGGGAGAGCTGTTCCAGGAAGGGTGCTCCAGAGGAGTGACTTTATGCAGAACCACAGGTTTGGAGTCCCGCTCCCGGGGGGTTTGCTCTCTGCTCGGGGAACCGTGGGTATCCACGAGCTGGGTGTGTGGGTAGGACCCTCTGGCAGTGCTGCCGTGGCACGGCAAGCCTTTGTTGGTGACCGGGGCACTCTTCCTCCAGCAAGGCGTGCTAGTGCAGAGCCATTTCCCAGGGCAAGCTCCTAGGGTTTCCCTCCTCCCACCTACCTCTTTCCTCCAATTTTGTGGATGTTTGTGGGTTTGCACTAAAGGCGGTCTGTGCTGCACGGCTCAGCAGAGCCTTTGCTGCTTTGGAGAGTGGCTGAAAGGAAAGATCTAAAAATAATAATGATCGTTATCAAGTTCCGTTTGATTCCCCGGCCCCTGGAGCTGCACCGGGCCAGCTGGGGCAGACACAAGCACCGGCCCAAGTTGCTCCTCTGACAGCTGGGTACGGGCCCTGCACGGCAGTGGGCAGGAGGGGTGGAGGGCTTTAGCTAATGAGCACGTTTTGAGCATCATCGTTCCCTCTGGCAGGACATCTCTGCCCACCCGCCAGGTCCGAGGTAGGATTAACCTCTCCTGCGAAGGCTCCCGCTCACCCTGGCCCAACACAAACAGGATGGCCCATGGGCTCGCAGCCAGGAAGGCCGTGAGTCACCACAGCTCCCTCCTGCTGACAGCAAGCCCTGCCCGTTTCCCACGGCGGTGAGGCAGGATCTTGAGGGTTCCTGGACAAGGAATGGGCAGCGGGGCTGGTGAGCGGGAGGAAGAGATGCTGCTGAGGGAGATCAGGAAGTCCACAGGCAACAGAGAATAGACTGATACTAAAAAGTGATTTTTGCAATGTTTGTAAAGCAAGCAAGTCTGAAAGTACGGCAGAATCCAACCTTGTCCAGGTTATTAAAGGAAATAGAAAAAGATGGGCTGCACAACTCTTGGAAAACGTCCAGCTGTATAAATGAAAGGGGAAGCAGGAAAGAAGAGGGGCTGGTATGAGCTGAGGATGGGACAGAGACAAAAGATAATCTACGTATAGTCCTGACAGAAACAAAATGAAAACTTGTGCCCAGGTTTTCGGTGGCGATAGGGATGCTGCCAAGGGGAGAGAGGCAGGATGACTGGTGGCAGTGCACGGGGATGGGAAATGCCACAACCAAAGTGGAAGCAGCAGTCAAGGAGCACGCAAACTGGTAGGACCAGCTAGCTTCTCCTCCAGAAATGAGAAGGGGTTGGCACAAAGCTGAAGTCACGGAAGAAGGGTTTGTAATAAATCTGTCAAACCGCAGGGGCTGGATGGTTTGGCTGGAGAACAGCAAATAGAGGTCTGTGTATTGGTGCAGGGAGAATGCATTCCTGGCATGTAGGAGTTTATTTGTCTGAATCTATTAGTATGCAAAGCTTTAGAATAAACATTAAAATAGGGAATAATTAAGAACATAGAAAATGGATAAGATGAGATACAGATTTTCTGAAAGTAAATGATGCCAGAGTAGATAAAAAACCTGATCTTCTCGACAAAGCAGACAGGATATATCTAAGTTGTCTGGTCTTCAGTAAAGGAGAAATACTAAGTCAATTGGAGAGGAAAGTGCTGGGCTGCGTGGACTGTGCTAGATGGGTTCGTCAAAAATCAGCCTTGGAAGTGATGTTGTTTCATATTTTTAATGGCCTTGGCACAAAACATAGAAATTGCTGATGAAATTCAGTAATTACCCGTAATTGGGAATCATCATCAAAACAAAGGAGTTGGGGGAAATTACGCACAAAAAACTGGATGCCCTTCAGGATAGGAAAACAAGGAGTGAGGTGGGATGGCAGAGTCATGCACGGAGGGATGTGCAGCTTGGATTTCTGCTCCGGTGCGGAGCCAACGTTCACCTGGAGCCCAGCAAACTCAAACAATGCGAAAGGCCCCAGTGCAGGAGTCAGCCCTCGAGTCACTGGAACAGGGCAGAGGAAAGAGGAGAAGGGGAGAAGCGCTGCCACTTCTGCATGATGCACAGTTAGATTTGGAGGCCATTACAGTACAATGTTGTAGAAACCAAGTATGTGGTGCAGAGGTCCCACTTTTGGTTGTGGGATGTTGCGACTTGTGCCATCTGTGTCCCCCAATGTCCTGAGCATGTTTGGTCTTGAAACCTGGGGAGGATTCACTCTTCTGTGCCGTGCTCTCCTTTCCATCTCGCAGGATGTGATTTCATGGGCTGACCTGCCTAACTTTAACTCATCACTGCTGCCAAAAGGAGAAGGTCCCACTCCACCCACCTCTCCTTGGTGCACTCTGCTGCGCTCGAGCAGCCACTGGGCCTCCTCTGACCAGCCAGGAAGTCAGTTCAGTGCATTGCAACGGCAGAAAACAAACCCGGCCAAAAAAAGGAGGGGGGTATTTCTATGTTTGCAAGATGAATGGCTCCCACGTGATCTGACAATGTGCCAAGACCAGTCCAAGGGTGTGAGCAGGCACTGAGAAGAGGTTTGGGGACGGGGGGCTCCTGAGGTGTCCCCTCTTGGCAGTAGGGAGCTTTGAAGCTGGCTCTGCTGTACCATGAAACTGTACCCTGAGCATCAGCACCCAGGTTCAGAGCAGGTTCCTGGGCTAGAAGGATCTTTGCTCTGCTTGGATAACGCCTGTGTGATGATAGCATCTAGGTCTGGTCCCCAACAGATGAAGTCAGATGGGAGCTGCAGGGAAATCTGTAGGCCGATCAGGGAAGTGAAGATGCTGTCGTACAAGGTGAGATCTAAAAGAGCCTGGAGTGGTGGGCTAAGGAGAGGGGCTGGCTGCGAGGAGCTCTCCCTGCTCTCACTGGCTGCGAGAGGTGACGTGCACGTAGGAGGGAGGAGAGATGTGGAGCTAGGACGACAATGCACAGGAACAAAGGTGCAAAGTGCCATGACTGAAGCCAGGCTGGAAATTAGAAGGATGCTCCGAATCCCTCAAAAAGCAGATTTCCACACCTTGTCCCCGTGTAAAAAAATCCTAACTCAATTCCTGCAGAGACTAGAGGACACGGCACTGCAGGAGGAAAGCCAGCCTCAGTAACACAGCAAATCCCTTCCCAGCCCTGCGTTCGGGACTCCTCCTCTGTGTGTTCTCCCATAACTGTGGTCTGACTGTGCAGAAGACACATTTGCAGGTTTTCTTTTGCCTTTGCCAGTTACTGAAGGGCCGTATGCCTCCACCTCCAGTGGTTGCACCCTTCAGTGTGTCCTTGCTTGTGCTTGTGCACGTGAGCACCAGGGTTTTGTCCCCTGTGTCCTGCTGTACAATTATATCTCCCAGCTATGCTTCGCTGCAGATGGTGAGTAATACTCCAGCCTTATAAAAAATCCCCCCTGGCTGCTGTTTCTGCAATTTGCCACATCTGTTTGCACCATTGCTATTTGCACTATTTGCCACTTGCACCATTTGCAGAGAACCTATCAGATATTGGCACTGCCTGAGTGTGACAGAAAAAAATGACGATTTGAGCACGTGCCTTTCTTTTTTCTAATAATCCCATGATACGGTATTTTGTGTTGCAACACAAAGGATCACCTGAGGCGGTAGAATGGTGAGAAAATAAGCCTATTAAAATGTTCGAGCTTACTTAACTCTCCGACAACATCAGAGGATAACTAGTAAGTTTTTAGCCAAGTCTGTGAGTCATCTTGTCCTGCACAATTGTCACAGCTCGGCTCATCTGTTTGGTGTAATTGCCGGGGGAGAGCAGCTCGCAGCAGAACAGGAGCCGTTGTGCTCAAAACAGCAAAGGATCTGCAGCTGGGTTCCTGGTCAGTATTGGCACGTCACTGAAGCCCAGCACCTGAAATTAAATAAAACCTAAATCCTTTGAATAGCTGAGATGGGAACCCATCAGGAAATGAAGCTGATGATTCTTCTGTCCATGTAAAGCTTTTAAAAAAAAGATTTTATTATTGTTTTACGTAAATCAAATGAGCTATGAGCACGTTTGGATCATCTCCTATCTCAGGTACTGGCATAAAGCCTCCAGCCTTCCCCTGTGAAATGCTGGGAAAGTGGCCCATTCATCACCAGCCTCTGTCAAGTGTTTTTTCAGCCTGCTCCTGATTAAGCAGCGTGGTATCAAGGGGATAATTGCTTGTTGGAATTGATCCCAGAAGAAAATCATTCAGTTCTTTCTTATCAGGTCCTTTCTCGCAGGGCGAGATACCCACAAGACTTATCTCCCTCTTCAGTGCTGGCCTCTAATTACTATTTAAACAGCTCATTAGAAAACCTTCATTAAAGTGTAATAGTTGAAGCTGGAAATAAATGAAGGCTGATGCTGCGGTAAAGCGCTGCCCTCCCACGCGCAGGCTGGGGCACCCATTGCTGCCCCGGGGGCGTCGGAGCAGGAGCTCGTCTCCCCTGCGGCCGCACCAGCAGCAGCGTCTGGTGGAGAAGCGGGGCCGCGGCGCTGCACGGCACACACCAAACCCGGGTATGTCACTTGTCCTGGTGCCAACCTGCCTCTTCGGGTTGCATCACGGCGTGGCTCCGGCCTGTGCTGGAAGCCTACCAGGAGCTGAGCTCCACGCTCAGCCCATTTCCATGGCTAGCACAGGATTTCAACAGCTGGGAGGCATTGCACGGTTATGATTACAGCCTAGAGAAAATTAGAGACCATAGCAATCCCATTTTAAAGAAAAAAATAAAATTGTATACAGGGCAAGTGTTTTTATATGAATTTATTTGCTGGTGAAATGTTCATGAGGATGGGCCTGGGGTCTTCTCTGTGTCTCCGGAGTGCGGTCAGCATTAGCCCAGATTTCCCCCCTAAACGTGCTGCAGTCCTGACCAGGCTGGGTCTCATTTCTCTGGCTGTAAAATATGTTAGGGAAGGAATGGACATGCAGGCTCCATACTTCCCTGTGTCCTGGCTCCCTGACAGTTTCAGCCCCAGAGGAGTTACTTTTTGGCATTAATCTTTCGCTGGGTTTTTCAGCAGGAAAACCGCAAATGTTTAATAAAAATCGTGGCAAAAAGCATACCAGGCAGCGCCCGGCGAAGTGTGCGTGTGTGCCCTTTGGGCTGGCGTGCGTGCTTTGCAGAAGTGGGCCCTGTAAATATTTTCTTGACATTTAGGAAGTTTAGAGAAGTGTTTATTATTTCCCTGCCAACTTCACATCCCCAACATGAAGAAGGGAGGAGATGTGTGTGGCTCCCTTCCCTACCCCCGGCAGCGCTGCCGGCCATTCCTTACGGCAAAGTGCCACTATGGGGTTTGCGGAGGGGTTTGAGCTGATTTGATTTGGGAAAGCAAGAAGCTGCAGCTGGTGTGGGCTTGCGGTGCTCCTCCTTTCCTTCTGCTGTTGAATCCGGGGTGACGAGATAACCGTACCTCTAGTTTGTTGGCTGCGGAGCTGCTCAGGGAGCTGCAGGCGCCGGCGTCCTGCCCTGGGGAGCAAGCGTGGCTCAGGGGACGCTTTGGGGCACACCTGGCTGGCTGGGCTGGGCTCTGGTCGGGCATCTAAAAGTGGAAAAACCATGTCCTGTCTGGGGATGGAGTCAAAGCCCAAAGCAGAGCCAAGGGCGTCAGCAGTTACAGGCACCACGCGCTTTACAAGCTGGTGGGTCTCTGCGTCTTAGAAGAATCCCTCTGCGCTCAGAAACACGCTTGTTTTTTGCTTCCACTTCATGAATCTTGCGGAGTTACTAAAATATCGAACTCTTCCAACTGCGGCAATGTGACCGCTGACCTCCCGTCACTTCAGCACCCGGTGACGTACAGTCCGTAGGCAGTTGGGTGGGTGCGCAGGGCTGCAGAGCTGTCTGGATCGGGAGGTTCAAGAAGCAGCCAGCTGCAAAGATGCTCCTGCAACCATCCCGAAAGTCCTGTTGGGGAAGTGTGGGATGGTTTCTCTGGGGCCGGCGTGTTCCTCTGCCCTGTGTTCGCGGCGCACGTTGGTGTCATTGCAGCGAGAGCAGTGGAGTTGCACGTGTTGTAGGGATGTGTCTGCTGATATACGGCAGTGACCAGCGAGCTCAGGGTCCCGCCATCACGGAACCAACTCGTTCCGGAGCCAAGGGAAGGTTGAGAGAGTTCTGCAAGTGTCAGTTTAAACGCTTTTAGCAGCTTGGTGAGGAATTTACACATTTAGCAGTTTCTGGTCCAACTTAACTGAAGTGATTCTGTGTTGGGGGTCCTTTGAGGCTGTAAGTGAAAAACTGGATGTGACCCAATACTGAAATGTTGTCGGCGTCTGTTGTCACTCACCTTGCTTCTCAGAAAGCTCATCTGGGAATCGCCCCAACTCTGGTTTGGATACACACATCCCGGCTCGCCGTTAGCTCCCGTTTCTGTAGCGAAGCTGCCCGGCTCTCAGCAGCTGCGCTGTGCGAGGCCAGCGGGGACGCTGGCCGTACCTGCAGCAGCTCCACTCAGGCTTAATGAGCTCGGAGCCCGTTAAGTGGCAGCTTAGGTGGGTATCCCTTCCTGCGGTCACGCTTCTGACCATGGTGTAGCTGAGTCCTCTGCGTTGTTCAGGACCGTCACTTTTAGGCACAGTTCAGCAAGTGTGTTAATGATGGAAACTCTGTAGGGCTGGCAGTTTTAGAAAACTCAGTTCTCTATATTTTGATTCTCAATATTAATGTTTTGTTTCTGTTTTAACCAGAAGAGTGGTCTGTGCTGGGCTGTCAGGACAGAGGAGCCCTCCCCATAACAGCAGGGTGTAAAGCATCGCATCCATGTATCTATTAGCTTGCTTTCTTTCCCCTCTTCTCTCCACTTGTTTTTTGTACTCATTCCTTGCGGTTTCTTTTTCTCTCAGTCTTTGTTTCGGTGCCTCTTAAACAGACTCGGGCATCATCCCAAAACTGTGGGTTTCTGTATTTGACTGGCAGGTTTGGTATCCGACTAGATCAATAGCCAAGATGTTGCACTAGGTGTGTATTGAACAGAGTAGGCAGGTGCAGAAGCTAAAAATGATATCAAATAATTCATGAATTGAATGAAGAACCTCTGTTTCATGAAGAGCCCGTGCTGGATCGACTCCTTCCTGGCACAGCAAAGGGAGGAGGAGGATCCCGATGGACCCGGGGAGGTGGGAACCTGGTGGTTCATACAGTGTGCAACCAAAGAGCTGAGCGCGACCGGTCCAAATTTCCCAGCAGTGTGAGCTCCTATAGCTCCTGCTGGGAAAGCTGAGTTGAAAAATATCCCATGTGTGCCACGTGCCTGCCCGGGTAGCTTTCCAGGGAAGGACATTTCCGTCCTATGCCAGTCTCTGGGACCTGATGCCATTCTCGTGAGCTCGGCAGCTTCCAGTGCCTGGAGCCTTTTGGGAG
Source organism: Burhinus bistriatus (assembly GCA_013397275.1). Lineage (NCBI taxonomy): Eukaryota > Metazoa > Chordata > Aves > Charadriiformes > Burhinidae > Burhinus > Burhinus bistriatus. The sequence goes on from VYXH01010513.1 coordinate 918,137, forward strand.
GAGGCAGGAGCAGCTGTGTGGGAAGGAAAGGAGAGAAACAGGTAACTGAGACTTCCTAAAGCTGCACGGGCCACAGGGGAACTGGAAATTGCTCCCATGTTTTCAAAGGTGCACACTAGACGCAGCCATTCATGATTAAACCTCTGTCAGCTGAGAGTGATGAATTCACCAGACTGCAGCAAAAAATACCCAGGGTTTTCATTATTTCATGCTGCATTTCTCTGGACTGGAATGGAAGTTTGTCTGTCTAAGCAGGCAGTTGTACATACTAGTCATTTTTCTGACACGTAAACACAAACATTTTCTGCCTCCGCCTGTGCTAAGGTAGTTGGTGCTGCTGGACGCTGCTGTGCTGGAGGGGAAATCCACCGAAACGTGGCCCTGCGGACACCTTCCGAGACCCCGGCATGGGGAACCACTTTCTCTCTGAATTTGTCAGACGAAGAACCTCGCTGCATTTATCAGGGTTAAGGTTAGGGAAATCGTGTGCTCTCTCCAGGGAAGGCAGCAGTTGGGTTAAGAGGAGATACCACGCTCTGGTGTCCAGGACACTTGTCCGAAACCATTTGCCCAGCGCGGTGGGGCAAGCTCTGTCCTGGGCCAGTGCCCATCGTGCCCGCGGGGTGACAGCCCGGGGTGACAGCCCCTCGGGCAGCAGGAGTGGGGCTGGAACGCCTGCGTCAAAGGCAGGGCAGCTGCTGGGCGAGAGGCCGCGGGGGCTAATCGGGATGCTTCCTCTCCAACGTGTTCTTTACATGAAGCAGACTTCTCGCCCGGACACTGGCCTTCCCAGCCTTGTCCTGTGAAACTGTATTTTTGGTCAAGAAGGATGCCCTCCGCTCCCAAACAACGCAAGCAAACAGCAAAATGCTCCCCAACGTTTTTAACCAAAACCACTTTAATAAGAAATATTTTTTAAAATGAAAACATTTTTAGCAGAGAGAATAATTTCTCCATTGTGAAAGTACCAAACTGTAGTATTCCATTATCAAGCAATATATTGCTGTAGAACCAAGAGAAGACTGCAGCAAGCGTCCCGAGTTCCTCTGTTGCCATATTTGCTTGGAAATCTCATTCCAGGTACATTTATTTCCACGGCTTTTCCTGTATAGATATAAATGTACATATTCTGTTATACATAATATGTATATGATACGTATACGTATATGTATATATAGTCTCTTCTATTAACAGAGTGAGTCTGATTGTGTGCCCGCAGCATCGGGAGGCAGCAGCGGGAGCTCAGCCCCGAAGCTCTTTCTCTCCCATTGAACTTTTCTCTGTTATTCTTGGGGAAGCTGAGCAGGGGTCAAGCCCAGGCAGGGAAATGAGGTCTGGGGCTATGGAAAACTCGGACCCCAGAGCCACCTCCTATTATATAGATATAAATGGAATGGAAAATTATTTCGAATAAAAGTGCACTGCCCTCTGAGAAATGTTCTCACAGAACCGCCTCTGAGAGCGCCTTAACTCTTTATCAGAGCGCAGGGCTTTGCAGCGGGGGGACCTCGGGGGCAGCGGTGACAGTGAACACAGCGTGCCAGAGCCAGGGACGTGCCAGCGCGGCTGCTGACGAGAGCGTGGACTGAGCACCAACGGCCAAGCTGATCTGTGCTGCTTTCCAAGCACGGCGCAGGAGGGCGATTCCCTGTCGCTTCCCTCTCCCTTCCTGCCAGTGATGAATCTGCCTCCGGGAGCCGGCCAGATCCACGTCCCTGGGAAGGAAACGGGACTCGGCTCCAGCTTTCTCCATCTCCGCAGGGCTGCGGGGAGCAGTGCAAGGACAGCTTGGTGTGCAGAGTGTGACCCCCACATCCCCTGTCTGCATCCAAATTGGTCTGAATTTTTGACAATGTCTTAATCAGGAGTGTGGTGCTGGACTCGCACGGCAAGGCACGCACCAGGGGCCTGCGCCAGCCGTCCCCTGTCTGTTCCCAGTTCAGCACCAGTCCATTTGCTTCTCTCTGCACGTGGGAGTGAAGCGTTCATCCTCACAGACGAAAACAGATGCAGAGGAGCCCTCCTCTCCCGGGGTGCTCGTACACGGCCACGTGCAGGCGGCTGGAGGAGCTGCATGGGTGGTGGATATCTGGCAGGGTGCAATGCACAGGGGAAGGAGCGAAGCACGTGTGGCACGGCAGTGCCCGGGCGCTGGCCTTGCCTTCTCCTTTGTCACTTGTGACTGCCAGCCCTGTCACCTCCCTGTCTGTTAACCACAAGGCTTTGCAAGAGAATGGAGTGCCAGGGAGCGGGGAAGCCCCTGGGAGGAAGGGGAGAGGGGTGCAGGGAGACGGGAGAGCGGGGCTGCGCTCCTGGAAGCAGGGCTTAGCCTCCTGCCAACGGAGTTTGCAAGCCGAGTGCAGGTCGGACACAAATAGTTCCCAGGGATTCACAGCACTCAGCGTGGTTTTCCTTCCCACCTGCAAGGCCGGACTCAGTCTCTCCTGCTGCCTCCCAGCACCTCCTAAAATCAGAGGGTTATTTTTCCCCATTGAGATGCTGAAACACAACCGCCTTGTTGGCTGGTCACAACTGCAGCACCTGCAGAGGTGGAGAGTCCTGTAACGACAGCCGAGGCTGCAGGGCGTGAGGGAGCTGGAACAAAAGTACACGAGCTCTTGCAAACATGCATGCAAAATAAAGCAACTGGACAGATATTTTATTTGCTTTTTAAGGAAACATTCTTGAAACAGCCACTTAAGGACCTCCTCAAAGGCAGAAGGCAAAAATCTAATGGACCGTTTGTCCAACGCCTTGTGCAAAATACTCAGTCCTAATTTAGTACCCAGAAAGAAACTGGCTTGGTTCATTACAAATCAGTTGGTAAGTGCCCAGAAGATAACGGTGTGATACAAACCAGGCACTAAAGACTGGTCAAGAGCGAGCCCCGCAAGCCAGCCCTGTGTCCATTTTCCTGTGTATCTAAGTGACCTGCTGGATAAGGGGAGGAGACACATGATACAGGACTGAGCTTGCAGATACACCTGAGCAGATGTGGTTGAAAGGTGCTGTGCCAGGTTTTTGGATGGGCAGACAGCAAAACCTCCCCTGGAGACATCGGAGGACAAGACCCTTCAGCCTGTCCTCATCAGATGGCATCTTACACGTTCCCTGCACTCTGGAGATCTGCAGGTAATCTCCAGTGCCGGGTCTCCTGTGCCCTCACAGTTAGGAATGTGCCCATTAAGGGTTGTCAATCACTCACAATCTGGGGAAGAGAAGCCACTGGAGAAACAGCCAGAAGCCACTAAGGCCCTTCCAGTCTTTCATTTCTCTCATGAGACAAAAAATGAGAAGTCTCCAGAGTCTGGCTGTCACTAGTTTTTTGTGTATTTTGTGTACGTTTTATTTCAGTCCTGAAGAGGAGGATGGGTGTCAGGCACGAGCTGGTCTGTGGGTTTGGGAATGCCTTTCAGCCTCAATTCATGAAGAAGGACTTCCCGCTTCCTACAGTGCAAAGGCAGAGAGCGTTACCTCCTGAAGCTGCATGGTTTTGTGCTTATTTGCGTTGCTGTCATCGTTATTCATTCCACCAAGTACTTAGGAAGATATTTAATAGACTGATTTACTGAAATACTACTATTAAAGTTAAAAAAGGAAAGGGATCTAGTTACACTCGGCACAGAGGCAGTTCGAGTGCCTGTGACAGCCTCTCTCCACCCATCCGACACAGCGCTCTGAAGGCAGTAAAATCCAGAGGGTAACAGGGCAAGTTTCAGATCGTTTCAGTCAAGCAACGATCTTTAGAAAATAGAGATGCAGGTTTGGTAAAGCCAGTGAGAAGATGCGTACAAGTTGGGCAAGCGAAATGTAAGGTGGAATTTTGGAAGACAAGGCCTGGTGGTCGCTGCTGCTGACGCGTGAGCAGAGAGCCTGCGAGAACCAACCTGCAACACGTTGGGAAGAATAGAAAGAGAAGGACATTGCAAGAACACAAAATGGTTTCTCTGGAGGACGTGGCAAAAATACAGTTCATTCAGACAAGAAGTGTTTAGGAGTCACTGCTGAGCTTATAGATTTTACCCACTAAAGCAATGGTGTGAGTGCAGCGCTTGGAGTCCAGTACAGAGCAGCTTCAGCAGGAGATTTGGGAAGCGTGGGGAGGAGCAGGGGGCACATGTCCATGCTTCGACTGGAGCTGGTAAATCTGCCTGGCTGTGGCAGGCAGGGAAACTGCTGGGCGGTAGGTGGCCTCTGGTCCTGGGTGCTCAGCGCGGGCAGGCACCTGCCTGTGGGGCTGCTCCTCCTGCCCTGGGACCCGCCGGTCTCTAACAGCGCCCAGCGCTGCGTCAGAGCTGGGAGGAAAACTCTCCATGCCTGGGAATGGTTTTGCTGATACAGGATTAGTCCTTGTGGGTTTTGGAGCGGGGTGAATTTGGAGCAGATCGGGGGCTTTCCCACTTGCACGCAGAGGAGGTTGCACGCCCTGAGATATGGGGGCTGCTCTGCTGTCACCTGTACATGGAGACGTGGTGGCTTGGCCTCCTGGCAGGTCGCGCCGTCGGGCTTTCTTCACTATGCTGATCTTCTGGGCGAGGGATTGCATTTTTCGCCCTCCGAGGGTGCTGTCCTCCAAGGCCGCGCTGTCAGGGTCGGACGTTGCTCTGTTAAGGTGTAGCTGCAGTGGGGTGCTGCGCGATCCCAGGCCTGGCTCTGCAGGTCTTGCCAGGGAGAGCTGATGTGGTGTGATGTGGTATGACGTGTCATATCTTGAACCCGCTCTCTGCTGGCTTCAAGATAGGACACAAAAAGGTAGAGATTGGAAATCTCTGTTTTACATGGGAATAAGAGGCACCAGTTTGGCTTGGCACACTGCAGGCTCCTAGCCCGTGTTGCTTAAGGAAAGTAATGCTATGGTGAGAAAAAGTGATGTTACCAGTATGATCACCGTGAGGTTTTAACAGTCTGCTGGCCAGCGTGTCGTTATGCTTTGGAATAAAGCCCAACAGTGGTGCCTGTGCGGCATGCCTGCGCTGGCTGCGCCAGGGCGTGCTCCATGGTGGAAGGTGAAGACCATCAGGATGCCACCTCCCCACATAAGGCACCCTGCGGGAGCACCTGCCTGCCTTGGGCATTGCAGCAAAAAGCACTAAGTGCAGGCAGGGCAGGCTGGTGGAGATGGGAGGCCGGATCTCAGGCGGCCGTCTCAGCCCGGTGTGCGGGCCGCTCCGAGCAAGTAACTTCTCCAGACCCCGGTTTCCCACGTGAGTGCTCCTGCCTCTGCACGGTGCCTTCGGAGAGCCCCAAACAGGGCAGGTGGAGCCTGCAGACCTGCAGAACTGCAGCAGGGTCCCTCCGCAGGACTTGCGTCCCCTGGGCACTGACAGTGTGCCGCAGCTCTCCTCCGGCGTGGCAAGCCGTGCTGCCCACTGCGGCAGGCGGATGGACAGGCTCACCAGCGCTGTTGGGAGCGCGTTTTTTCCCAGGCAGATTACATAGCCTTTTTAGCTTCATCCCCCCCTCCCCCTACACCCCCCTTCCTCTGTTATTTTGGTGCCTTTCCCCAAGGGAAACAAAGTTAGCTCAAATGCTGTTCCCACCAGAAAGGCAAAAGTTCCCCCCCCCTTTTTCCTTCCTCTTTTGGGTTCAGGGTAATGTGTCCCATGACAAAACAAGCACAGATCCCTGCACAAAGTGCTTTGCCCTTCTCCTTAAAGAGAGAGTCTTTCTTCAGGGTGCCGAGGGCCATCACTCCATCACGCCGAGGTGCCTCTCAGATGGAAGGACGGTCAAGCTGGACTCTTTTTGCCTGTGGCGAAAGCAACCCATGCCCAGACATGGGGGGCAGCGTTGGTGGGTGGAAATAGGTCTCACGGCTGGGTAATATGGAGCAGAGAGCAGCGATGTGCCCAAGAAAGCCAGTCTGGACATCTTGTGGCTGACCTTCAGCCATCCCTGGTGGAGATGTCTCCGTGAGAGTGGGTTGTTCAGGCCCCTCGGCAGCCTACGAGGAGAGAAGGTCCCTCCTGGGACCCTAAAGCAAATGCCCAAGGCGGAGCAGGCACTCTGCCTGCTCTCCACTGCCTGTAGGAGTGATGAGTGAGGAGTTCCTCATCCTTCCCCACTGCAAAGCAAGATGTGATGGGCTCATGTGTGGACAAAGACCACCTCAATCCAAACTGCCAGCCCAGTTCCATCAGCAGGTGGCTCAATTATAAATGTTTAATTGGAAGCGGCTGATGTTGGCCTCTGGATGAGCGTCCGCAGGCTCTCTTGGTGCTGCCTGCGTGGGCAGCAGGGACACCAGGCTGTACCCGCTGCGGGAAAGTTTTAAAGATATTTATGAGAATGAGCTTTCCCCACTACTTTGGGAAGGCAGATTTCTAGTTTTTCAGTAATGGATCCATAAAACATCCTTCCGAGAGAGCACGGGTCACCACTTCCCTGCCTACTATGTCAGAAAGTTTAAGTTACTTTCGGTGCCAGTGGCCGCTGCACCCTCCTGCCCTGCCAGGAGCCGAGCATCTTTGCTCTTTGCAAAGTCCCAGTGTGTGTGCACAGGCGCACGGCAGACAGGCTGGCATCACGCTCGGTCCGGTCACAGTTTGTCACTGATACCACAGTCGCATCCCTGGGCCTCCGCAGGAGGAACCAAACCAGCCTGACATACATCTTTGCTTGTAGATGCTGTTTTCAGGATTCCCTCCACCCTTGGATTTCTTTTAACAATTTTTAATGCATCCCCCTAAATAGAGAGGCGGTAAATGTTTGTGTTTCCCGTACAGGCAGTAAATGAGTGGTGGGAGCTTGGGGCCGGAGGGTTGTCTCCTATTTTTGCAGCTCAAGTGTTTTTCATGATGAGACCTAGCCAGCTCGCTCTTGCAACCTGCGCCTGCGGTAACGTGTCTGAAAGGGAAATAAGAAAAAAAAATTTTGAAAGAAAACCCGAAGGCTAGTAATTGGTCATGGTAAGAAAGGCAAATTAAAAATGTCATTTAAACTTGCAGGTTTTTAAAAAAAGAAAAAACATTTTCACAGAATCGCAGAATCATGGAATTTTCGGAGTTGGAAGGGACCTCTAGAGATCATCTAGTCCAACTCCCCTGCTGACGCAGGAATGCCTAGAGCACATTACTCAGGACTGCATCCAGGCGGGTCTTGAAAACCTCCAGAGAGGGGGACTCCACAACCTCCCTGGGGAGCCTGTTCCAGTGCTCGGTCACCCTCACCGTAAAGAAGTTTTTCCTTATGTTTGAATGGAACTTCCCATGTTCCAACTTGTGCCCGCTGCCCCTCGTCCTGTCGCTGGGAACCACTGAAAAAAGTCTGGCTCCATCCTCCTCCAACCCACCCTTTAGATACTTCTAAGCAAGAATAAGGTCTCCCCTCAGCCTTCTCTTCTCCAGG
>VYXH01010513.1:925591-969043 GCA_013397275.1 Burhinus bistriatus
AATATGTTGAACAAGATCGGGCCGAGTATTGACCCCTGGGGGACACCACTGGTTATAGGCCTCCAACTCGACACTGCTCCATTTTGGTTCAAAGACATTGAAATCAGACTATCGTTTTATTTCAGATGTTTCCAAGGAATGCCAAACTTGGAAACAGTAGAGAAGTTTATGGTGAGCGTTCATGCCTGGTGGCTGCGGGGGCTCTCAGTGGCCTGGGCACAGCGTGGGGGCTGTCCTCTGACACCTTTCACCCCAGTGACATCTGGGGCATGATTTGCTTTAGCCCCAAGCAGCCATCTGCTTTGGGTGAGATGAATCGCCCCATTCCCCGCTGCCGAGCATGCATGGAGCCACGCTGCTGAGCCTGACTGTAGACACCTCCATGGATGGAGATGGGTGAGATGGACCCCCCCAGGTCTCCCTTGAGTTTGCATCCACACAAGAGAGCCAGTGGGATGGTGAAAGATCCGCTTTCTACCAAGATCATTGAGTCTCATGGCTGGAAAATCTCCCTGCTGAAAATCTTACCTACTCCTCCACCGCGCAGGAGCCAAGCAGAGATGTGGTCCCAGTCTCGTGCTGGCTGTCAAAGTCTCAGTTTCCTTCCCATCCTGTGTCCAAGACAGTGTTTGTGCCTTCAGAGATACCTTCCTGGCTGGTGTGCAATGATTAATGGCTTCCAGGTCCCAAAGGTGTGGATGTGGGAGTGAGAATTGCGGAGTGGAGGGAATACAGCTCTGGCATAGGATCTGCGACAGCCTGGCTCATCCGTCAGGAATGCCGTGATGGAAGGGACGTTCCAAGTGTATTCAGCATGGGAAAATATTTTATCAAAGAAACTTGGAATAAAAAAATAAAATTAAAATCTAAACATGAAGGCTTGACACAGTGCCACATGAGGGCTATTTTTAATTTCCTTCCTGATCATTCCACTTGTTTTCATCATCGTCAGCTCTTTGAATGGTGGAATTAGTCACCATATATGAGATGAAGTAAACAGCTCATGGTTTCCAAGCGAGCATCGTCTTAATTCCCCTAAGGGACATGAGAGCCGTGGCACACCGATGGCTGTGGATTTGCCGCCAGCCACAGGTGACCTGGTGGCACCCAGGACCGTGTGCTCAGTTGGGTGTATTTGGGACAGTGGCACCCAAGGGAGGGCCGGGATGCCGGCTGTGCCGTGGCTGGGCTGCGGGGACTCATGGTGTAGGTGTCAGACACACTTTTACATTTTCCTTTGGGCAAGGTGCTTTCTGTGGAGTCGCCGGTGTAAAAGAAAATCCAGGGATTTTTAGAACAGCGGAAAGCAGGCTCGTGCTCCGTCCTCACTGCTCAATGTTTTTATTCTGATTACCCTTAGCTATGAAATTAATGAGCTGGAGAAGCCCTTGCTCAGAGCCTGACACACATACGGGCTTGATGTCCCTCCTGGGGGCAGACGTGGAGAGGAGGAAAAGCTGCGCGCCAGGTCTTAGGCTTGGCAAGTGCTAAACCAGATCATCCTTGAGCACCGGGTCCCAAATTCAGGAGCTGTCCTGCTGGGGGGCTGGAGAAGGCTCCGGTGCCATAGCATGGCCGTGACCCACAAAGGCACCTTGCAACTGCAGGTGACAGGGTGGTGTCCCAAAGCCCCATTTGCTGGTTGCATGGTGCGTTTTCTTTCTGGCTGTTTGGTTTCTTAATGTACTTAACTCAGGGCGACACCAATTTCTTGAATTTCTAGTTGCATGGCTATGTCTGTGCTCATTGAATTCTTGAAAAAATGAGTGGTATTTGGTTGACCTCGTAACTAAAAAACACTTGTCAATATAACTGGAGAAATCCCCTTTTCATTGATCCCCAGAGGAGGATCCCTGTGATTATCCCTGTAACAGCACAGCTCAGTGAGGGAGCACTTTCCATTTTGCAGACTTCAGCTAATCTATGTCCTAATCCTTTGAGCTGTGCTCCTGAAGTTAATGGGAGTTACTGGAAAGCCTAAGGAGGAGTACATAGGCTAATGGCTTTAGAGCTGGACTTGAATAATACCTGTTCATTAGAGTGACATTGTATTGCTTGGGAATGTCTTTCTAGGCAAATTCTGATATATTTAAAATTTTATTTCTTAACCACTGTATGTGGACCTGTTGGAGCAGGTCCAGCGGAGGCCTTGAAGATGATCCGAAGGCTGGAGCCCCTCTGCTATGGGGACAGGCTGAGAGAGTTGGGGTTGTTCAGCCTGGGGAAGAGAAGGCTCTGGGGAGACCTTAGAGCCCCTTTCAGGAAAGCTGGGGAGGGACTCTGGATCAGGGAGTGGAGCCATGGGATGAGGGGGAGTGGTTTTAAACTGAGAGAGGGCAGATTTAGATTAGATATTAGCAAGAAATTCTTTACTCTGAGGGTGGTGAGACCCTGGTCCAGGTTGCCCAGAGCAGCTGTGGCTGCCCCATCCCTGGAGGTGTTCAAGGCCAGGTTGGACGGGGCTCGGAGCACCCTGGTCTAGTGGGAGGTGTCCCTGCCCATGGCAGGGGGGTTGGAACAAGGGGAGCTTTCAGGTCCCTTCCAACCCAAACCATTCTGTGATTCTATGATTCTGTCTGTTTCAAATACACGCTGGCAACCGATAAAGAATGATTTAATTGCAATACCAAATTAAACACTGAACTATCCAGTTAGAGCACTGAATCCAATGCTGGCATTGCTTGTGCCTTCGGTTTCACCATAAATTGGTATCAAGTCCAAGAAGGATTAATAAGATCACCTGATAAAACGGCAGTAGTCCCCTTCAGTGGCTTTACGCTTAGTTTTATTGTTTTAATGGAAGATTTGCAATGGGTTTTGGCTGTTGCTGGGCTATAAGGAGGATCCCAAAATGAGGTATCCATTCCTGGACAGAAGCAGTGGCCACCCCTGGCAGAGCAAAGTGCCTGCCCCCTCCCTGCCTGCCCCTCCTGGCATAACAAGCCCACAGGTTACAGAGCTCCTTGAAAAATTGTTCGGTTGGCTTTGACTTATTTAAAAATAAAAACTAATGCGCAAAACCGAGACTATTTGTTTTTATGAAAGTCTGGAGTTCCCACAGTGAGCTGTTACATTTAGGGACTGTTGGCGCCAACATCCATTTTTTTCCTAAGGTAGGGAACCTTCCTTACCAGGATCGTTAGGATAATAATGACAACAGACATTTCCTAAGTAGTCGTTAATCATGGCCTTTCTGACACTTTCTGGGAGCTGATGCTCCCGCCAATCCCTTTCTGCCTCCTCTGCTGTGGTCCCTGTGGCCTGGCTGTGTCCCTGGAGGGATGCCAGCATGGTCCGGGTGCTCGAGCGGAGTTGCGGTGGGAGCCTCTAAACCGGAGATCGCTGGTGGAGCAGAGGTGCCCATAGCTGGAGGAGCACTGGTGGGACCTGGCTCCTGCCACAGCTCCTTGGTCCGGAGAGAGGAGGAGAAGGACAGGGAGGGCTTTGAAGGACATTTTGCTTCTTTGAGGTTTCCGGAGCATGGTGGATGAGGGTGAAAAACCCATGTTGGGACCCTGAGCCTCGCTCAGACTGAGCATCACCACCACAGTAAGGATCATCATCAGCCACCTCGCCGGGTTCACAAGTCCGGTTGTTCCCAAAGCTCCTGGTGGGCCTGGACTCGGCGCTCTCTGATTTACCAGGTTTTCTCGCAGTGCTTCCGCACGCAGCCCATCCCGGCCAGCACAGGGCAGCCCCACGCCGCATGCGAGGGACAGCAAATGCCCCAGGAGAGATGATAGGAGATGACCAGCATCACCACGGTGTGCCAGGGGACAGCCCCGTGTGCCGGTTCTGCTTTTGGCCCTGGCAGCGCCGCAGTGCGCTTCCAACAGAGGTGCAAGTGTGTGGCGAGCGGGAGGGCAGAGCAGCGACCACAGCCCCACCGGCCTCCCTGCGAAGAGCCGCAGCAGGAGCCATTTCTCACTGCTTTTGCTTCCCCCCAGACCTGCCTTCGCCTTTGTAAGCACGCGAGGCTGCAGCAGCGCGCAGGGTACCAGCGCCAGCCCCGTTCCCACACTCATAATCCCTGGGTCACAGGAGACACAAAGGAGGTGCCGCGCCGCTGGGAGCCGGGGCAGGGGCAGGAGGGGCGGCCGGGCAGAGCCGGCTCTGCTGCCGCTGCTTCGTTTCTTTCTCACTGAGGATGACCTTCAGTTTTCTCCCTGCTAATCCCTCCCTTTAATCCCCTTCTCCTCTCCTCACCCGGGTCAGGGCGCTTGCTTGTCATCCATCTCCTTCCCTGTCGGCTCCGTCCCGGTTGCTGTCGGTAAAGGCCAGATCCAAGCTGCGATGTCTCCATCACCTGCACACCGCAGCATCTTGCTGACGGACAGGGACCAAAAAAGGGACTGCAGGAAGGCTGGAGGCACTGCCGGTAACACCGGGCTCTGCTCTTGCTTGGTTGTATATGAGGGGGGTCGCTCGGAGGTGGATCAAGGCACGGCTAAGCCCAGGTCCTGCCTCCGGCTGAATCCCCGATTGGGAGCCGAAACCTGCAGGGCACCTTGGCTGGGCGGCTGAAGGAGATGTGGGGCTGAAATCCCACAGCAATGCTTCGCTCTGGGGTTCGCTCCTGGGGCTGGGGGCCTGGCTGAGCCCTCGCCCCTGCCCAGGTGGTGCGGTCCCTGCCGGGCTGGGGCTGTCGCAGGGCTCTGCCATGCAGCATCCCTGGCGCTGGGAACCGGAGGCAGGCTCCTGTCCCCAGGCACAGGCATCGCCACCACCGGGCTCAGCACCAGCATCACCAGGGTGTAACGTCAAGGATTCAGCTTGGGGGGGGGATTTGGGTAAAGCTTCCACATGAGGCTATTTAAAATGAGAGGCCCAAAACTGGCATCTTTAAAGCACTTTTGGTCCCATGAGGCTTTAGCAAAGAGGGTGGCTTTTGCCGCCGGGCCGGAGCATCGCGGCCTCATGGCTGCAGTGTCAGCAACAAATATTCCAAGCAGACAGAGCACAGATGCCCTGGCTCAGCTCATCCCACTTTCTGGGATGAGCCGGGATTGAGCTCCATGGTCATAGCACCTGAGCTCGGGTGCCTGCAGCCAGCGTGGAAGCATCTACGTGAGGTGTACTCATGTACCTGAGCCCTTCCTTCTGTCTGTTGTTCGTACAGAGCCCGGTGCAGCCGTGCCCAGACCTCAGCCCAGGCTCCGGATGCTTCCACCCGGCAGATAATGAATGTGATGAATAACAGTGAACTGGGTTAACTGCAGTTTGGGGACCATCAAGAATTAGAGCTGCAGTTCTGGTGCAGTAAGGGCTTTACTCAGAGTCTGAGTAGAGATTCAGGGTCTGACTTTTGGTCCTGATTTGTGAGAGTCTTGGCTGTAACACTAAAACACCAGTGTGTTCTCTATTAAACTGTCTAACGCAATCGATTTCCAGCCCATGCTGCAGCTATTACATTAACTGCTCGGCAGCCATGAAAGTGAAGGAAGTCAATAGTTGTGTTTTTATTGGAAATCCAACAGTAGCATCCACATTTCCAGGCTTGTGTAGGAAGCTGGAGGGCTGGAAGGATGGGTGAAGCCTCCTACACTGCAGATCTGCAGAGGTGCCCGCAGACTTTGGAGCCATCCATTTCTGTAGCTGTTTTTTTGAAGTGTACCTGGAGCTCATGAGCTGTTAGTCCTTTTTGTCTGGGATTTCAGTATTTCTAGTCTTAATACTTTGGCACGTAGTATAGTCCTTACCTACTGATGAGTTGGCTGCTCTGAAATCTCTTGTTTCAGGACAGCTGTTACCTAAACTTGTCTCTGGTATCCGCAGAGTTGGGAGCTGGCGTGGGCAGAGAGCTCCTGCCAACAGACTGTGGCATCTGCCGCGCTTGTGGAGGACGTGCCCGTGGGTTTATCCCAGCGATAAACTAGATCTCTTGGCATGATCCAGACGCTCAGGGGCTGGATGGTGCTTCCAGAAGGGCTGCGTTGAGGCTGAGGCACAGAGCAGCAGCATGAAGCCCTCACTGCTGACTCATATCATGCAGCATCAGGGACCAGTGAAAAAAAACCCGAGGCTGTGGCAGGAGAAGCGGCTTGGGATGGGAGATAAGCTCTTCCTGTTTCCCACAACACCCTGGGTTCCTTATCTCCAGTACTGCAAATAAAAAACACGGAGCCAGGGAGGCTGATTCCCACAGTACAGCAAAGACTCATCAGCATCTGGTTTCCCGGCAGCTCCCGTGTCCGTAGGAGGATGCCTGGACTCCAGGATGGGCTTCCCCGTGAGATGTCAGCTTTGTGGGGGTTTGTTCTCCCCACGTGCTGGGCAGGGCTCTGTGGTGTCCCCTCCGTGTCCCACAGGATGGCTCCCGCCAGCGGCGTGCACCCATCAGTCCTCGCAGCGTCCTGCAGAGGACAGTCCCCAGCTCTGCAGGGACCCTGACGTTCCAGAGTCCCGCTGCTCGCATCCCCACAAGGTGCTTAGCTGCTGCCGGGGAGGGGAAGGCAGCCGTGGCTGTGCCGTGTGCTCGGGGTGGGAGCCACCCGCCGAAACCCACCGTCAGGACTGCCCACCCCGCGGGGGCTGAGCTGTGTCTCTCTGCAAGCATTGGCACTCTGGAGCCCCGTCTGCAGACGGGTGACGCAGATGTCTGAGGTTTGCAATAGCTGCTCATTATTTTATGAAGTTTCATGAGTCTGAAGCATGAGATCGCTCATTTATCACCTGCGCTAAGAATAGGGCAACCCATTTCTGCAGCAGCCTTTTCAAAATGATGGGTGCTTCTCCTCGCCGCTGCCCTGTTTGCATTATCTGTTTCTAGAGACATGTATGATTTATGATTCCACCTTCTCTCTGTGGAAAATAATGGGAAAAATGTAGGTGCTGCTGGTCTGGAGGAATTTTATCAGGTAGGGTTTTGTTTAGTAAACCCTAGGACAGGTTGGCTGTTGGAGCCGCATCTCCCACTTTCCAGGAGAAGTCAGAGAACTGAGGGTTGCCCAATATGCCATTAATAAAGACAGAGCATCTCAGCACAGGTTTGGCCCGGGCTGAGTCTGGCAGCACAGAGGTGGAGCCGGATCAGGACCCACCAACTCTTTTGCTCTGGGCATTTTTAAGCCAGAGGGAATTTTGCAGCAGGAGGAAACAAAGCGGTGGGATGGGAGCGTGTTGGGCCAGGCCTGTCCTAACGACGGAGGGTTTGCTCTGCCTCTTAATGAACTGCAGAATCACACCACAGCAAAGCTTTCAAGTGCAACAGTGTTGGAAGCTTTAAGTAGTTGTACAGGCTTTAAAGGTGTCTGACCTTTGACTTCTCAGGGAAAAAAGCAGGGGAGAGATTCCTTTTTCCACTGGAATGAGTCCAGATTGGCAACTTGCGCCCAATTAGCAGCAAAAGCCACTAACAACACAGCATGTGCAGCTCCGGCTTCTGACTCTTCTCACAGACCTCGTGAACTCTGGGACCATTTTTTTTTCAGCCAGCCTTTGCCAGCAAGATCCACACACTGGATGATCCATCCCAGGAGAAATCGGCTCCACTGTAGCCTGAACCATTTAGGGGGAAAGCAGCGGTTTCTGGGTGCCACGGGCAGGGGCTGTTAAGAAAATCCCCTTCCCTGCCTGTTATACCAATCAGTCTCCATGGCGTGCAAGTGTATTAATGTTGTTAATATATATATTAGTTCACATTATCTACTGTAATGTAAGGAGGTAGCGGAATTTTACTGGAGTAAGTTCATACTTAAGTAAAACAAACCAAAGGACAGCTCATCCCTGGAAATAAGGTTTCCCTTCATTGAACAGGTGAAGACATGAGAAATGGAGGGTTGTTTTTATCAGGAGCCTGCCTGCACAGTTTGCATCATCTCCGGCAGCGGAGCTGGAACAGCACGTGGCTTGGCTGCTCATTTCTCCCCTCGATGAACCGCCCTGCGCATGGCTCCGGGGGTCGTGGCACCATTGCTGTTGCTGTAGCTGTTCCCCTGGGAGCCCTAAACCTCAGGGAAAACCCAAAATTCCTCCTGCGAGTTGCACCGTGGGTCTGTTCAGGGCTGTGGGCTGATGCCATCAGCCCCCGGGAAGGTCTCTGGCCATGAATGAATGTCCTCTTTGGGGCCGGTGGGCTGGAGCACAGCACGACCCCGGCCGGGGCTGGCTCCTTCCGACACAAACTGCTCTGGATTTTGCTTTTCCCACAAGCACTTATATTCCCCTGCAGCCCCCTCTCTGGGTTATTAACTACCCTGCTAATAGCTTTGTGCCACTGCTTCTCCCAGGGGCTGTTCCTGGGCAGAGCAGCCGGGAACGTCTCCCTCTCCCGACCTTCCTGAGGATGCTCCTGGCTGGCATTTCCCGTGCGAGGGACAGACGTGCAGCTCCGGCACAGCTTCTTCTCAGTCACTGTGAGCTTGGCGATATGGGCTCATTCATCCCAACTGCTGCATAATGAGCCGTGAGCTAACGACCTGCCAGCCCCAGGGTGCAGGACCCCAATTCCCCATGGGTTTTCCCTTGCCTGGAGCCCACCTTGCTGGTGGAAGTGGGTGCAGAGTCCAGCCCTGTGCAGCTCACATCTGACCCAGGTGGGGCTTATTTAAGTTAAATAACGTCATGAGTGTGCAGGCTTCTCGCCTGGGAACAAAAATGCTGGGTCAGTGCAGCTTGGACGTGGTGTAGGGATGCAGGTGCTCTGCGGAGGGGGCTGCCAGAGGGGTTTGTGGGGTCCGTCCCTTGGTGGCTGCCTAAGTGCCACAGCCCCACTGAAGTCCCCGCTGCCGCAGGGTTGGAAGGACCACAGGGAGCCGCGGCCCGGGAGGGGATGCAGGGGTTGTTCTGGCAGCAGGGGGATGCCAGCTCAGTGAAGCCCCTGGCTCTGGCAGGGGGCAGCTGGCTGGGGAAGGGGGTCTCTTGGTAGAGGCGGCCGGACGGGAAGTTTTCCCAGCGGGAGCTGGCGTTGCTAACGCAGAGACCTGTGCACACTCAGGGAACTGGATGTGCTGCTTTCCCTGGAAAAGTGCTGCCTCTCCAGCAGCCTGCCTGCCTGGCCCTGCCTGCGCAGTCAGCTTGCCTGACCCCCAGACCATCCTTTTCAGCTGCTTTTCTTGCCCGCATCTTTAAAATCAAGCACGACTGCAGAGACAGCACTGGAGCCTGTTCCCTCGCCAGGACTTAAGGAATTGCTGCTGCATGTTGCTCCGGGGCTTTGGGCTTTGCCGTGGTTGTACATGAAATTTTCAGAGCCCTGCCTTTCACCAGCTGCTTTCCCTGGCTTGTTCCTCCTTTTCTGCTCCTTTCCTGTATGATTTGTTCCTAAAAATAGGGGTGGCGCTCCCAGCCCTGCCTTCCAGCTCCCACAGAGCTGCTGTCCCCAGCTCGCGGTGCCCAGGGGAGGTGACGCCGGGATGGACCCTGGGAACTAGGGCAGAATTGGACTTCATTAAAAATCCTAGAAAGCGATTTCACTAAGGCTGTAAAACAGCAAGGCAGCGAAAAGCAGATAAATCTACTAATTATTTGCTCATTAAAAAAGCCCTCCAATAAATCCTTTTAAGGTGATCCCATAAATCTCTCCAACATCATTAAGACTAGTTGTCTTCAATTCTTATCTCCCCCCAGGGAAGCTTTTTATGGGTCTACAAACACAGTGTTTTCAGGATTTGTATTACAGATATAACTGAAGTTTGACGAGATCATCCAACAAAAGTGACCCTCTGCTCCCCATGGCAGCAGTCAGGGAGCAGCAGATCCTCCCAGGGGAGGCAGCTGAAGCCCCTAGGACAGGCTCTGAGACCATCAGCTCTTGTCTCCCATCACCAGGAGCCACCGCTGCGGTGTCACCGAGGCTGGATGGAGCCCAGAGGGTAGGGGCCTTTCCACCGAGAGCTTCAGATCTGGATGTAGGTGGTCAGGGGCCGTCTGTGCAGCCCAGGTCGCTTTGCTGAGCTGTTACCGAAAAGCAAGCGAGCCTCGCGCAGGTGGCTGACCCCCTCCCTGCAATTCGGCTGTGGCTTCAGGGGAACAGCCCGACCCCCAGCCCCGAGGCGCTCTGAGGGCCAATTACCCAGGGTGTATTAAAAACCTGCAGGAAAAGCATCCCCCAGCCACCCTGCACGGGCATTTCCCCCCTGCAATCTTGAAATGGATGCAAGAGACTTTTTGGTGCACGGGTTGCCAATGCAGCGTTGCTTCCTGAGATGGTACCAGGTGCCTTCTCCTGCTCCGCTCGGTAGAGCGGCTCTTCCAGCATCATGGCTTCCTTCTTCCCTTCCTGCAACCATGTCCGGCCCTCCTCGGCCCCGGCACTGCTCACTCCCGTCCCAGGAAGCCCGGGCAGGAGCTGCCATGGGGGAGGCTGGTACCAGCCCCCCGTGTTCCCCGGCTGCGCCGTGCTCCTCTCTGCACCGCTGGCTCTGAGTTCACAGCTGGTTTTCTAGCCAGCACCTGTATTATCAGTGTTCATCTTAATTTGCTCATTGCAGCAAGACACTATCCTCGCTGGGGTCTCGTTCTGGTGACACACAGAACAGGACTAACTGGTGGTCTCAAGCTCAGGAGATCTTTCCTCCTTAACAAAACCACCCTTGCGTTTCGGGGCATGGAGCGAGTGGCTGGGCGGCTTCCCGACATCCCAGCATGCAGCCACCCTGGGCTGGGAGCCTGACAAGCACCAGTCACGACAGCACCTCCTGGGGAGTCACTTTGCTTATTATCCAAGTGATTAATTAATGGCTGCTTTGGCTCAGGGGTTGCTGGGCAGGAGGGGATGCAGCCCTGAGCTAGCTGGGAGCTGAGCAGCCACGGCTGCACCACACGTGGGCCTGGCTGGGGTTGGCGAGGACCCTCGGAGCCCTCCTTCACCCCGGGGTGCTGCAGGAGGGACGAGCATCCTCCTGCTCCGGCACCGCACAGTGGACCTGCACTGCCTGTCCTCACGCCGTGGGGCACGGAGAGGAGACGGGGCAGTGCCTTGCAGTACGTGAACCCTGCAGCATTTCGCCACCAGCCCCGGGGGCTGTGGGCACCTCGGTCAGCTTTTGGAGAGAGATTTCCCAAGGGCCTTTGGTGTCCCAGCTCAGCGACATTCGGTTGTCTGCATTCACCTACCACACTGGATGCCAAATATAACAGACACTGAGTGACAAGATCCCGAGCTTTGGCGTCTGGATGTTCTATGTAAGAGATGCTCCGAGAGTTTTAACTCCCAGTGCTCCTGGAGGTTTGAGCAGGGGAGAGCTGCGTTATTTTTCCCCTCTCCCTGCTGAAATGGCAGTGATTTTATTGTCTGATTTTAGTTAATTACTTTTTTTTGTCTAAACCTGGTGGCTTCCTGGCAGTCTTCAGGTTGTTTTCTATTCCTTTCTAGCTGTAAGTTTGCGAGCCAGTGGTCGGTCGGTAGGACCAGCACAGTCTCGGGCGCTGGGAGCCCGGCTCGCGTGGTCTGGGCTCGGGGCCATCGCTGCAGCTCCTGGCGATGCGGCCGGGCTGGAGCTGTCTCCCCCAATTACCCCCACGGCCTCTCACCCTGCCACCGTGGGGTCGGGGAGCGGTTCCCCAAGCAAATGTCACCAGCAGCCTGATTTAACCTGACAGCGGCGCAGAAGTTCAGATGTGAGCCTGACGACGCCGCTCGAACCTCACCCTGTGTCCCCGTCCCCTGCTTCTGCTCAGGCAGCAGCCACCAGCTCTCTTATATTTTCAAGTTTTATTGCTCTGAGATGACAGGCTGTGCGAGGGGGTTGGTTCTAACCATTCTTCTCTTACTGAGATGATGTGTTGCTTGATTTTATGTGTGTTTTCCTGATGGGTTGTGCTTTCTGCCTGCAAAAAGCCATGTGTCTGTTCTATGGAGTCAGGCCAATTCAGCCAATGCCACTAAGATCCTCCGCAGGCACCCGGCATCCTTATCCCAGACACCCAGGAGTGTAATCGCTCTTTCTGAAAAAGCGAAAGTGAAGAAAATGTTTATTTTTGCATCTCAGCACACGCAAAGGCTCCAGTCTCCAGACCGGGGCGTTAGGCAATCCTGGTTCCCCTGCAGGATGCATCTCCATAGGACACTGCCGTTTTCGGGGATCAGTTGACCCGGGGTGATGCAGATGCCGCCGTGGACTCGCCAGGCACAGCTGGGCGTGCGTGCTGCTGGGGAGGTGATGGGGGAGGCAGGAGAGCAGCGAGCCCTGATCAGCGCTGGGTGCAATGATGGTTGGGTCCTGCACCCCCTCGCCCGCTCCCGGGGTGACAACGTGGCTTTTGCATTGTCCCTGTCTTGGTGGCAACTCATGCTGCAACTTCTCCTCCCCGTGCGGCTGTTGGGAAGGACGTGGGGCTGCACGGGCTGTCCCCCCGCTGCCACCGCTCTTCACCAGCGGGGTCGAGCCCCAGAGCTGCCTTCCCACGGTGGGACGCTGCCTGCCCCTGCCCTGCCCCCTCGGCTTCTCTCTGATGTGGCTGCCGAAGGATGTGGTGACAATAAAAGTGTGAGTACAGAGAGGTGCTAAGGTAGGTGAGGCAGTTGGTTTCCTGTTAGCACCAGTGCGACAAGACACGGCTCTTCCCCGCTGCCCGGAGTGAGCCGGTTCCCAGCCCACTCCCCGCACCACAAGCTCCATTTACAGTTATTTACTAAAACAACACAGAGTGTGTGAACTCCCTCTAGGCCAAAAATAACTGCCGCCCCATTAACTCGAACTGTTTGTTTGTTTTCGGCTGTTTTCTGCCCTTATCGCAGGCAGGGAGCCTCCCTGCTGGGGGGCTGGGGAGGGGAGCGGGGTTATCACCCCCCCGGCCACCCGCCTGGGGAGGACCTTTGGGCTTTGCGACCCCCTCGGTCCCTGCTCCAGGAAGATTTTGTTGCACTGGGTAAAAACCGGCAGCAACCGGAGCATGTCTGTGGGCTGGTTGGGTTTTTGCTTTATGGTGTGCAAAGGGGGCTCCTGGAGGTGTCCCCCACAGGGACGGGGCGGCTGGGTCGCAGCAAGACGTCCCCCAGCCCTGGTTGCTCACCCGCTTGCCTCCACCGGTTTTTGGGGACCCAGTGGGATTGTAGGGCCATAGCAAAGGCTCGTGGCTGACTGTGGCTGCAGGTGTTGGGGAATGGGGCCGGCAAATGTCCCTGTAGGTGCTAAACAGGGTCCTAAGCAGGGTCTCGAGTGGGGCTGGGCAGCCCCTGGCCCCTTCCTGGCCCCTCCTAACCCTGCCTGTGGGACAGGTTTTGCTCAGTTTTCCTGAGATATGCTGCGGAGGGTAACCCCCAAATAGGCATTCGTTTCAATTTGTAGTCTTTCAGCCAGATCTCAGGACTAAGAATGATGGTTTTTACCTTCTCCACCCCAAAAATCCTGGGAAACCCATACTGGGTTTCAACCAGCTCTAAAGTGAGGTGAAAAACTTCAAAATCAGAAGTCTCCATGAAAAATGCCTGGATGGAGGTAAACTGCTTTAAAGCGAAAAATAACACTTTTCCCATAGTTGCCTGTGACAATATTTGCATTCACATCGGGCAGCCCAGAGCCCGTCCCCGCTGACGTCCCCAGTGCTCCTTGCCGCGATGCTGAGCTCACCCACCTCCCCGGCAGCCCCGGGGAGCCCCTGCCCAGCCGACCAGGGCTCTGCGCGTGCCGCCTCTTCCTTCTCATGCTCTTCAGTCACTGAAAACGTGTAGGAGGATTTGGCAGTGTCCCTCCCCGCAGGGATGGATTTGGGGGGCAGGGGGAGGACCATGGAGGGCTGCAGCCCTTCCCATTACCCGTCCTCACTGCCCGCTGCATCGTGCTTGCTTCTGCCCGTGTGAGAAGATATGAAACTTTGACTTTTCTCTGCCCTGGCTTTTTCAGTTCAGTCCATGCGTTCTTACTCCATGTTTCATATGCCATAAGACATGGCTTTTCCTTTTTTATTTTTCTCTTCTGCCTTTGACAACTGGGTTCATTTAACGGGCTTTGCTTGTACTTAAGAGCAGATGCGGATTGCAGCCGGCCGTGCTCTCCTGCCCTCTGTCCATCTCACATCGCCGCCGTGCTGGGGAGGGGGCCTGCAAGGTCCTCAGCATGGCTCTTGGGTCTTGTCAAGGTAGTGAGGGCAGAATATGGGCATCAGGGGGTGCTGCACTGAGAGTGTCCGTGCCTGTCCCTGGGAGGGGACATCGGTTCACCTCACTGTCCCTTTAGGAGGGCACAAAATGCAACGGGGCTGGGGGGCTCACTGCCTTCACACGAGCACAAGTAACCGGGAAAAAACAGGGAGTATTGTAAGGCAGCTAAACTCCGTGTTTTGTCACTCCCCAGCTGTGGCCAGAAAGTCCCTAAACGCCCTGTTCCACGGTCAGAAATAAGAAGTTGGGTCTGTCACGAAGGAGAAGGGAATGTTTTGTGGGCTGGGTGAAATCAGAGCACACCACTCCCGCGCAGGTTGCTGCCTCAGCCACTTCTGCATCGCGTCCGTGAGCTCTCACCTCTGCAGTGCGCCGGTGCATTTGGCCGCTTTGCGGAGGTTGTGGAAGCTCTGTCTGCCTGATTAAAATTATCTTCATAGGGAGCCAGGCTAGGGAATTCAGTAAGAATGGCTATTAAAAATGTCGTCATCTGAGGATCTCCACATACAGTTGACTTTTTGGGGAAGGGTCCCGTTCTCCACCCTGGGGAAAGACTTCTCAGTGGTGGGCTGTGGGAGATGTATAAATTTATCAAAATGATCTTTTTGCTTCTGTGAGGAATGTCTGACCCTGGATGGAAAAATTACAGCCTTGCCTGAGTGCTGGCAGTCTCTGTCAGACTTCCTCAATATAAACCACCACATGCAATCGCTGGTGCACGAACGTCCGTGTGATACTCTCGCTAAGATAAAGTGGGAAAGTCAGTGAGGAACTGATGGGGCCGAAAGAAATATTATCTAGGAGGTTATGGGCTGCTGTAAGTCACAAAGCGTGGAGCAAAGCCCTTTGGCAATAGCGGTAGCTGTTCAGGTTGATTCATTCGGGCAGGGAATGCCCCAAGCTGTGATTGTCATCCAGGACCATTTTATCTCCATTAGCATGTCAGCGGAGGAGGTTAATAGCGCCAGAGCTGGAAACTGAGCTTCGGGCTGTGGGGAGCACAGCTAGGCAGAGATTTTCTTCCTGCTCAGGGTAACCAGAAGATTTTGCAGTTTGGGGGTTGGGTTGTGCAGAGCAAGCCGCTGGCTTGGGTGTTTTATTTGTTGACCCTACCGAAATGTTTGTAGTTGTCACCAGCATGATTTCTAATTTCAGGACGTTCTCTCCAGTATTTCTCTCCTCTTATGACAGTCAAACATTTTTCCCATCCATCCAGCTTCCTCTTACATGACAGATGAGGACAGTTGCTCACAGCACGTGAGAACTTCTCACCACCTTATTTTACAAATGGTCTCCTCTGGTTTGGACTCGGCAGGTGTCCCTCTCTTCTTCAGTGTCTGCAATGAGATGGTTGCCCTGTCTTAATCCATGGAAAGCCTGTTCCAGCCCTCTTTAAAGATCCCGGGATGTTTCACAAAATCTTTTGACATCTCACATCTAGATTACCCTGGGGAAGGAAAGGCTTCAGGGGGATCCAGTCACAGCCCGTGCCTGCGAGGGGCTTACGAGGCAGTCGAGCTCCGCGGGGAGGTGCAGGCTGAGCAAGAGGCCGTGGCCATGCGTTGGGTGGTCACAGAGAGGTTTCCACTTGTGGTGATAATTAGGCACTGATGAGCTGGCCTTGGTGGGGCCTCGCAGAGCCCTGGCTCTGCCCACTCACCTTGTGTGGGGCAGCAGGGTGGTCCTGGTGGTGAGGCCAGCCCTGGGACCCCCCTCAGCTCCTGTCCCTTGGCGAGCCTTGGCACGTCATAAGAAAGGATGGTCTGGGAGCCCTGGCACTGCCAAGCGTGACATGGCAGCCCTGGAGGCACTGGACTTGTACCTGAAGCCTGGTGAGCTTTGGGTCTCCTGCTCCCATGGATCAGAGGTGCTGTGGCAGGACTGGTCCGGGCTTGGCGGGTGTCACTGGGTGCTGCTTGCACGGCACATGGATGCTCAGGTACGAATTATATTTAAGACTGCTGAGCCAGAGGATTCTCACCCAACGCCTTTCCTGGACTCATGTCCTCAGGAGACCCCAGCCCTGGCTCTCAGAGCTGAGCATCACAGCTTCCCAGGACGGTAACTTTGGCCCCAGTACACGTGATGTCCCCAGTGGCTCGGGTGATGCTATTTTCCTTTCTGGCTTTGCAGAGTAGCAGAAGACATTTATGGTGCTGTCTAGCATGGGAGGTTCCTCACTTCTCCTTTCTCTGGGAAAATGTTCAGAGAACAAAAAACAATAAATTTTAAAAGACACAGTATTCGCTTTTTCTAGTTCATGGAAGAAGTTGGTGTTGTGTTTGTTAAAGCTAATGGAGGGATGGACGTTTACTGTGTGGAAGAAACCACACCTGGTTTGCTCCCAAGTCCATCATCTCCGAGGACTCCAACAGCTCACACAGAGTAGAAGAGAACCTGGAAATAGGGCCCAGAAATGGGCTCAGCACAAATCCTGCACCCATGGTGCCTCTGAATGCTGGTCTGGCTCTCACTCCATGGTGGGCCCATCTCAAGGTCCCCTCCTGAACCATTTTCTAAATGCCTTTTGACAGCAGGGAGCTTTGAAGGCTGCCTTTGCCTCTCCTGGAGCAGAAATCTCCCCTTTCCTGCCTGATTGTGCATCCCAGCTTCAAAGTGGTTGCAGAGTGCCTATGGCTGGAAAAACATGCGTAAAATTAATTTGATGTGAATAGAGGGTATGAAGACACTGGAGAGCAGGAAACTGCTGGGCTTTCCAACTGCTGGGGTGAGCTACGTGCACAGGGGCTACGGGCACCCCAGAGAAGCCCCAGTACACCAGTGGGTCCAGTGGCTCACCGGGACCCGCAGCAGTGGCCAGCGGATGCCAGCACCCTTTGTCAGCTCTGCTTGGCGTCATGCTCCCACCACGAGCCCTGCTTTCGGAGAGTCAGCCCCTTGACAGGTCTGCAGTTGAGGGAGGTTCATCTCACCTCCCTGGACACTTTGAAATGTTGGGTGCTGCAATCTGGGCTACTCACCTGCTGCGGTGGTTTGGAGAGGAATAGGTCTTGGTCTCTGCTAGCCCTCGGTGCTGATGGGGGGTGTCCTCAGCTGGTGTCTCTTTCTCCCCACAGACAAGGAACGGGTCCCGTGGGCAGAATGCAGTTGAACACCAAATTCGGGGCAGTTTGAGTCCCGTCTCTGGGGCCTCTGCTGTGCACGAGGCAGCGGGGAATTGGGGAAATGGGGCAGAGAGCTGAGCCGGCATGTCCGGCAGGCGAGCGCACGTCCCCGTGCCCCCCTCACCCTCTGCCAGGCTGCTTCTATGGGTGCAATATGGGGAGAGACGGGGGAGATTGGTTGTTTCTCCCCATGGCAGACCACCTCACCAGCTCGCTCGCTGGAGGAGCAGTGGTGCCCACCAGCAGGACAGCGGCCCTGGCTCCCCCGGGTCCTGTAGCAAACCTCGCTGCAGAGCCGAGGGCACGTTTTGCCATTTGGCTTTTGCTCGTGGTGGGGTTTCAGTGCTGCAGCCATGGCGTGAACTCACACATGTTCCCGACCACGGGCTCGTTCCTGCTGGGATGGACAGCACTGTGGCTTGCTCTGGATGCCGGTGCCGGGTGCCAGCCCTCGGCATGGGGGTGGGCACAGCCGGGACGCCTGGTCTGATAGAGCAAAACCCCCTATTTGGGTATTTGAGCTCCTGCCGTGAAGCAGGCTCGCTTCCCCACTTTCCTTTTGTCCCTTTGCTGGCTTCGTTGTGATCCTGCTTGCCGGCGCGTCTCTGCAGTGCTGCCCACAGCCCCGAGCCTCAGCAGTGGGCCGAGCGAGGTGACAAATACCCGGACGCCAGGACTCTTATTTATTTACTGTCGCAGCCCCGTGGGCCCCTGGCCGAGCCTGTGGGCACTCCGACCACTTTGTCTTTTTGTTTCCTTCTTCGCACATTTTTCTGGACGCTGCATTTTCACATCTCCTGTTTGTTTTGAATGCTGGGGGGGGGACACAGACACAAAACGGCAAATTCCCAGCCTGGACCACGCTGTGTCCGCCGCCTGCGTGACGCGGGGCAGGAGGGTGTGAAAGCGCCTGCTGAGAACATGCTCATGTTGCAACAGCAAAACCAGACGCCTGCAGCCACCCCACTCTTCATGTGGTCACGGTGGCTGCGGCCCCCGGCGGGAGGAAGGCAAAGCAAAGCGGCTCCCAAGCCCCCGCTCCAACACAGCAGGACCCGGCTGCAGCATTTTGGGGAGGACTCGCAGCTGTAGCTGGAGGGAGGAATCGGGTGCTTCATCTGCAGGGGGTTGGGGAAGAGGGAGGTGGGAGCGCCAGGAGAGCTCATTCCAGCTAGGACAGTGCATAAACCTGCTCTTGGCATGATCTTATGTTGGAGCAAAGTTTCCTCCCAGCCCGCTGTGGCCCAGCGACTGCTCAATTCCTGCGGTTCGTTGCCAGCAAACCTGGCTGGGTCAAGGTTGCAGCTGGGTGATGGCTGCGTGAGCGTGGAGGGGACCCTTGTCCCCCAACAAGCCCCAGCTCTGGTTAACAGGATGGCATTGGGCTGGGCTGGGCAGAGAAGGCAGCTCTGCAGGGATGGGCTGTGGGCAATGCTGGCTGTGCTGTTGCAGATGCCAGCTGGAAGCATCCGGCTTGAGCAGGGATTCAGGTGTCCTGAGTCTTCCCACGGGATTTTGTTGGGCTCTGGTTCTGGATGATGCTCAGCCAGACTGCCAATACTTGGGGGAGCACATTCCACCAGGAAGCCCCACCAGCACCCTCTCCTTAGCCTTTACTTTAAAAAAAACACCTAGGGAGTTTCATGCCAACCTCAGCAGCTCCAGCACATGGTTGTCCTGTGTCTCAGCACCGGTGCAGGCCTAAAAATAGGGACACTTTTGGGTGCTCGGGGTTGTCAGGCTTTGCCTCCAAGGTCACTGATCCGGGGCTGGGCACGCTGCCCAGAGGGGATCTCCTCACATCCCGGCCACCTTCAGCCATCATGACCATCCCACCTCTCCCAGCTGGCCTCTCCTTGATCATGCTCAGGACCTCCTCCCTTTCCTTCCCACATCCTCTCCTGCTGTTCGGGAGCGGATCTTGTTTGTGGTGGACCCCGGAGGGTTTCACCCACTGGGCAGTTCCTTGTTTCTGGCTGCTGGTTTGTCAGGTCCGGTCAGGGTTCTTGGTGTTTTTGACCGATTCTTCATACTTCTGTGTTTTATTTCTGTTGCTGCTTCACCCCAGGTGCCCTCTGGAGCAGCCCAGCAATGCGCTGGGGTGAAGGCAGTCTGGGGATGTGCACGCACATGCAGGGTGGGCAGGAAACCAGGTGCGACCACTGCCTGGCAGCACGGCACGGTGCCCAAACCAGAGCCTTTGGCGCTGGGCTGGCAGAGACGGGCTCGTGCTCCCTGCCAGCTCTGACTGTGAGGGGCACGGGGACAGCAGGATGGGGTCACAACAGGCTCCATCTCTGCCAGAGCCTCCAGCAGGTTGGAGCTCCCCGCAGGCAGCTTGGCTGTCCTCTCCTTCCCACAGAAAGCTTGCAGAAAGGTGAGGCTTGGGTCTGCAGAGACGCAGCAAGCGAGCTGCATTCGCTTACCCAGCATTTGTCCCCAAGTAGATGTTAGCAGGTACCTGGGGAAGCAGGGTCACCTGTGCCTGTGACAGTGGCACAGGCTGGGTCCCAGCTGTGCCTTCCCCAGGGTCCTGGAACTGCACCAGGGTGGTTCACAGCAACGTGGGCAAGGCGGGAGCACCCAGGCTGGCCCGAGCACCCTGCACTGTCCTGAAGCACCCAGGCTGGCATCACCACCCATGCTGGTGCTAGCACCCAGGCTGGCGTTAGCACCCACGCTGACGTGGCAGCTGGACTGCCCTTAAACACCGAAACTGGAGTTAGGACCCAGACTGGTGTTACGTAGCTGGACTGGCATTAGCACCCAGACTGGTATTAGCGTCTGGGCTGAATTTGAGCACTCAGACTGGTGTTAGCACCCAGGCTGGAATTAGCACCCAGGCTGGAATTAGCACCCAGACTGGAGTAAAACATCTAGACAGGCACCAGCACCCCAGGCTGGGAGGAGCACCCAGGCCAGCATCTCTTGACTCCCTGGATTCAGGGGGAGAAGGACAGGATCGGGCTGCAGAAAAGCATGAGGCTAGAAAAGGGCTTTAGCTGGATTTGGTGGAACTTGCAGGAAAACAGCAACGGCCCTGGTAGAGCTGAGGAAAACCTGGAGGGATTTAGAGTAACAGCGGCAGCAGCTATTCACCCCTCTCTGTGGGATCCTGGGTGTCTGACAGCACCTTACTAAATCCCTCTGGATCCTGATGTCCCCCAGTTAGGTGGCAGTGCCCTCCTCCGGGGCGACCCCTCTCGCTGCTGACACCCGTGGGGTGCCGCAGGACGGCTGCAGCCTGGGTGTTGCGCCCTGCCAGGCCCGGGCTAGCCCCCCAGCCTGGCCGGGGCACGGGGTGTTTTGGCACGGGGGGGGTGCAAAAGCCAAGCGTTAGGAAGGGATGCAGGGCTGGGGGGTGACGGCGGCCGTGCCACCTTGGGCCCTCCGCAGCAGGGCAGCTCCCTGGGGCTCTGCCAGCTCCCTGCCTGGCCTTGGGGGACGACGCCAGCAGGAAAGTGGTTTGCGTTAATCCAGACTGCCTGTCCCCAGTGCCACAGTGACACTTTCTCAGCTCCTGACCCCGACCCCGACCAGAAGCAACAGCACCAACCCTGGCCAGCCTCTCCGGTGCCGTGGCCAAGCTCACGGGAGCAGTGAGAGGGGCTGTGCTGTGGCCGCTGCCACGTTCCCCTGCAGGTCCGGACCCTGTGGCTGAAACAGTTTCTGTCTCCCAAGGGATTTAGGGGCACTGGTTCTGTTCACAGCCCAGGGCACAAAACTTCCTGGCAGCCTGACAGCTCTGCCATGAAGTCAGCCTGGGAGCGGGTCCCAGGGGATGCTGCGGTGGCCGTGCCGGAGGCTGCCCTCCCCGGCACCCTCCCCAGATGGGCCGAGCGCCAGAGGAGCTGTAGGGTGGCTTTTGGGAGCGTCTTCCTTGGGGGATGCCGAGGTGCTGTGGCATCGGGGAGTGACAGGGTCTTTCTCAGCGTGTCCCTTTTGGAGTGCCTTGGCTCTGAGTAACCCTGGTGCCTGGAGTGAGGCTCGAGGGCTTCGTCCTGCGAGACCGCCAGAGTAACCGAGGGTTAAACCCCACTGTACCAGCTCAGCTGGGAGCATTGTTGCCACTTTACTTTCTCCCTGCTCTTGTGACACAAAGAGCAAAGCTGCCAGTTTGCCCGGAATGACCTCTGTGCCCTACAAACCTAACCCCTTCCTCAAAAAGACAAAAATCCTATTGCCTTGCACCTCCATCTGTTTAGCGAACGGTTTAACCTAACAAGATTAGCATTCGAGGTCGTCTCTTCTTCTTTTACTTTTTTCCCCCGCCGTTTGCAAAGAAAACAGCATTGGATTTAGGACAAAAGCTTGAGACCCCTCATTTGTAAGTAGCACAGCCTTTGGAAGATGTTTTGTTCCAAAGTTATCTGGGGAAAGGGCTTGCGAATCCTCCACTAAAGCAAACAGGAGTCAGCCAAGGGGCTCGGCCACAGGGAGGATGGGGCAAGAGCCCAGCACGGGGCACCTGCACCCGGCTCTGCCCGCTGTGGGCTTGGGGAAATTTTGTTGGGCTATTGCCCCCAGGGAGGCTTTAGAAGCGAGAGGGTTGTGGTAGCGGGGAGAGGCTGCGGTGGGGTGGCTGGCAGAAGGGGGAATCGGGATTCGCGTTCCCTGTTCCCCCATAGACAGCCTGTGGTGATGCTCCACTGCACACCTCCGTCCCTGTTGGGAAAGCGTGGGGAGCACAGGCTCACCCCCGGAGGTGGTGGATGAAGCTGTGGCAGGAGGACTGTCATGAAAGAGCAGCGAGCGCCAAAGCCGAATTGACCTGCGAGGGGACACAAGTGCTTTTTTTGTATGTGTGTGCTTGTTCCTAGACACCGTCACATCCA
Organism: Burhinus bistriatus; assembly: GCA_013397275.1. NCBI lineage: Eukaryota > Metazoa > Chordata > Aves > Charadriiformes > Burhinidae > Burhinus > Burhinus bistriatus. The sequence continues at coordinate 947,593 of VYXH01010513.1, forward strand.
GTGGCACCCGGCTCCCCACTGCAGCCTGCCACTGCCCAGAGAGGGGACGATCGAAAGAATCCCCAGGGAATCGTTGTCGGGAAGGGGGGAAAAAGGTAAAGGGTTTGATTTTCATTCTTTGGGACTGTTTTCCCCTCCCTCATCTCCTGCCTGCCCCCTCCCTTTTCGCCACATTGTGCTGAGCTTGAATCAGACCTTCACAAAGGGGATTAGAGGCCGGTTGCTGATAAATAGCAAAGCAGGTTGGAAGCGTGGGAACCAGCCATGGCGCAGCGCGGAGGGACATTCCTGCTCCGGAGGGCCGGGCGAGAGCAAAAGTCCGGGCTAACCCCAGGTCACCCGGGGGACCCAGCGCCTGAGAAGATTTGTTCGGACACTGGCTTTTGTTGTGCACAGTTCCGTGTCAGCCCAGCGTGTCTCTCGCTGCTATTGATGGGGAAGGAAAGCGCTATTGTCAGGCGCCCGAGGGCCCCCCTTTCACTCCTGCGCTCTCGGGGTGACGTCAAGGTGGTATGTGGGAACCCAACCGGCCAGCCCGGAGTGGGGCGAGTGGTTCTGGAGATGCTCCACGTCTACTGGTCCACTCGCAAGGCGAGGAGGGATGCTCAAAGGTTCCCCGGGAGCTGAGCATCACCTGTGGGGCCGGGAGCTGTGCTTTCCCCCTTGCGAGCCATCCCGGCACTGCCAGGAGAGCCAGGGCCGGGCAGGACGGATGCTCCAGCAGGCAGCTGGGTGGGAGCACGGAGGGCATTTGTCTTTATCTCAGCCCCAGTGTTATCAGTGAAATTTCCCAGAGGGAGGGGGTGAGGCAGGATCGTGCCAAAAATTCATGCTGGGAAATGGACGAGCGCAACCGCCCGGCCCTGCGAATCCCAGGGGTGTCTGTGGCGTCACCTCTCACCCCGCCTGGACACCTGCTGGTGGGTTGAACATTCCCTCATCCTCAGGCTCTTATTTGCTGACATGATTTTATATCTCCACCTGGACACTCTGGGAGAGGTGGGAGAAGGGCCTGGGGCTGGGTCTGACCCACCCCTTGTTCTGGCTCCTGCTCCAGCCTCTTTTCGGGAAGCGGACAGGCAGGGAATTTCCCTGATGAAGCGCTGCGGGGTGTGCAGTAAAGCTGCCCTGAGCAGCTAAATGAAGCTCAGCTGCTTTGCATCTGGCGCTGAGGCTCGCTACAGCATCGCGGAGCATCTGGGGACAGGCGGTGTGCCAGGGAGGGAGCCTGCTGGGAAAATCCCTCCATCCTGCCTCTGGCTTTTCCCCCTGTGACCTGACAGTGAGGAGCTGCAGGTGACCTTGAACCGGGCAAGCTGCCTGGTCCTGGTCGGGGCTTTGAATGTTTCATCTACCATCCATCGTCTCAGAAAATGAGCTGAGCACCAAGACTGGGACTTGCTCCCAGCCCTCCTTTCTCCTCTGAAGCCTGATTTTGCTGCCGAAGGCTCGCCGAGAGCTGAGGCTCCAGCACCCCGTCCTCCCGGGGTCTGCGCAGGGACCGTTGGGGTGGGGGTGACTCCAGAGCCACCCCCGAAAGCTCAAACAAGCCGAAGCCAAATGGTCTGAACAGCCACATCCAAGTGGGACCCACAGGCTCTGTATCCAACAGGGAGGCAAAAGGGGGAGAGCAACAAATATATTTGCTGCGGCGGGTCATCTGGCTGCATCCCACCACGTCAGAAGGAAAAACAAAAGCTTTCTCTATGAGCTGGGATTACCCTGGAGAAAAGGGGCAGACCAAGCGGGACAACGGGAACGTGGCTGCTCTGCCACCGAGGATGTATGCTGCCCTTCCTGGGAAATCTGTGTGGGCAGCTGTAGAAATATTCCCGGAGGTCACTTGGGAGTCTAGGAGCTGGAGGGGCAGCGTAGCTCTGTTAGGGCTGGGCAACGGCCAAGTTTTTTTTAAAAGAGCCGTGAAAAAAAAAGGGAACAGCTTCCCAGAAGCAGGATTTTCAGCACACGCTGGTCTGGGTCCTTGCTGGTGGGTAGAAGGAGCGAGTCACCACCTGGCTGCATTTTGGGAGCCTTGCCCATATGTCTCCCTGACCCCGTGCGTGCCAAAGGATAAGGACCTGCTGTGCCACGTGCCACTGCCACTGCTCACTTATGCCCAAGTGCTGAGTCAGGACTTGGCAAGCTTGGGGTGTTCCGGGTGAGCCTGGGAGCGTGTGCAGGTGTGGGGCAAGAATGGGGATAGGGATGAGGATGGGAATGAGGATGATGGGGACAGAGATGCTCTCCTGCTTGGAGCAGATGGGATGCTTTCAGACACAGTCCCTGCACAAAGCCAGGCGTGTTGGCTGGACTCCTCTGGACACCCACCCTGTACCCCACCTGCCCACCTCCTCTTCTTCCTCCCCTGTGGGTGCAGACCCGCAGGGTTGGAGGGAGTTGGGGTGGGACCAGTCTGAGACAGCCAAATCCTGTGTGTCGCAGTGTTGTCCTGCACCGTTGGCATGTGCCTGGCTGCAGCACGTGCCACAGGCACGGAGGAGCAACTCCCCAGCACCAGGAAGGGGATGGTGCCCTGGGCGAGGATGCTCCTTCCAGCCCTGCCTCCAAAACCCCATGGGGCAGAGCATCGCCCACCTTGGGCCAGGCTGAGCCCCCCTGGGATGCTCGGATGAGCCCCCCCACCAAGCGTTCTCTCCGACCTCTCCCACCATGGCTCACCGCTGCATACCTGCTGAAGGGACCCAGCTGGTCACTGGCTGCCATGTGATGGGCCGCTGTTGGATTTTTCTATAGAAAATAAATACTCCTGAAACAGGAGGGGATTTTATTATTATTATCATTATTCCCAGGCTATCAGAGTCGCCAACGTAGCCCTGCCTAATCGAATACAGCTGTTTCCTGTGCGCTCAACAACAGGCCTGACACTCCGCCGTCCTCCCAGCCGGTTTATTTAAATAGGTAAGATCCGGATTTCCGGAGCGAAACAAACAGTGCCGGATGCCTGGACTGCTCCAGCCCTGAACCCTCTGCGCCCCGGCAGTGCTCCCGCTGCCTCGCTGAGCCTTTGGTCCCCTTCAGGGTCCCATCTGCCACAGGGCAGGGAGAAGGTGCTTGTGGAGGTGCTGCCAGCAGCTGGTTTTATTCCTTTACTCTGGTGCTGGGAGAGGGCCAAGGGCAATTGTCCCCTTGTCCCAAAAGACCACATTTCTCTGGCTGGAGTCTTTAAGGCATTTGTCTGGGACACCTGAGCATCAGACGTCTCCTTTCCGTCAGTGGACTGCTGAGCCCACGTGCTCCTCACACAGCTCTGCAAACCCTGGTGCTGTGTGTCCCGGGGGAGAAGAAATGCCCCAAGTCAGTCTATCTGCCGTGAGTTCGAGGCGTAAATAGTAAATGTGAGAAGAGGCGAGTAGCCAGGATGGTTGGGTTAGGCAGGGGAAGGCAGGCTGAGACCATCAGCGTGTGTTAAGAGGGACTATCCGGTTTTGCTGGGTTGAGTTTTGTGACTGTTTTGCAGGGTTAGATTAAATTTGGATGGATATTAACCTTGCGGTTGCTGCAGTCGTGCAAAACAATTCAATTAACACCAGGTGCTAATTGCTTCCTTTTAACTGATGTTCAACATTTGACCAGCCAGAAAGCAGGCTTGAAAACTGGGTCTTTCTGAGGTGCCTCGCTGGAACCAGTGAAGGCGCATGGGGCAAACTCCCTGGGACGTGTAAATGTCCCTGTGTGGGAGATGTCAGCCAGGATGGCCAAGACGGGTGCGTTCCGCTCGGGCACAGGCACCTTCCCCGTGAAGGGGTTGGGTCAGAGCAACGAGGGCCGTCCTGCCAGGGCTCCCCTCGCCCTGTGGTCCCCGGCCCCGCCACAGGCAGGTTTGCAGCTCCTGATGGTTGTCGGTGGCAGCCCTGTGTGCTGGGAGCCGCGGTGGCTCTGCCAGTGGCTCTCCGTTCAGAGCCCCCCTTGCCCAGAGCGTCACCGTTCCCACAGCTCGTCCCTTTGGCCCTTTGCAGAAGAGCCGTTTGGTGGTGTGAAAACTCTTTGGTGTTAATTACTGGCTTTTTGGGTGCAGTTATGTGACATGGCGATGCTGACCTGTCCTGACGCCATGTGCCCATGTCTGTCCCGGCATTGGACTCACCCCTGCTGCCGCGGCACCGCCGGCCCCAGTGCAGGCAGCTGAAGTGCCAGGAAACTTTTCGTCTGTTTTGTAGGATTTGGTTGGGGCTGACGTGGCTCCCCAGAGTGGGTCGGGCTGCCACCACAGCCCGACTGTCCCCGGGCCCGATAGCCCCGATGGCACTGTGACTGCTCCCTGACAGAGACGGTGCACGCAGTGACGCTGCTCGGCATAAGCCCAGCTCTGGCCATAATCCTTCCAGTGCTGCCACTGGGATGGCACCCATGAGTGGGTCGTTCCCAGTGACGGCTCTGGTTAGAGCTGCCCCCAGGGTGCAGAGCTGGGAGCCGCATCCAGCTAGCGCCAGCAGTGCACGGCTGCCGTGGGGTGGCTCTCGGTCTGGGCTCATGGGAGTCCTGGAGCTGGGGTATTTCACATGAGCCTGTTGCTCTCCCTTTCTTTTTTCTTTTCTTTTTCTTTTTCTTTTTCTTTTTCTTTTTCTTTTTCTTTTTCTTTTTCTTTTTCTTTTTCTTTTTCTTTTTCTTTTTCTTTTTCTTTTTCTTTTTCTTTTTCTTTTTCTCTTTCTTTTTCTTTTTCTCTTTCTCTTTCTTTTTCTCTTTCTTGTTCTCATTCTCCCCCAGCTTTTCACACTACCCAGCTGTGCTCTCCTTGCAGTTCATACCCATCAGGCGTCTTGTTTAATGCTGCTCATAAGGATTCACAGCCCTTCAGCATGCCCACACATGGCATCGCCGTGCCCACACACCCTGACCTATGTTGTGATAGTGAAGCCTTGTCACCTTTAAACCAGAATCCAAAGATAAGTGGTAGCTGGACCATAAACTGCAGGGCTGTTTGCCAGGGTGATGGTGAGCTACTCGGGGCTGGCAGTCAGGCAGGGTGGCCAGGACGGTTCCTTTGGGCTTTAAGGCTGGGGAACCACCTCGTCATCCATGACTGGGGACACCAGGGTGGCACGGATGTCTGCCCGCTGGGGTAGATGGCTCCCCATCCCGGCGGGCTGGTTTTGCATCGACAGAAGTTGACAAAGATGAGCTGAATTTGAGCAAATGCGAACGAGAGCAGGCGCAAGCCCGGCATTGTCTTATTTGCAGGGAAAACCAGAAGAAATCCTGGTGCCTCAATTTCTCTGCAGGCACCTGGGAGCAGCCAGACTTTGGGGGTCCCGAGCACTTTGCCGGTGACTGCAGAGGTGACAGCGGTGACAGGTCCTTACCCACCACCCCCTTCCCGGCAAGTAGGGCCTTGCTGGGCAAGCCGAGTTACCAGCCATTTGGTCCCACCAGCCTTGGGCCGAGTGCCGATGCCGGCGCGAGCGGCCAGTGGCAGAGCGGCTGCCGCGAGAGGGGAGCGATTCGCACCTCTGGGCGGGAGATGAAAGAGCTGCTGGCGCTTGGAGATGAAAGCGCCGGCGGGGCCACGGCGCAGGGCGAGGACGGGAGGTGAGGGGAAGCCCCGCGAGTTGTTTTTCTTCTCATCTCTGCCGCGCAGCGGGACGGCGGCAGCCAGCGCCGGGCTTTCCCAGGGCCGCGGCAGAGCGGGTCCCCATGCCGAGCCCCACACCGCAGCGCTGCGCTGCCGCACCGAAGCGGCAGCGGGACCCGCTGAGCATCCGTCAGGACGTTGCATGCAGGAAGGGAGGCTCTGGGGGGGTTGCCGAAGGAGAAGGAGTGCGGGGGGTTGTTCTTGCATGGAGGCAGTTTCTGGTCCTGCCCATGACTGTGCCAGCTGCTCGGGGTCGTCCCTGTCACCCAGTTGCAGGTGCCATCGCACAGTGGTGACAGAGCAGTGACACAGCCTTGGGCAAAGTCTCCATCTCTGTTTTGTGCATGGTGAGGCCAGGGACAGGACTCGGCAGCTTGTCTGAGAGCGGCACAGGAATGGCAAACCTCAGCGTCCCCAGTCCCTGGGACTCCTGTCACGTTCCCGTGTCACGGTGTGGCACACGGTGGGAGCCCAGCGTGACTGGTGCCCTGCCCTGTGCTGTGCCGTACTGCCATTGCACACTCTGTTCCCTCTAACTCAGCCCCGGGGTTTCAGGTGCAGGTGCGCATTCGGCCACGCTGGGACCATCTGGGTGCTCCCCAAGGGGGTGGCTGTGTGTCGGGCTGGTCTTTCAGCGCCTCCTTGGCCGTCTCCGCTCAGGGTCTGTAATTCAGCAGGGCGTAGGCAGCACCCAGGCAGGTCCGCTTTTATCATGGGGGGCTAATAATCTCTCCTTTGTCTGAGACTGAAGCTGGAGGAGCAGGAATCCTGGGGGCAGACAGAGTCACCATGAGCCGAGCGGGTGTCTGCTGGGCCGCTGAGGATGCTCTGCTTCAGAGATCCCCGTAACCTTCTGCATTGGTGCGGTTTGACCCCGATGGCTCATGCAGAGCAGCGAGAGCAGCAGCCAGTGCTCTAGCAGATGGCCACCCACACCTCCAGAAGGTCTGGGACTTGGAGGTTTGGACTTTGACTTGCCTTGGACTTTGAGGCTGAGCCTCCAAGACCAAATGGCAAGCTGCTTTCCACAAAAGACTCTACCCAGGTACCTGATGAAGGCGCATTTCTCATTTCTATGTGTCATTTTTGTGTGCAAGAGCTTGTGCAAAGGCCTGAGCCTCAACCTTGCAGGTGCCCATGAAATGGGGCTGAGCAGGAGAAGCTCCCACCCAGCTGCTCCTTCCAGCTCTCCCTCCCAGGGTGAACACCAAGTCTGCTCGCCCTGGGCTGCTCAGGCAGACCTCAGAGAGTTTTATCCTCCAGCCCTGGCCCTGTGCATCCCAGACCTCGGCAGGACCTCCTGGCAGGTCGGCAGTGGCCAGAGGCCCCGACTGGCTACAGCCACAATCAAAGGACAGTGAGGAAAAGGGCACTGAGCCCTCTACATGGCATGTGGGGACCAGCAAGGCTTCGGGGACCCTCAGAGAGCGTTGAGTGAGGATGCTGATGGAGGCAAAGAGATCTCCGGCTTGGCATCTGCATGACCCGGACTTCAATGTGCTCATCACTGCATGGACTGAGCTGAAAAATGCGGGGGGAATCACTTGTTTCAGCTTAAAATGTTGTGTTGGAAGTTAATTTTTCTTGCCTCAGGGTGGCTTGGTTGGTTCTGAACCTCTTTGAAATGATTGGGTTTGGGCAGACCTCAGGCGAGGGAAGCGGAAAATCCAGCGCCATCCTCTAAACCCATGTCTCCGTTTGTGTCTTCTGGCTGCTCTGCCGGCAGGTCCGGGGCTGCTGCCCGCCCCGCGGACGAACGTGCTTGCTCGGACAACGCTGCGCATCTCCCACGCTGGACCCACTCGCTGTGTGGAGCTGGGGAGGAGCTCTGGGGAGCTGGGCTGGGCTGGAGGCACCAGACAAACCCTCCTGGCCACTCCCCTCTCACAGCTGCAGTGAGTTTGACAGTGCTCTGCCTGCCCCTCCCTGGAGAGCACCAGCCTCTTCAGGACCTGTGAGATTTGGTTGGCACCAGGAAGCCTGGGGACGATGGCCCCGACTCAGCTTTGCACCTCTCCTCTGCACCAGCTCTCCCTCCTCCTGCCTCATCCGCCCCGGCTGCTGGGTAAGGATCGCTTCTCACCGCGCACAGAAGTTAATACCTATGGCCTTGGCTCGATTTGTGGCTCAAAGGTACTTCTGAACTATGGACAGTCGGTGATAACTCGCCCGCATGCTCCCCTCCGTTAAACGGACACGTGTGTGCAGAGGTGCTGCCGCGGTCAGTGCCGGCGTGGTGGGCAGGCTTTGCCCTCGCTGCCGCAAGTGCCGAGGCAGCTGTGTTGGGCGATAACTAAACCTGCCGCCAGGTTTCCCAGCCCATCCACCAGACACTAAGAGTGAACCAGCAGTTTTTTGAAACCAGCCCAGAAATGCACCAGGAGACAGCCTGCATTTATCGTGCTTCTGCTTCCCCCTGAATTCCAGTCCTCTGACATGTTTAGATCAAACCTGATGACCCAAATCTGACTGCAGCAAATGAGAAGAAAAGTGACCTTCTGAAAAGAGCAGCCCAGGAGAGCAGCCGCATGTGATTCGGGCCACCCCGGGCCGCTGCACCCAGCCACGCCGTGGAGAGGAGCAGCCAGGCAGCACCAAAACGTTTCACCGGTTTTAATTCAATTACTTTGCAAAACAGCGTGTAGCACCGCTGACACCTTCACAGCATCCCGTGGCAGCGAAGCAGCTGGGGAAGCTGTTGCCAGTGGCCTGTGTGAAACAGCTTAGTGGGCTCGGGCCAGGATCTAATAAACACGTGCACGCAATGCAAAAACCACCTGCCTTCTTACAACGGGACCCGCCGACAGAGCTGGGGGAGCAGAGGGTCACCCCGTCCCTGCTCCACAGCGGGGCACTGGGAAGGGGCCAGTGGCTAGTTGGGGAACCTGGAAAAGTCCCCCAGCCTTTAGGGACAGGGGTCTTGTGGGGTCAGGGAGGGAGCTGCCTTCACAGCCAACTGCAGGTGGAGGCAGGCAGGAAAGGAAGCAACAGAGAGGGGGGGAAAAAAGGAAAAAAATGGGCATGCATCCCTCCTTCCTCCTGCTTTCCTCGTTAGAAGCATGGAGCTAGTGGAGGCTGCAAGGTGGGAAGTGAATCTGGAATTTGTGGGGTCTGGCAGCCATGCGGGAAGGCAGGGATGTGTCCCCAGGTGTGGGATCTTCAGGCATTCAGCACTCTCTGTGGCCCTGGGCACCTCTCAAGCCCACTCCCCCAATCTGGCAAAGGTCTCCAGCCAAAAATGGGGCGGAGCAGATACTTTTACAGTGAATAAACCAGGAGAACTCTTTTCATTTCAAGATCTCTCCTCTAGCCCCTTCTTTATCTCAGCATCAAGCAGCTGTGATGGGCAGAAGCTCAAATTGTTGCCCCAGGCAGGTCTCATTTAATTAAAAGCCTGAGCAAGGAGGATGTTACCCCAGCCGTTCATCTTCTCAGGCAACGTCTGCCAACATCTGGGGCAAGGAGATGTGTTCTACAGCGATGCACATCGTGTTCCTGCTGCTGCCACGTTTCCCAGGGAGGCCATCACCCGCCGCGCTCAGTGCTTTTAAAATCTGGCCACTCTAGATGCTGACCTGGGGCCCCAGGTGTTGTGCAGATGGGTTTTTCCATGGCCCAGTGATGCTCTCCCAGCCTTGCTTCCCACCTTTCAGGGTAGCCTGAAGAGGAGTGGGAGTTTCAGCTCTTGCAAATCCCAACGTGCTTTGCTCAGTGGTGTGGGAAGAACCAGCCCAAGCCCTGCAGACTGCTTAGGGGGAGCCTGGGCTGAGCGGTAGTGGCTCCGGCGGCTGAAGGGGGTCTGCCAGCCCTGGGACCGCTCTCTAGAGGACAGCCGGGGCAGCGTGCCCTAATGGGGAAGGGCTCCCTGCAGCGCAAACCCCAGGGGAGGGAGTCCCCCTTGCAGCCCCGTCCATCCCTCTCCGGGGGGGACAGGCAAGGGGGACCCCAGCCATCTCGGGATCTAGAGGAAGGAGCGCTTGCCCCAGAGGGGGCTTCCCCTGCTCCACTCCACTGGGGCTGCATGCCCAGCTGGTCCCCCACTCACGGAGCCCCTTCCTGCCCCCGGAGCATCCACCAGGGCTCGGCAGGGTCTGCGCAGAGCCAGCGGGGACGGCTGGCCCCAGAGCCCCCGCTAAGTGCTTGTGGGGTTGGGTTTTTTTCCACTCCTGGGAACCAAGCCTCAGCTTTTGTTGGCGAACAGACCGTAGCTTTCATGTGAAAAGGTTAGTACAGTATGTTAGTTCCTAATGAGGGGATAATAGAGTCTGATTCTCACACCCCGGGGACTGCGAGGTGACAGCAGCACGGGAGAAGGGTATTTTAACACCTTCACCCTGGGAACCTTTTCCCTTCGCAGCCGGAGTCCCCCCGGCCCTGCCAAGAGCAGGGAGGAGGAGGAGGAGCACGGTGCAGCGCCTTTGTCCCCCCTTCCCTCTTGCACCCGGATCCCATCGGGCACACACATCCTCACGGTGGGGGCAGCCAGCGGAGCAAGCCTGGGAAAGAGTTGGCCGATAAATCAGGATCCAGCCCCCCACCACTGGCTCACAGTATCAAAATGACCCCAGATGTGGGAAGGCTGTGCGTCATGGTGCCTGGCGGGGACACGGTCCCCAGGACCGGGTGTGTGGGGAGGTGGGGGTGAGTCCCCTTGGTGTGTGCACTGCCTGGAGGATGGGTGCCCTTGGTCTGCTTCCCCGGGGCTGTCACCTCCCTCGCTGTCTTGGGGCTGTGTCTGTGCCAGGACTGGGACTCACAGTGCCATCCGGGGCATCCTTGGTGGACCAGGATTCAGGGGTGGACATGTCCTGCAAAGCCCGAGCAGCGCAGCGCAGCCTGAGTGCCGCATGGGGAGGATTTGAGGGCCCTGCTGCAGTGGCTTAGGAGGGGGACAAGCCCTGTGAGTGTGTGAACCGTATTCTGGTGGCAGCTGGGGACACAGAGCCTTGCCAAGGTGGGACAGGAGCCTCCCCAAGGAGCATGCTGCTCCTGCTTTTGTAACTGCAGGGGCCCGAGCTGGATTAAACCCCTGGCTGCTGTATTTTTTGAGGGAGTTCAATTCAGACTGTCTGTGGGGGGAGCTGGAATGTCCTCAGAGCAGGAGAGACCAGTTTTGCCAAATTCCACCCCCACAGGATGCCAAATTACAAGTGTCATCCATGGGCTGTCACTCCACTCCCAGCCTTTCAGGGCAAGACACCTTCCCACTACTTAGCAATCAGAAAGGGCAGATTTTGTCGTAACCCTTTCCTGGGTGACCTGTTTCTTACTGAGGTTGCACGTGGGAAACCACCAGCTTGCAAGTCCCCAGCGAGCCAGAGCCGCCTGTCTTGGGTTTGCTGCTCCCGCTGGATTGTGCTCAGGTGGGATGAGGGATGCTGCAAAGCGGTGGCTGAGCTACATCGGTGCCAGCAGCTCAGCACCACCGTGTCCCCTCCAGGTGGCTGGTCAGACATCAGAGCATCAGAGGCGGGGGTTTTCCTGGGGTACGGTCTGTGCCCGCTAGAAACAAGGTGCTGAGGAATTACTGCAACTAATGGCCAAAGTCGGAGTTTAATAATGTGGGGAGGGCTGGCTCTTGCGGTGCTCACCAGGCTTTGCCAGCTCGCCATCGCCGTACCCGTCCTGGGCATCCAGGTGATGCATGAGGGGGGTCATCAAGCTGCCATGCCCCTCTCTGCTCTATTAGGGTGGCTGAGTCCCTATGCTCACCTCACTCCCGGCAGCACCTGGCTTCATTGCTCAGGTCTTTTGTGCTCTTTTCTTTCTTCGTTCTTTGAAATAGCAGGAAAGCAAAGGGTGGGATTTTGGACGGAGACAGGCTTCAGGTTGGAACCTTCCACAGGGACCCTTGCATCCCAAAGCTGGTCATCTCCTCCAGCCTGCTGAGCTTTGGAGATTTCTGGGACAAATGAAAGTGTGGGAGCATCTCTGCTTCCCAGGGGGGGACAGAAAAGGGGCTCAAGCCCAGTTTTCCTGCCCAGATGTGGAGGAGGCTGCAGGGGGTGGCATGGGGGAGCTTGGGAAAGCAGTTACTGAAGACCAACCAAAATGTCACAGCGAGGTGTGATGATGGTCGGTGCCTGCAGGTCAGCATCGCAAAGCACCCGAAGAATGAGAATCCAACATTTTGCTTGTCCGTTGGGTTGTTTTTAAATATCCAAACCTCTGGAGCAGGGGAGCCGAACCGTGGTCTAGGCCTGGGGAGGGGAACTGGCAGGCCCAGGGACTGGCCATGAGAGTGAAGAATTTGCTTTGCTGAAACAGGGGCTCTGAGGTCCAGAAACCTGCCAGGTCTGAAGACAGAGCTCGTGGGCTGTGCTGCACGGCTGCTGGAAGGCATCGCATTGAGTATTTCTGGGGCAGCAGGTTGGAGAGGCACTGACCTTGCCCAAGGCGCCGTACAGACACATGGGCAAGTCAGAGTCACGGTCCCTCTTCAGCAGTGAGCAATTTTGGGGTCATAAAGGCCGGATTTGGGGCTGTTGTGGAGCAGCTATCGCCTGGCTCTCCTTTGCACGGGGCTGACGTGGGTGCAAACACGGTCTCTTGCTTCTCTGGGCCGTGCTGCCTTGGTGGGTGCAGGGACTCGCAGTTCCCACGGTGGGGAGCAGGGAGAAGTGCCAGCGGCTGCCAGCGGTGACGTTGCCCATGGTGTGCCTGGCTGCACGGCACCTTCTTGGGCTGCTCCAGCCCGCCTCATCCTCTGGAAAGGGGGCAGTAAGTGGTCCCCTTGCCAGCCCGAAGGTGGGTGGGTGGGAGCAGGTTGCTCACCCTGATACGTGGGTTCGCATCATCCCTGGGCCCAAGGGGCGTCTCTCTGGGTCAACCTGCACAAGCCTGTTTGCACCGGAGGAGATGTTTTCCAGCTGAGATAGCCTGGGCCTGAGAAGCAGACAATCCCTTGCTCGAGTGTGCTGAAATGTTTAATTAGAGTTTAACAGCAGCCTGGGAAAAAGGTGTCTTGTCATATTTCTGGGCTGCGTTTTGTTGTTGAACTGCTAGCCCTGTACGAGCACAGCTGAGGGAGACCTGCCGCACAATGAGCCCTTTATGTGCCTCTCCCCGCGGCTCGCCCCGACCCTGAACTTTCCCATTAGCTGTTGGCGCGGTGCCCTCGCGCATGTGCCCGGGAGGGAGCCGGGACGGTGCGGGGATGGGAGCGCACCGCAACGCAATGGCTTTTCCTCTGATTGTCGGGTTGATGTTGCAGGAGAGGGGACAGTGCAGGGTGTGTGGAGGAGAAGACATCCCACCAGCTACACTTGGATGTTTGGATGAGCGCAAGGTGCCCTGTGAAGCAGGCTCCGGCGTGTGGCCATAGGGATGCAACATGACGGCTGTGCACGTGGCAGGACGCTGGGGTGCAGTGGGATGGCACCTGGGGACTCAGCATTTGCCTGTGTGGGACCCCCACCTACCTGTTTCTGAAGGTGCTGCCCACGTAGATCAAAGGGTTCATTTCTTGGACCTCAGTGGGGATTCAGGCCTCGGTCCCATCCCTCTTGCCCCGCACTGAGCTCTGCCTGGCTGGTGGAGCCAGCGAGGCTGCAGGACAGGATCCTCAGCCCTCTCCATCATGCCCTGGGCACCTAGGTGGACGCTGGGGAGTGCGGCCACCTTCCCAAGGGAGCTGGGGAGGAATGCGAGGAATGGAGCACACACCTTCCTTCCCTGACTTCACCTCCATCGGCATTTTCCACTCACAGCTATTGTGTTCTGCAGGGTGAAATTAAAGTTTTGCCACCACTTGCCTGCCAGTGTCCTGTTCATCAGCGAAAGGGCAAAACCAGGTTTGGTGGGGTTGGATCACTCCTCTTGCCATCTGTCCCAGCTTTCGCTCTTCCAGTTGGCTGCTGAAACAGTAGAGAGCAAATCCCTTTGGTCCAGCAAAAGCCTAAAAAAATGCCACGTATTTATGTTACCCCTTTTTACCTTCTTTTGCATGACACAAGCATGCGATGCTCTAGACAGCTCCCCGGGCCCCCCCGCTGCAGTGGGAAGACGTGGAGGTGTTGGGGCTCCCCAGGAACATGCCTGTCTCACTGCGGTGACCTCACATGTCACCGACACGCTGGGGTCACATTAGCACGTCTGGGAGGTGTCAGGCTGGGAACACAGGGAATCGCTGCACAAGGTCTCTTGGGGTTTCTCCTTGCTCCAGCAGCAGCGGCTCTTCCCCTGGACTGCTCCCAGGGGCTTTCACCTCGCAGGTCCCAGTTAGCAGCTTGCATGGCTTCTTTCTGGGACTGTTTTGGGGGATCCTTTCGGAGAAGTCCTTCAAAAGCTGGTGTTTTCCCTCAAGATGAGACTCGCATGGTTGTTCTCAAAGGAGATGGAGCTCCCTGTGAGCTCCTCTGTGCTGGAAATGCTGGCAGACCCCAGCCATGCAGCTTCACACTCTACCCCTGCCGTGGGGTGAGCTGTACCACCAAGGCCAACCATTGCACTGGATGGTGAGAGCCTTCCAAAGTGCTTGGCACCAGCCTGGTCCTCACCGAAATCCCTGCTTTTTCCACCCTTGTTCTACCAAAGGTTTCTCAGTAAGTTTGGGGTCCCTATGGCAGCACACAGCCCATATACCTTCATTCACAGTGTGTCCTACAGCCGTAACGGTCCAGCTTTGGCCACAGAAGTGACCAGCCTTGGTCCCAGCCCTGCCAGGGGTTGTCTAGAGAGAAGGATGCTCGCAGGATGGATTTGGAATGTGGTTCTGGGTGTTAAAATTGCTACCTATCGCCTGTATTTTCCTCCGTCCTGCCCCGGAAATGCAGGCAGTGCAGGCAGAGGCTGATGCCTTTGCTCAGAGTTTTGTAGGTGATGCCCCAGAGGACCTCTGGGGACCTCCGACTCCTCTTCCAGGCATGGTGATGGGGGTGATCTGCAGCAGGGATGAACCTGCCAGAGCACCCACCATGCCGGGGCACATTTCAGCACCGCTTGCATGAGGGAAGGGTCTGACCCTCATGGGCTGCAGCCCCTTCCTGCTGGAAAGTGTTTGCTGATGGGCTCCCTGCAACCTTCTTTCCAGCATGCTGGGGGTTGAACGTGGGTTCAAAGGGGCTGGTGTCTTCTTTTGGAGAGGCTTTGTGAGCCACAGGGCTGGTGGCCAAGATGGGATCAGGGTGCTCAGTGCTGGAGGTGGCTACTCCAAGCAGGAAAGAGGAGCTGCTGCATGTTTCTGCTTGCCAATGAGTGGAAATTAAAAGTGGCCGGGAGAGAGCCAGGGGACAGCATGGTGGTAGTGACACCTGGGAAATAAGGTGACCTCAGGAGAGGTGAATCCACCAGGGCCCTGAGAGGTTTACATGTGATGGAGAGCACGTTCCAACTTCATTGTAACAGTAATGGCAACAAGTGCATTGCCAAGGCAAATATCTGCTCCATCTCCACACCCCTGGCCACTGCAGAGCCCGCAAGGGGCATCCCTGCTACCACCGGCTTCCCACGGGGATGGAGTGCGTGGTGTCCCTCCTGTCTCGGCTGGGGATGGTGGCCAAGCAAAGCAAAGGGAAAATGGGGCCCCCTCACTCTGCTCTGCTCCCGAAGCCCCCGTCTTGGGACCAGCACCCCGGCCCGGGTCGTGTCAGGCTCTGCCCGAGATGGGGTCATGGTTTCATTTTCCAGAGCCACCGAGCAGCTCCCCCCTCCATGGGGTGCTGGGCACCGTGGGCGTGCAGGCAGGGTCCTGCTGGCTGCCTGCAACAGGCAGATGCCAGCAGGTGCTGGGATGTGTGGAAAAGCCCAGGGCGCATGGAAAGTCCATCCTGAAGGCATCCCAGCATGGAGGCCAGAGCTCAAAGTCGGAGCCACCATGGGGACACCACAGACCTCCCCGGGGAGGGTGGCTGCTGCCAGCGCAGCGGCTGCGTGCGAGTGAGAAGCCACATCCGCAGGGCTGGGCCACGACACACCGGGGCGGCTGCTGGCTCCCGGCACACCTGCAGCGAGACAGCGAGCAAACAAACCCACCGCACCGTGGGACCTGCAGGAGGGGCTGCCTGCGCCCTCCGAGCGCTCCTCCTTCTCGCCGGCTGCCTGCGTGCTGCCTGCAACCGAGCCCCTGCCCACTGCCCACTGCCCCGAGCTGCTGGCTGCCCCGTGAGAGCCCTCCTGACGCCCCCAGAGATGTTGGGACAGTGAACTGCTGAGTCTGGCCATGTTGTGACACATGTTGCCTCACATGCAGCCATCCCCCTGCCAGTCTGGCTGCAGGCCATCTTGCCCATCTGGTGACAGCCAGCGTGCCCAGGAGGGGACAGGCTGGGTTCAGGGCTGACACTCATCGGGGGGCGCTGAGGGACATCCCCACCAGGGCTGGCAGGGGGTGCAAGGGCTGCATGCTCCCTGCCAGCCCTGCAGTGCATCCCAAGGCGCAGCTCATTCCCACAGCCCTCCTTGCCCAAGCAAGGGTTGTGCAGCCCTTTTGTACCCCGTCAGGGTGCGCAGGATCTGGCCGTCATGCCTGGCTCCTTCCCTACCCCCTTTGTGCCCAGGGGGTGACAGTTTTTGGAGCAGTCCCACGCTCACGGGGACCACCCTGAGGCGAGAAACAGTGCCAGGCTCCGTGTGAGGCTCTCACCGGGCTCTTGGGCTGCTGCTGTAGGTTGCCCAAAGACACCAGGATAAAGCAGTGGCCCATGTTCTGGGGACACCGTCTGTCCCTCAGCCTGCAGCCTGGTCAGGGAAGGCTGAGCTGGGAAGCCACATGCCCTCCGCCAGCGCCAGCAGTGCAGCCCGCATGGCTGGGGAGGCTGGTGGCTGCAGGGAGCTGCTGCAGGAGCAGCCTACCGGGAGCAGCATCGCCATCGCGGTGGGCTGGGGGGGTCCTGGGCGCACAATCTTGTGCCAAACACATCCTGTCAAATGTCATGCAGAGCTGCGAGGCAGGATGGAAACCCCTGCTGTCAGCGGGAGCCCTGCGGGAGGTTATTTCCTCGCCATCCCCAGCACCGCTCCTTCCCCGTCTGTTCTGCAAAACGTCAAATCCGCTTTCAACCATTTTCCGTCCATGTGCGGGTGTGTTTGCTGCTGCCCAAACCCTGCAAGGCTGCGGCTCTGGGTTGGATTTGGAGTTTCGGAATGTCTTGTGCATGGGATCAGGGATCCCTGAGCTCGGAGGTCTCCACTGAGATGCTGCCAGCGCTTTGCTCCTTTTCTTATCACCGCCACTGGGTGTGACAGAAATGGGTTTGCTTATGCTCATTGTGGCTTTTTGATGTAGGGCTGAGCCGAAGCACAGGGCACAGGGCTGGATTTGCTGTTGTGGGGCCACTGGCAGGCTGCTGCTGGCTCAACTGCTGCCCAGAAGTAAAAAAAAATGTTGCAAACCCTTTGGTTGAGGGAAAAAAGAGAATTAATCAAAAGGACTGGATGGGTTTTGCTAAATCCAAGAGGAGAAGGTGGCTGGGAGTGACAATGGGACTCGGAAGGGGGCTGAAGTGACTTCTCTGTGGGGTGGCTGGTGACGAGCTCTAAGAAGGGTTAACAGGGAAATGGTCGTGGCGTTGGGATGCAGGGTGGGTATTGGCAGGACAAGAGAGCCTGGAGCAAACACGTGAGTGAGAAGAGAGCATCGAGCTAGAAATGCCTCCCAAGGCGGAACGGCAGAGCACGAGGGAAGTAAAAGAGCAGGGAAGAGCTTGGTGTTGAATACATGTGGAAGTGGTTGGAGAGGGGATGACCAGTGTGGGGGTGATGGAAGTGGGGTGACCGTACTGGAGGTGATGGGAGTGGAGCTGATGGGTGTGGGGCTGGTTGGTGTGGGGTGACCAGACTGGAAGTGACTGGTGTGGAGATGGTGGGACTGGGGTGACCAGGTTGTACATGGTGGGACTGGGGTGACCAGGCAGGAGGTAGTGGGAGTAGAACACCAAGGCTCTGCCGGGGGGGTTGTTGCTGCCCACGTGAGAGGAGCACCCGCTCTGCAGGAGACCCTCCAAAGCACAGGCAGGAGCCAGCAAATGCCTGGAGCAGCCCAGGTCCTCCAGGAGCTCCCTTCCCCTGCTGCTGAAGATGCCACTGCACCTTCAGCATCTTCATCTCAGAGTGAGGAGGAGGAGCTGATCCTGGCAGGCCAGCTGGGCATGGGAGTCCTGCCACCCATGGTCCTGCACTGATGGGGAAGGGGCCATCTCGGGGAGGGAGCCCCAGTTCCACCACCAAGTCGTGGGTCGCACAGCCGTGCACGGTGATGGGCCATGCGAGCACCATGCCTGGTTGGGTTCCTCCTGGGCTTGGTGGTCGGTAACACACAGACCAAGACGCGAAGTGCGTCCCTCTGTTGGGCTGCTGGCAAACTGCCCGAGGGCCCCCGTGGTGTTGTGAAGGTGGTATCTCTGCCTCAGGAGCTTTTCTTTATTAAACTGAAGGCTGGCTTTGGATGTCAGGGGTCCGGGGCGTGTCTCGTGCGTGGCTGAGGCAGTTGCACCACAGCTGATTTTTACAGGCTTCCAACCAGCAGCACCAAGAACCTTCTGAAGCAGTTGTGAGACCCCGGTAAGTGCTGTAATCGGCACACGTGGGACCGCAGGGCAGCTTTTACTGCTCCACGCGTTGGGGCTGGGGAGACACCCCTGCCTGTGACTTCAGTCCAAAAGCCTCTGCCTGCCCTGCGCAGTCATCCTGTGCTGCTCCCAGCCAGGTATTTGGGGAATCCGGGGCCCATGTGCCGCTGGCGGAGGGGCGCAGGCTGGAGAGCCGACGCAGGGTGCTGGGAACCCAGCTTCAGCGCTCCGAGGGCTCACAAGTGTGTCAAAGCAGAAAAATGTGCTGGAAACAGCTTTGCCCTCCCTCTCTTCAGCTCCTCCTGCGCATGCCAAGCGAGGCCAAGTGCAGGCAGGGCGCGCTGCCTGCTCGCCAGGCTGCTGCCCCCGGCCCCAGCAGGGAGAGCAGTGGATGTTGCCTGCCTTGACTTCAGCAAGGCTTTTGACACGGTCTCCCATAACACTCTTACAGGTGAGCTTAGGCAGCGTGGGTTAGATGAGTGGACAGGGAGGTGGACTGAGAACTGGCTGGATGGCAGAGCTCGGAGGGTTGTGATCAGCAGCGCAGAGTCTAACTGGAGGTCTGTAACCAGCAGTGTTCCCCGGGGGTCAGTACTGGGTCCAGTCTTGTTCAACATATTCATCAATGACCTGGATGAGGGGACAGAGCCTCAGCAAGTTTGCTGATGACACAAAACTGGGAGGAGTGGGTGATGCACCAGAAGGCTATGCCACCATTCAGCATGACCTGGACAGGCTGGAGAGGTGGGTGGAGAAGACACTAATGAAGTTCAACAAACACAAGTGCAGGGTCCTGAACCTAGGGAGGAATAACCCCATGCACCAGTACAGGTTAGGGGCTGACCTGCTGGAAAGCAGCTCTGTGGAAAGGGACCTGGGAGTCCTGGTGGACAACAGGATGACCATGAGCCAGCAATGTGCCCTGGTGGCCAGGAAGGCCAATGGCATCCTGGGGTGCATTAAAAAGAGCGTGGCCAGCAGGTTGAGAGAGGTCATCCTCCCCCTCTACTGTGCCCTGGTGGGGCCACATCTGGAATCCTGTGTCCAGTTCTGGGCTCCCCAGTTCAAGAAAGACAGGGAACTGCTGGAGAGAGTCCAGCGGAGGGCTACGAAGGTGATCAGGGACTGGAGCATCTCTCTGGTGGGAGACCTGGGGCTGTTTAGCCTGGAGAAGAGCAGACTGAGAGGGGATCTCATCAATGCTTCCCAATATCTAAAGGGCGGGTGGCAAGAAGATGGGGCCAGACTCTTTTCAGTGGTGCCCAGCGACAGCACAAGGGGCAACGGGCGCAAACTAGAACACGGGAAGTTCCTTCTCAACATGAGGAAAAACTTCTTTCCTTTGAGGGTGGCAGAGCACTGGCACAGGCTGCCCAGAGAGGTGGTGGAGCCTCTGACTGGAGACATTCCAAACCCGCCTGGACGCCATCCTGTGCAACCTGCTCTGGGTGATCTCCAGAGGTCCCTTCCAACCCCTGCCACTCTGCGATTCTGTATTTGGAGGGCACTGAGAACTGTTTGGCTCGTGGCAGGCAGAGCGCAGGCTGGTGGGGAGCCCTGCCTGCTCCCCGGGCTGTGCTGCGCGGCAGAGGGCTGGGAGGATGGATCCAGCTCAGCCCACGGGAAGGCTGTGGCTTGTCCCCGGGGGGGTGTGATCGTGGGGAGCAGGTCTGGGGGCGGTGGGACTCATCTGCAGAGCCGGGGCTGGAGGGAATTGAAATCCTCAGGTGCAGGAAAGTCCCTGCAGCTCATGGTGAGGAGCACGACAGTGGTTTTGATTTTAGCAGAGTTTAAGCTTCTGCTTCAAAATGAAAGTATCCAGCCGTCCCAGCTGCGGGGAGCACGGCATGTCCCAACCACCACCATGCAGCTGAGGGGCTGGATCCAGCACTCATGGCTGTGTCCAGGGCAGGGGACTGGCCACTGGACCATGCTGGAGCTGGTTTATCTAGCTGGGCTTTCCCCGCCTTCAACCAGTCCATCCCACAGCCCAAGGGTTTGCCTGCCAGGGTGTGCTGCCCAGGAGGGACAGGGCATCCTGCCGGTGGGGTCTGGCGAGGTGAGAAGGTGAGTCCATGGCCGTTTCCCCAAGAGCCCACATTTCCACTGGGGTGGCCAGGCAGGCCCGTGCTAGCCCACAGGTGGGTGCTGCAAACGGTTAGTAAAATCCCGTGTTCCCTTCCTCAACCTCGCCATGGCCAAGCTGGCAGCAGCGCTGCTTCCCCAGCGGCACCTGCCCAGGACCCACGTCCCACCCACGCTTGGCCCCGGGGACCCCAGCTGGTGGCACAGCCTGGCTCTGGTGCCCTTTGAGCCCAGCCTGGGGGTGAGCTGAGTCTGCGGGTGAGCTTAGTCCAGGGGTGAGCCCTGCCTGGGGTCTAATCCCATCCTCGGGTCTAACCTCGGGCCGGTTGCTGATCCCAGCCTGGATGCTGAGCCCAGCTTGTGTGCTGAGCCCAGCTGAGTTAAACCAGGGCGCCGAGCCCAGTTCAAGTACTAAGCCCGGCCCAGCCCAGCCTGGGGCTGAGCCCTGCCGGACGCAGACTGGAGGAAAGCTGCTGTGCCTTGCTCTGGCCATCCCTGGGGGTGGGTGACAGCCCAGCCCGGCTGTGGGACACACGCCCAGGATTAGGGGTTTTTCCCCCAAAACCCGCTATGCCGCAGGCAGCCTGGGCCCCGGCCCAGCGGGCAGCAGCGCAGGCAGCAGCGCAGGCAGCAGCGCGGGCAGCAGCGCAGGCAGCAGCGCAGGCAGCAGCGCAGGCAGCGGGCCGGGCAGGCATCCCCCCGGAGCCCTGGGAAAGGGGCACCGTGCCCCGGGCAGCCGCAGCCTGATAATGCCCGGCTTGTTCTGCAGGCTGGGAGCGCAGGGGGTGAGCCTCCCCGCCCCTCCTCCAGCCCGTTCCCAGCCTATTCTACCTTATGGGTAGGAACTGGTTTTTCTTCCTGGGCTATTGTTTCCGCTGGATTGGTTAGATTGCTCCAGGCCTTGCTCAGATTTCCTTTCTCACGCTTNNCGGCCTTTTTCTGTTTTCTTTTTTCCCCTTTTTTTTTTTTTTTTTTTTTTTTTTTTTTTTATATTCCCGTTTTCTGCTGCAGCTCCTATTCTCGCCCCAATTAAAGCAGCAGGCGCTGCCCGGCGGGTTGGGGGGGGTCTCGCCTCCTCCCGGCTTTGCGCCGGTGCTGGCTGTGATTGCCCAGGACAAGGGGCCAGGCTGCCAAATTATATTCCTGTGCTGGGGAGCCTGCTCTTGGGTCGGTAAAGGCAGTCTCTGCCCTGGACAACCTGCAGGCTAGACGAGCTTCTTGGGCTCAAGCTGCTCAAGTTTCCTTTTTCCTGCAACTATGTCCACTGAAC
>VYXH01010513.1:975164-999176 GCA_013397275.1 Burhinus bistriatus
CCCCCCCCGTGACCAGAGAGTCAGAACTTGGCACTGTCCTCACTGACCCTCCTGCCGAGGGGGCAGCCAGCGCAACGGGGATTGGAGCGGGGCTGCGCTCGCCTGGCTTTGCCCGGCCGGCTGCACGTGAGCTGTGCGGGGGCACCCAGCGCCTGCCCGGGAAGGGGCTGATTCACACGGGGCGCTGGAAGCCGGGCTGCCGTGGGAAAGCGCACCCGCCATGGCTCCCGAGCGCCAGGATTGCTTCAGCGGGGGTGCAGCCAAGATCCATTTCGCAGAGGGCAGAGCAGATCTAGGCTGGGATTTACCAGTGACTAAGCGTGTGCTGGCAAGGGCTGCCCTAGCGTGAGAAAGGCAGCGCTGCTCCTCCTCCGAGGTGTGCCCGCTGCCGCCCCGCCACCCGCAGCCCTCGGCGGCACTGGGACACCGCGCCGTGTGACGGGACCATGGGTGTCAGTGGACCGGGCGGTGCTACGGGGTGTGCGGGGGCTGCAGCCGCCTGGCCCCCTCCTCCCAATCTGGACTCACCCCTTTTCTCCCCCATGGCCCAGCAGTTACGCCGGCCGCATGGGTGGGCAGGACGGCGTGAGCAGAGACCCTGCGGCTCGGCCCGCTCGGCACATCGTCCCCAGGGCAGGGCTGGGGCGTGGGGCAGAAGCTGCCACCCCCACCCCAAGTCGGGCACGGGAGCTGGGGAGACCCCGAGATGTTGCAGGGGAGAAGCCAAACCCTTCGCTGTCAGGTCGTAGCCCCTGCTCACAGCGGCTACACCCCCAGGCAGCATCCCCGGGTGCCACCATCTCCTTGTCTCACTGCCACAAAGATTTTTGCCGTTGCGTCCACCCCGCTTTGTGGTGGCCACAACTAATCCTGCTGCGATGGAGCTGGGGAAACCAAACCCTGAGGAAAAACCCATCCCTTCCCCAGCAGAGAGGCTCCCCACTTCCCTACCCTTAAAATAAAAGCAAGACCCACACAAAAAATTGCTCCACACCCCCCGGGCGGTGACGCTGAGATGCAGAAGGCTGTGGGGAGCCGTGTCCCCAGGCAGGAGCCAAGCACTGAGCCCAAGGCCACCAGTGGCCCCTGCACGGCAGCCTCTCAGCCCAGCCTGTCGAGGTGGCAGGCTGCCCCGCTCACTTCATCTCTTCTGGCTCATTTTGGCAAGGCATTAAAAAAAAATAACTGCAATTTTTTATTACAGCTAATTGGCACTGCTGCTAAGTAGCTTATCTGGATCCTGAGCCTGCCCTGTGTTTTTGGGAAGCTGACAGTGGCGAAGGCCCGGAGGCTGGGGAGATGGTGTGGGGCACAGAGCCTCACGGCAAGTGTCTGGCAGCCCTGGGCAAGTGGGAAATGCCAGGCTACCCCTGGGCTGCTGGGCCACAGCTGGCCCAGGGAGGTGGTTGCCTCTAGTTTATGATGATGAATTTTAGAGAAGCAGAGAAATTTGTCTGAGGTCGCTCTGTGTCAGGAGCCCATGTCCGGCACGCTGGCACCGCTGCCCAAACACCGTGGCGTGCTCTAAACTGCCAAGGCTGGGCGTTAGGGTGGGTGTTTGTGACAGAGGGGAGCCCATGCCCAAGCAGCATGCATGTCCATGCCTGGCAGGGAGGGCTGGGGACAAGGGTGCTGTTTTCCCCTGCGCCCATCCTGGGTGGCAGCTCGGTGTCCAGGTGGTTGGGACCTCTCTGGGAGCCTCTGACACCCCAGTGCAGCCAGTGCTGCTGCTGTGCCCGGGAGGTGCCGTCCCACGTCTCTCCCACCACCAGGCTCCATGCCTTTCTCCAGCGTGCAGCCCCCTCCCCTGTTGTCACTGTCACGGGGGAGCGGGGCCAGCCTGGGCTGAGCTCGGCACACATCTCTGGGAGCTGCCCATCGCCTCTGCCTGCCTGTTGCAATCCCACAAATCCCAGCAGGCACCCTGTGAGCCACGCGAGGGCTTTGGGTGCCTGCCGGGGTGATGACGCCTGTGGCTCCAGGTCCAGCCTGAGCAGGCTGGGACGTCCTCGAGCCTCAGAGGGACCGTCCCATCCCACAGCATCAGCACCAACTCCACCGTCAGAGCGGGCAGGGGCTGGAGCACAGCTCAGCTGGGCAGCAGTGTCAGGGTCTCTCCCAGGGCTGCAGGTGACATCGACCCTAAAAGAAGAAGCCTGCCTGTGTCCCTCTTCCTTGCTCATCCCTGGATCCATCCGTGCTCCTCCTCCCTTTTGCTCAGCCGTCTTCCAGGGTGGATCTGGCCTGGCTGATGGTGGGCTGCTGCCGCAGGCACAGCTGAGCCGGTGCAGAGCTGAGAGATGGGTGG
Organism: Burhinus bistriatus; assembly: GCA_013397275.1. NCBI lineage: Eukaryota > Metazoa > Chordata > Aves > Charadriiformes > Burhinidae > Burhinus > Burhinus bistriatus. Next base: position 977,473 of record VYXH01010513.1, read on the forward strand.
GCAAAGGTGTGAAAAGGAGCCCGTGAGCTCCAGTCCTCATCAGTCCAGACAGCTGAAGCCTGAGGAGATCCGATCCGACGGTGTCGGCTGGCCTCCGCAGGTTGCAGTGTAACCCTCCTGCGAGTGAGGCTGGCAGTGAGCTCCGAAGTGGCATCTCCTCTGTGAGCTGCTAACGCCGACGGCTGATCCAGCTCCACAGAAGTGCAGGTTCACCCACTAAGATCAGCTTTCTGCTTCCCTGGGGTTTGCCCCGGTTTCATTTCCTCGGGTCCCTGGGTTTGAATGTGAGAGCGAGGAGGGGGCCGTGCCCTGCTCAGGGCAGAGAGGATGCGCTCAGCACCCCGCAGCATCGGCGCCAGCAGCTCGCCCCCAGCGTAAGTGAGAAGGGGACAGGCTGCTGAGCCGGAGCAGCGTGGAGGGGACTGACCCACGGTCACAGGAGTAGGAGGTGTCTCGTGCTTTCTGTGCAAAACAGGCGATTGCTGCAAAATTCCCTTTTAAAAGTGATGCGGCAGCTTCCATGTCATCTGGGTGCTTTCAAGATCGCGCCTGGACCATCTCCGTCTGTCTCTGCTGCTGCTCCGTGGGGCTGGAGCAGCACGGCTTCAGGGACCAAAGCCTGGGCATCCTTTTATGGCCAAATCATGCCCAGGCTGGGGAGCGTGTGCTGGTTTTGTGGAGGCTGCCGGTGGAAATAACCTCCTCCTGCTGCAGGGCAGAGCTGGGACATGGTGGCGAGCTCGTTTTCAAACAAATCATCCTCTCCCCGTCCTCCTTCAGGCAGCTGTGTGGGAAGAAGGGGCATCGTTGCACCTCGCCGTGAACCCAGCACCGCTCCAGCTAGCACGCCGCAAACCAGCAGAGCTGCCGCAGGCCCACACCGGTGCCCGGTCAGGAGGTGGAAAAACCTTTCTGGTTTCAACAGGCTTTGGAGCAAAGCCCCAGGCAGGGAACTTGTTCTGGTCGGTGAAGTTATGCACCTCTCTCCCTGCTTGCCTTGGGTGCAGCGTGCTCCAAATGCTCCGCAAGCAGAAAACAGCCCCTAAAAACAAATAGCTGACGAAAAGTGTTGGGGCACATCCCGGCACCCAGCTCCTGCCCAAGCAGGGAGAGGGAGCCGGCTGCCATGCTCCCGGGGAGATTTAGTGCCGATGGCTTCTGGGCGAGCACGTTCAGCTGCCGGCTGCACCCCGGGCTCAGCCCGAGGCGCCCGGTGGCGGGTGCCCCTCGGCGGTGGGGTTTGGGGAGCTCTTTGAGGGGTTTGGCTCCCTGAGGACCAGCACCTGCTGCGTGCAGGCACTTGGAGACCTCTTCAGGTGCATTTTGGCAAACCAAAGGTGGGGTTAGAAACTGTGACTTGGTGCTGGTGGTGCTGCGGCAGAGCCAGGCTGAGCAGAGCCAGCTGAGACCCCAGCGTATCTCAGGGTCCGTGGCCATCCTCCGTAGCTCCTGTGAGACAAGAGAGAACAAATCTTGAAGCCACAGGCCAAACTTCGGGTGTCTGATTGATGTTTTAAGGCAACCTCAGCTTCTGGTGTTTTCTAGCATTGTGTAGGGCTGGGGGGTGAGGTCTGCTGGGGGCAGGCAGTGGCACTGGCAGCCTGGCATGAAGATGTGGCTAAGCACTATAAAGATGGAGTGCCTCTGGAGAGGAGGTTCTTGTGGCTTGTGAACCCCAAGATTTGTGTCTGGTGCCATTCTGCCACCCCTCTTTTGTGGGACAGGCCTTGCCCCAGTTTCCCCCTGCCATGATGCATGCAGCTGGGGGCTGCCCAGCCTCTGCCAGGGGTGCCCAGTGCAGGGCTGCGTGCTCCGGGCAGGCAGGAGATGCCCAAGCATCACGGCTGCCATCTCACCAACCTCTCTCTTCTTCCAGGTGTGCAACTGCGACAAGTACCTGAAGGTCTCAAGGGAGAGGATGAGGCAGCTGGTGGAGGGCAGCAGGCAGGCGCCAGGGGACAGTGGCGCAGGTGAGTGGGTGGGTGCCGATGGCTGGGAGTGATGCTCCGACCCCGGCCCCCTCCCTGTGCTCCCACCTGGGACTCACTGCCCTGGGCAGAGCAGGACCATCCTGCTCAGGCTGGGGGTCTCTCAGAGAGGGAATGGGGTCCCCTGCCACCATCCTGCAGCTGGATGTGGACCCGCAGAGCTCTTCCAAGCCCACTTGGCGCCTGGTTGAGTTTGTGCACACTGAGCACAGCTCCCAGCCCGCTCCCCCGGCTGCCCGGTGCTGCCCTGCGAGGCACTGGGTCGCCTGTCCGTGGGATTGCCCAGCCCGGGCTGGTGTGGTGACATGCCAGCAGTGGCTCAAGTGACAGCCTAAAGCCAACACTGCCTGATACGGAAAACTCAGCTTGGGCTGCGAAATGCCTCCCGGCTGCTAACGGTGCCTTTCTCACCTGCACGGTGGCTCCTAAAGAAGGGCATGCTGCAGGAGGAGTGAGCCAGTGCCGCCTGCCCCACGGGTGGGGGAAAGGGTCCTCCATGCCCTGCCCCAAGCTGCATTGACCCCCCCCTCCCTGCTCCTCCCCACAGGGAGCTGCGTTTTGGTAGTGAGTGACACCCACTGCTGGCATACCAGGATGGAAACGTGCCCTTCTCGCAGCTCTGACCCAGCCAGGGCTCTGCCGCCAGCCCTCGCATGCATCGCTTGCTGTGCCTCAGTTTCCCTCTTCTGCTCGATAGGAGAGAGCAGTGCAAAGCGGTGGCTGCTGGGTGCTCCTGGATGGCTGTGGCTTTGCTGGTACCACACCTGTGGCTCTGGGGATGAGGGACGTGGTGGGGTGGCTTTTCCCATGGTGCTGGCAGCCTGGGAGTGCTGCGCTTCCCAAAAGGCCGGGGCATCCTCCCCAGTGGTTTCTCTGGTGGGGGCGCCCGCTGTGTGTGTACCCAGCGACCAGCCGGGCCTGTTCAGCCAGTTTGAGAGTATGGGAAATAGAAATGCTGTGGTTTGTGTTCAGCCATGTGAGCAGTTTCCCCTTCCCCCTTGCGGCTGGGGATGGTGGAGCTGAGGGGGTCTCACACAGCACCATTGCTCCTCCACGTAGATTCTTCAGGGACCACCTTGCTCTACCCTTTACACCATGTCTGCAACAGCCCATGTCACCGGCGTGCCGTGCAGCCTCTCGCCAGGTCCCCCGTGTCACTGGAGGGGTCTCATGGGGAAGGACCCCCGTCTGCTGGGCCAGGTGGGAGCCCTGCGCTGGCCACGTTGGGCGTGACCTTGTCAGGGAGCATCCTCCGATGGGGAGCATCCTCCAACACAGAGCAGTCAGGGACCAAAGATGGCACAACATCCTCAGAGGGTTGGTGCTTTGCTGCAATGGAGACATAAAATAGAAGCTGTGATTCTTGGGCAGGTGGGCGTAGCTGGGCAGGTGGCACCTGAGCCAATGTGAAGACCCCTGGGGACTTGCCAGGGAGGTCCCCTGTGCCCTGAGGCTCCGGCCACCCTGGGGTTTCTCTTTCTATTTATATTCTGCTGGGAGCTGCTGGGATAGCGAGCATCAGTGTGAGCTCAACTAGGTTGTCCCCAAAACGTTCCACTTTGGATCACGTTTTGTGGAAGAGAAACAGGAGAAGGGTGTGATGACAATGTCCTGCCATCGCTTGGTGGGGACAGCGGTGGCAGCGGGATGGGATGGGCAGCCAGAGAAGTGGGTTCATAAGGAAAGTCTCAGTCAGTCACTGATTTCCTTCACATTTTCCTTCAGGAGGGGGCTGGTAGCAGGGGTCTGCTCTGCCTCTGGCCATAGCCCAACCATGGTGTGGGGAGTTCAGCACCCACAACCCCCAGCTGCTCACCCACACCGGGACTGGCACCCGCTCCATGACTCCAGCCCAGGCCGTGTCATCTCATTCATGCCACCGTACGTGGATTAACCCCCAGGACCGTGGCCAGGTGCTGCTGCTTGGCAGGAAAATGCCCTTTCCCCACTCCTGCTTCCCGAGGCAGGAGGGAGCCTCTTCCCGGGGAGGCATCACCTCTCCGGGGAGCAGCAGGCAGGTGCAGCGGCAGCCGCAGATGCCAGGGCACCCGTCAGCTGTGGATGGGGACAGATCCTGCAGGACCAACCCTTGATGTAAGCCTGCGCCTGCCCGGGTGCTCCTGAGTCCTGGGATCCGGCTGCAGACAGCCTGGGGCTGCTCATGTTTTGGCTGCAAAATTCGGGCCAGTGCCTCTCCGTTTGGCTCCCAGATTTTTACGGCAGGGCTTCCAAGTGACAAAAGGCAAATTATTCATCCTGTAATAGCTCACCCCAACTTGGACCTAGGACTTTCCCAGCTTTTAGGGAACATTTTTCCTGACACAGCCACATTTGCCCTTCATGAGGGCTTAGATGGAAGTGCTGGAAATAGTTTCAAGCCTGGACAGCTTTGTCCCATGGTGCCTTTTTCCCAGTGGGATGCTCTGGGCAGCTTGGGTGCCTGGAGTGGGCAGGGGATGGAGCAGAGAGAGGCAGCCGCGCTGTGGGTCACCACGTGGCACAGGATCTCGCTGGAGGCTGTTGGCAGCGTTCGGGCTCCCAAATGACCCAGGGGGGATGGGATGTGTCACAGGCTCTCCTCTGGCCGGGGGAAGCCTCTTGCCTACTCAGTGTGGTAAAACCAGCTGGCGCAGGGCCAGGTGCTGGGGGGATGCTCTGCCAGATGAATTCTGGTCCCTGGGAAAGGTGAGGATGGAGCACATTCGATCTGGTTAGGATTCGCCAAACAGAAAAGGCTGCTTTAATCATAAAATCACCCCTTGCCATCTGAAACTTTTTGCAAAACATGAAAACAACTGGTCCTGCTTTTCTTTGGGCTGCGCTGCTAACCAGGCACGCCGGAGCCTCCGCTCTGTGCTGGAGAGAGGCGGAGGAGCAGGCGCAGTGTCCAGGGGTGCTCAGGGAGCCTGATGTAGCACCCTAGGGACCCCCAAGCCGGGTGAGCGTCCTCCCTGACCGGCCAAAGCTGGTACTTGAGACCAGCGAGATCTGCCCTACCCATCTTCTCCAACGTCACATCCCGCAGGTGCGGGATAAGCCCCAGGCAGCCCCAGGAGCAGCCGGAATGTCCCCATGCTGGGTGGCAGGATGGTGTGGGGCTGGCAGGGCTCCAAGCAGCCCAGCTGGGCCACCCGCCTTGCCCCCACCGACCCGAGTGGTGACTCAGGGTTTCTTTCCCTTCCCAGCCCTCGGCTCCGCAGTGGAGCCTGGGTGAAAGCCGGTGGGGGCAGTGCGCCGGCAGGCAGGAGGAAGAGCTGCAGGAGCGCAGTGCTGCGGCTCCGAGCTGGGGTGACACCAGTACAGTGCCGGGTCCCTCCTCTACGGCTGCCACACCAGGACAGCTGGGGGCATGGGCTGGTGAGACCCGCTTCCCTTAGCCAGGGGCTCCGATGCACGGTGGGAAGAGGCCACTGCGTGTCCAAAGCCTTGAGGCTGGATGCAGTTTTTTCCTTCCATGCTTCCCTGTTCTACAGCATTTGGCTTTGCCGTGAGCATCGCACCCATCTTACTGCCACGTGGGAATGGCAGGCGCTCCCTGTGCTGTCCCAGGGGGGCTCTCGGACCCATGGAGCAGCCCGTGCATCCTCAGTGCTTCAGCACCAGACCGGGCGTGCAGGAGAGGCCAAGGCACCCCGGACGCCTCAGGCTGCTCTGCACGTTTCTGCAGGGAAGGGGAGGGGTCCTCAAGGGGCTGCACCCATGGACCCAAGGGCTCCCTAGCCCCCTTCACCCTCAGACCAGGCAAGCCCACGCATTTAGGCTGTCTTCCCTCCGGGGCACAACAGGGTAACGGAGGCAAGCTCACATCTGTCCCTGAGCAGGACAGGGATGGGGACTGAGGAACTGCAGGGCTGGGACCAGGGGCTGCAGTGGTGAGACTGGCCAGAAACATCCCCCCGGGCTCAGCTGGGTCACGCTCTGCCAGCCCCCCCCTTCAGAAGCATTTCGTTTGCTCATATGAAAAATGCTGCCGGGCTGGGAAGCCAGTGACATGTTCGTGGCTGTGGGTTGGCAGAGCTCTGCGTGTACCTGCTGAGAGCGGTGTTGTACCGAATGCTCGCCGGGAAGGAGCTAGGGACTGCCTGTGCTCCTGCCCGGCACCGGGCCCAGGAGCCGGCAGGGTTTTCTCCCACGGTGGCACGGGGAGATGATAGCAACTGGAGGTGCCTCTTGCCTTGAGCTCATCCTCCCTCCTCCACCCTGAGAATGTCTTAAGATCGTGGCCGAGCTGCTGCAGCCCAGGTTGCACAATCTCGGGTCCTTTGTCCTTTGCTTATCTGCCTTATCGAGGAGGAAAAGATAACCAGGCATCTTCAGTGCCCTGCAATCGAGTGCGTTTCTCAGGCTCGTAACTCGTCTTATCGGGTTCGATCTCTCACCGCGGCAAGGTTTCCCATGCACCTTTGTACTCCAAGAATGCTCCCAGGTCTGCTTTCAGCCTTGTGCAAAGCCTTTACGATGTGCGCTTTCTCCAAAACACCTCAGCCTTAATTGCCTAATTACGGACGAGTCTCCTGTGTGTGTGGTTGCGATGACAGCTGGGTGCGGCTGCCGGGCTGGGAGAAGGACTCTCAGCTTGCACAAGCGCTGCCAGACCCGAGCACCTCTCCCTTCCCGCTGCGGAGCCGCCTGAGCCAGCCGGGACAAGCACCCAGCTCCTCGCCCCAAAGCCTTGGTCTTATCTGAGGTGACACAGAGGGACCTGGGCTAGAAATGGGGCCTGGAGGGGCAGGATTTTGTGCAGAAGGACCCAGCTGCCCCAAGGAGTTTGGGTTACCCGATAGTACCCCGACATTGAAGCCCTGAGGGTGCCCAGGGCTCATGCATGCGGGGACGAGTTGTTTCCAGCCAAATCAGGGCTGTGTGGTCTGGGAAAGGGGAATGGGCACGGGTTCAAAGGAGGTTTGCCCTGATCCTGCTCTGTCCCAGCTTCCCAGGCCCTCCCGTGCCCCCTGTCCCACAGTGGGGGGGTCCCAGTAACTCTGACCCAGGACTCCTGCGTTGCAGCCGACAGAATAGGCTGTAGGGACTACAGGTCACTAGTGTCACCGTCACGGTGGCCTGTCAGTATGACCCCCCACACCACTAAGGGCCTCTCTGTGGGCAGGGGAGGGTGAACGTCCCCCTGCCTGCTGCAGGCAGCCCATGCCGTGCCCCCCGTCCCTCCTGCTGGGCTCAGCCCCAGCATCCATGGGCAGGACCTCGCAGTGGGGCACGCGAAAGCCACCTGGTTTTGGGGCACCAGGAAACATGCGGTGCCCCAGGGCATGAGATGTGGCTTTGCTGTGGGTCCTCCCCTCTGTCTTGGTGCCAGGGGCTGAAGAAAGGGGATCCCTCCTGGGCTGGCGGGGCTCCTGCTGCACCCCACCCCGTGGAGCGTGGGGGCCAGGCAAGCTCTGGGGTGTGTGGCAGTGGCTTGGGCACAAAGCGGGGCTGCTGCAGGGGTGACAGGGACATCTCCTGGGCTGCAGAGGTGGAATCCCACCACTGAGGGTGGCCTTGCTCAGCCCGGGGAGGAACCTGATGCAAAATAAGCAGAATTGGGGTCCTGCAGCATCCCCTTTCCCCTGGGTATGGCAGCACTCACTGGGAGGCGAGACATGTACATGGGTGGGAACAGCAGTGGTTTGTGCTGTTCCCATGGGGTATTAAATCCCACGGGCAAGCAGGGGTGGGCGGGAGCTGCAGATAGAGTGGGCAGCACGTGCGAGGGCAGGGTACGGCCGCAGCTGACGGGGAGGGCAGGGGGAGATCACTCTGTGCTGAGCATGGCTGCGGGGTCGGGGGCGGCACTGTGGGGTGGGGACAATCCTTGCTGCCCATGGAGCTCTGCGGCACTAACGCGTGTGGGTGCTCAGCCCCGGGTTGCTGGGGGGGGCTGCAGGGCTCAGCCCCTCATGGGGCTCTCTCATCCCCAGGGTGACCCGGGCAAGAGGGGGAGAGGTGAGCGAGAGGCAAAAGAGCTTTTTATTTTCAAGATGTTTTATAATGGGATTATTAGTTCCCAAGAGGTGTTTCGAATTGATTTGGTAAGGAATCGCTTTCATTTCTCCTCCGCAGAGATGCGGTGGGAATCCAGCCTTTGGTGCGAAACATCGCGGCGCTCTGGAAGCCGTAGATCTGAAAAACTCCTGGCACGCTGGAAGGACGGGCTTGGCTCCCCTCAGCCCCATGTACCCCACACGTGCCTTTTGCTCCATCTCCTGCATAACCCCGCGGTGCACAGCATCTGGGCGAGCCGGGCTGCAGCCCTGCAGGAGCAGCCGCTCTGCTGGGGAGGGCTCATCCCCATCTCAAGGGGGAGAAAAAAAAAACCACCCTCCTTCAAAAAATCCCCTCTTTCCCCAGGAAAACCCTTTTTTTCTGGGGGATCTGACCTTTTCCCAGTGCGGTTTTCCCTGCGTGTCTGGCTGGCACCCTGTGCCTGGCGCCCGGTGGCCCTTTCACCGCGGCGGCGAGGGGGGCGCAGGCATCTTCAAAAGCCCTGGAAAGAATTTGGTGGGAGGGGGAGAAGGGGTTTTACAAGCTCCCATTCAAAAATGGTCACTTTGAAGTGATGTAGCATTTTCAACCCTTTGAAGAGCCACAATTAGGAGGGGACTGGTGCAAGCGAAAGGCAAAACTACTGGGTGACCATTACGGCCTTTCTCTCCCCGGGTTTTTAAGGGATGAACTTTTCCTCCCTGCCTGCCTTTTTCTCATGAGCCCAGGGGGTGGGATTGGGGTGTTTGGGGGAGCAGGAAGTTTCACCCCTCCTCCATGCAGGGAGGGAGGGGGTCTGCAGTTTGCTTTGCCCACCAGCAGCACGGAGCGTGTCAGAAGGGAGAGCTCAAGGGATTTCTGCAGGAGCATCAAGCGTCCCTGCCCTGGCACTGGCAGCGCTGGGGTGCTGCAAGGTCGGGCCAAAGAATATTTCAGGCTCCACGGTGGGGAAGGATGTTGGCCATTGGTGCCGGCTGCTGGCAGTGCCGCTTCGATTACAGTTGGATCTAGAAGTCCCAGCCAAGGTGCAGGTCCCTCCCGATGGGGTCCTGGAAGCAGACGCAGAGGTCTGGTGCTCGAGAGCAGGCACGATGAATAGAAAAGGGGAAGAAAGGCAGATTTGTGTCCGTGTGTTGCAAACCAAAGGAAAACAAGTGATGGCCCAGGGTTTTGCAGGAAGTCTGTGGTTTGGGTGCTTGGAGGTGCATCCTGCAGCTTGGCCTCCTCAGCGAGCTGGTCCCTGCATGCCCAGGCTGAGGCCACCCCGGGCCGTCGTGTAGCACAGGGAGGGACAGGGCGCCTGCCTCCTACCACAGGGTTGTGCCACCCGCCGGCGGGCTCTGTCCCCCAGGAACAGGGCTCTTCCTCCATGTCCCTGCTCCGGCCGGCTCAGGGATCTCCTGAGAGCAGCCCGGGTGCTTTACCACATGCCAAAAATTGGAGAAAATGGGAAATTGAGGTCACTGTTTTTTCTCCAAGAATAGATGTTGGTGTCCCAAGCAGATGCAGAGGATGAAGGAGAGGCACGTCTGCGAGCGGGGCCGCAGGGCACTTGCCCAGGGCACAGCGATGGTGAGCCCAGCTCTTGGCCGGTGGCTGGGACTGGGACTGGGCCTGGGGCTGCTTCCCCTCGTGTTGTGGCAGTGGACCCCAAACTTGTGCCACTCCTGGGCTGGGTGGTGGTCTGGGGCTGGTCTGCAAAACCACCCTGAGAATATCTCCAGTGACAGCCTTGACCCTGATTGTGGCTGTTTGTCTGCTGGGAAGGGGGGTTTGACCGTGCCCCAACAGCTTGGGCTGGTTGTCTCCTCTGAGGAGGTGTGGAAGGTCTTGGAGGACTCTGGGGAGCCCCCCTGAACCAGGGGCTGGTGTGAGCTGAGCCTCCCGCACCTCTCCCTGGCTGTGCCTCTCCCTGCTTGTGTGGCAGCGGGTCCAGGCCCTGCCGTGCCACGTGGGGTGGCTCTGCTGGGACCGGGTGGCCATTCCAGGGCTGTCCTCAGCCTTGCTTTCCCCCACAATAATTCCCAGCACGTCCCAGCTCCTGACAGCATTGGGATGCAGGGAAGAGCCAGCTGGGAATGGTGGTCCCCTCTCCGGTACAGCTGGCTCCCGACCGGGCTCCCTCTGATCCTCGAAAGGGGCAGGCTGGACACCCCAGAGGTGCCGCTGGAGCGATGCAGGATGCCTTTTGTTGTCTTAATTGATGCCTGGGCAGGACAAGTGTCCCCCCCTTGCCAAAAATGAGTCATCCCGCAGCAATAACTGCAGCCGGCGTCCCTGGCTGCCAGGTGTCCTGATGGATGGGAGGCAGCTCAGCCCTCAGCTTCCGCCGCCCGGATCCAGTGACCTGCTGTGCCCCGGCCGCAGGCGGTGAGAGCCTGCACCAAGCTGCCAAAAATGCCGTGGGCTTTGTGGCACTTAGTTTGTGATGTCAGCGATCCGCCTGCTCGGGGCCAGAGCTCCCAGGACATGTCACCCCATGGTGCTCCCTGCCAGGTTGTGTGATGGGAGGTGGCTGTCACGCGTACCCCAACACCCGGTGTCCCCGGGCAGGCCAGGAGAGTTCTGGGTGTCATGAGTGGTGCAGACAGCTACTAATGGCGCTTTTTTAATTAAAGCAGCAGTAAAGGCTTCCCTTGCTGTTTGCTTGCCCTGTAATGCAGCCCAGGGGGGACAGCCCATCTTGGAGAGCAGCCTTGCCCAACACACAAGAGGGAGGCAAAACCACTGCACCCAGTACAGCAGCACCACCGGTGCAGCTACCCAGACTGGAATAGCTCCCAAGATCCCGGCAGACCCTGCTGCTGCCCAGGCTGCACTAGGACACAGCAGAGGAGCTGCAGGAGGTGCCAGGCGGCTGCTGGGGAGCAGGAGGTTGCACGGGTGCCATGCTCGGGGCAGGCAGTTGGTGGATGCTGGAGGCCGCCTTCTCTCAAATTCATGGGATGCTCTTCCGCAGGATGCAGGGCAGAGCCTGGACTCCCTGCAGGGACGATGGGACCCTCACAAGGGTCGTTCACGTGGCTGAGCACAGACCATGCTCATCACACCGGTGCCTGATGGTTTATCTGCTGTCTCCTCTCCCCGCAGGCTGCCTGGCGAGGAGCGAGGAGAAGCCCAGCCAGGGCTGCGATGCTGCCATGCCAGCCTGCGATGCGGCCCGTCCCGGTTACACCCCGCATGGCGAGTGGCTGGAGGGGCTGGAGCAGTGCGGGGCGTCTGTGGTGCTGGCAGGGGGCACGGTCCTGCAGGTCGCCACCATCCCCCCTGGGGTGCTGGACAAAGCTGAGCTCACCGACTTCTACTGCTGTACCCGCTGCGGGAAGGTGTTTTGGGAAGGGTCCCATTTTGGACGTGTTGTCTCGCAGTTTCAGGATGTTCTTGTCGCCACCGGGGACAAGCAGAGCGTCTATGAGCTGAGCTGAGGAGGGACATGGGGGCTCAGGACGGCTCCACAGCGCGACAGGGACTGCCAGGGACAAACTCCCTGGTGAACCTCAGCAGGTTTTGGGCTGTGGGTTTGTGGTGTGAGGCTGGGGGGGGCTCTTGTTTTGGGGTCCGCTGTGAAGGAGACTGTCACATTTGCACTGATGGTTCATGACAGCCCAAAAATATATGGCCTCCATGAGATCATTAAATCAGAGGTGGCTGGGGAATGGACCCTTTGCTTTATTTCTGTCTCCCTCCAGGCTGGGCATGGCAAGAGGGTGGCAGAGCTCCCCAAAGTGCCACTCAGGCAATGCCAACCCAGTGGCACCCATCAGGCCCTGGCACCCTTGCCCCAGTGCCCCTCTGCTGGGTCCACTCGTGTTGGGGAGCCAGGAGCTGCGTCCCCAACAGCAGCACAGGGGAGAGAGCATCTCTGGTGCCCAGAACACTCCCCAGCCTGTGGGACACGTGTCACACCGCGACCCGTCCCCAGCATCCCCTCTCACACTGGTCCTGCTCTCCTGGCATTCCTCGGAGGCGATGGGTGGGCACAGGCACAGGGGTCCGGGGGGGCTGAGCACTGCTGGGTGGCCATGGGAAAACCTCTGGGTGCACCACAACGCTGCTGGCATCTTCTTCACCCCACAGTGGAGCCAGGGATGCCGCAGAATAGCTGGACTAGTCCGGGGGGGCTCCTCTTGGAGCCACAGCTGCCTGCCAGCCTGGGGGATGAGCAGCACCCACCTGCCCACCTCCCCCCTGTGCCCAGGGCTCTACAGGGCATGCACGGGAGTGGCAGCAAAGAGCGTGGTCCCATCACTGCCGGGAACCCGGCGGAGTAGCCAGCACCCAGGGGATGCTGCAGGGCCAATGGTGGGGCCAGGCGAGGCAAGGAGCCCAGCCAGATCGGTCCTGCAGCTCCGGGTGCTGCCATCCAATGCCTCCTGGCCCAGGGACAGGCTTAAACCACTCCACCCTGCAAAATTCCTCCTCTACTCTGGGTTAACTGCCAGGCCCTGATGTTATTGCTAAGAGGGCCCGAGGGGCTCTTGGCTGAAGTGTGACATTTACGGGCCAGCGAAATGCCTGCCCAGGCAGCTTACGCTGCAATGCGAGACTCGCTTTCCCTCGCCGAGCACTCCTGGCCATGCGGTGCCGGGGGCCCCTTCCCCTCCAGGGACGTCTCACCCTCAGCTCAGCCCTTTGGCAAAAAAAAAACCTCTTCCCACTTTAAAGATCCCTCTTTCTATGAAGTCCTGCCTGGGCATTAGTACATGTGACCCTAAAAGGTGACTGTCCCAGCGATGTGCCCATCTTCGCTCCCCAGCCGTCCCTGCTGAGCCCCAGCCATGGGTGCAACCCCCTGCCACCACAGCGCAGCATCCCTGGTGACACTTTCCGTGGTCACAGTGTGCCATTTTGTCCTGATTTCCATCAGAAGATGGCAGAGGGGAGCCGGACCCCTGTGCCCACCCCGTGCCCACCCCTCCATCCCCATCTCCCTCACAGCCCTGCCAGGGCCACCCACCGCTGAGTGTCACCATCACCAGCGCAGCAGTGGCTGCCAGAGGGTGCTTATGCACCAGCGAGACCTGCCCAGCCTCGCCCACTGCTCTGCTCGTGGAGCGATGGACGTGCTGCAGTGCTGTGGTTAGTATTTTGACGCTGGCTGCTGCAGAGTGGCCCTAAATCCACTTTTTCTCTCCTCCCAGTCTGGTTTTGGGGGTCACAAAGTGAAGCCTCACTGATGCCAGAGATGTCCATGCCCAGCACGGTGCAGCCCCTATGCACGGAGGAGTCGGGGACCACATCTCCTGCTGCCAAGACTTTGGCTGTGTGGGGACACTGCGTCTGGGGGATTTCCCTGGGGAATTGCTGCCTCTCCTCTCCTCCCCACAGTCCTGTGCGGACAGGTTCTGTGCTTCCCACAGAGTCCCAGCCAGACACAGTCACATCTGTCCCCTCAAACCCGCTGTCCCCAGGGTGAGCTCTGGCCTGGGGAGCCCCCGCCACCCAGCCGTGCTGCAGGGCTGCCCAGCTTCGCCGGGGCTGGTGACCATTCACCCTCCCAGGCCACTGGGTGCAAGGCACTGGGGCTCCCCACCCTGAAATGGTCTGTTTGAGCAAAAACTTCCCTCCCCACCACCTTATCACTTCCTTCCCCATCTCTCTTGGTTTGCCCTGGAGATGGCTGCTTCTTCCAGAGATGGGCAGAAGAAAAAGAGGGATTTTCCCGCTTGTCTGGAGGCTCCCGGGGCCTGGCACACCTTTCTGCACGTGCATTGACACCTCCAGCCATGGGGATTATTTCTTCTAATGGGATTAAAATGCTTTCTCCTGATCTTGCCTTCGGTGGCCATCATTTTTCCATTGATTCTTTCTGTTTTCCCTCCTCAGTTGTCTACATTTTTTGCATATAACATGAAGGAATTGTTTTCATGTCCTGATTTTCCAGCCCTGTGCTCTCTCCAGGTGTTAATGCGTTTTTCTTAATTCCCTCTTTATCTAAAATGGGAACTTCCTCTTTGCTTTTACCCCCAGGTCATTTTTGTCCTGTTTTTGGTGCAACAGTTTGGGGCCAGGCAGTGACAGCGGAGGACAAGCTGTGTTCTGCTAAACTGGCGTCTTACGTGTACCTGGCCTGGTGCACTGGCAATTGCTTGTAGGGCTTCTGGTGCTGGAAAACTGGTACGTGGAGGGACCGAATAACCACTTTGCAGGTGATGATACAGTTGATTGGAGACACAGACCCTGGTTTTAGGTGTCCTAGGCCAAGCTCCCCATCTTTGGATCATAATTGCCTTGTCCTGGGCCATCAGGATGAGCTCCAGGATTGAATCCCGTGTCGATGCAGGGCTTTGGTGCCAGGAAATGGCACCCATAGTAACAGGTTTTCTGCCTCTACATCATGGGTAGATGTTTAAAAATTGTCCCCTATTCCAAATGGCAGTGTCAGCTGTCTCCGGTGCTGTGGCGGGGCAGTGGCCTTGCTTGGACATGGACATACTTGGACAGAGATGCTTCCAGTGTGCCAGCTGCAGCCTTGGCAGTATGGACCGTAGCATATGTCTTCTCATCCATCAGTGCCACCAGCTCTGAAGCTCTCCATCTCTCCATCCCTTCATACCTCCATCCCTCCCCATCCCTGCTCAGGGGCAGGGAGGCTGCCAGGACAGTTTTCTCCTTCCCAGGGCCCTCAAGTGTCTGGGCTGGGTAGCAGAAGACCTGCAGAAAGGAGCACATGGGATCCCTGCTGAAGGACCCTCAGCACCCACCTGGGGCATCTGCTGCCCCATGGCTACAGGGTGCTGTACCTGGCCCCTTGAGGACATCCTGCCACTCTCAGCCTTGGGCTGGTGCCCTGGCTCTGGGGGTTTTCCCGTTGTCCCTGTGTGTCCAGGCGACCTGTTCAATGCGCTGAAGCAGCATGTCCTTACGTTCACCCTCCTCCGGTGCCAGCACCCTCAATGCTCTGCAAAACAGTCATTGGCTCCTCCAGTGCACAAGCCACCTCCTGCGTGAATGCTCCTGGCTTGTGCCTCACCATGTCCTTGTGAGCATCCGGAGCTCCAGCTCCTCTGGGGCAGCACGTGGAGACCCTAAAGAGTGTCCTTTGAGCAGAGGGAGGACGAGGCTCGTGCTTTGCCAGCAGCCCCTCTACGCGAGCTACTGTGGAGGGTACCAGTGGGGCCACCCCAGCTAGCAAGCGTGGGATGGAGCAGCCCGAGCCCCCTGGACTCCACATGGACTCATCCATGTGTCAGCATCCGGCAGCTTTGGGGTTTGCTCTGGGAGGGCAGAAACTGGGGATGAAGCAAAGCAGGAATGCTGCAGAGCCTCCTGCTGCCAGCCCCCTCGGTGAGCCATGCTTCGTCGGGCGGTGAGATGAACCTCTCCAGACCCCGTTTGGGGGAAGCTTCTGAGTCACACCAACATCTGAGTCATCCCAGCCCTAGCCGGGAGCGGGGAGGTCGGAGCTGCAGCCCCGAGCCTCCCAAAAAACACTTCCAGCCAGCCCAGGGGTGTTTCTGGGCTTCACTAGCTGGGTTTTTCGGAGCTGTGGTTTCACGTCGGTCTGCCACCAGTTTCACTGCGGAGGGGAGCTGGCGGGGGGGGGACAGCGGGGCACGCTGACCCTGTCCCTTGCCCTGGGGATAGCTCCTGGCCACACAGCTGCCTGGAGCGGGCCCTTCCCTCTGATCCCTGGGGAGAGCAGGGTCACCTCCTGGCTTCCTCTAGGGCTTTATCTCCCTGCCATCTCTGTCAGTCTGGGGGCGAGCTCTTGTGCTTACAGGCTGGGCTGCTGGCACTTGGCTGTGTCGGGGCAGGCTCACCACGGTGGGACTTGTTTTAGGAGAAGACCAAGCCAAGGCAGACGTGGGCAGGCTGTGTGTACGTGTAGGCATGGCACGAAACAGCTCCCAGACGGAGGTCCTGGGGATGGGGGCAGCGACTGAGACCCAGCACAGCACCTCTCCCTTTCTGCTGCCCGCAGGAGGTGATGCGGAGGTGGGATCTGTGCAGCAAGGTCACCTCCAGTCATAGACACAGTCAACATCAAACTCCACGTCGGACCGGCCTTGAGCAGCATCCAGGAAGTAATAAATTGTCCAGTTTTGAATGGTGGATACAGATCAAAGGGAATTAAAACAGCTTTTTAATCAGCCTACAATATTGTTTCCCTATCTGGCTACTTAAAAAAAAAAAAAAAATTCAAAAATCTCGTTGTCCGTACCATACTAATGTTTAACATTTATTAGGGTAGTAATGAGCCCTCCGTGGTTTTATGGAGCCGTTTGATTGTGTGTTGGAAGGGCAGCTCCCGCAGGGCTCTTGCAGGGATGCAGGCTCCGGGTGGGCTGCCCACGCCAAGAGCCCTTCCGCCCCCACACCGCTTCGCCCGTGCTCAGCTCTTGCCCCTGCATTGCACGATGCGATCATGGGGATGCCCCGGGATAAAACGGCACTGGGGAAGAGTTTTATCTCTGCTTTATCACACCAGCCGGAATGAGACCTGAATGAGCAGCATCTCTCGGCCTTGAGAAATCACACGCTGCATCGGATGTCAGGCCAGTTCCTCTCCTCGCCTTGTGTACTCCTCGCATATCCTTCGAAATTTGATGGGGACAAGGTGTTTGGCGCTCAGGCCAGCTTTAGTTTACGAATGAACATATCAACATTGTTCCTCATCGGGCAGGAATGCGCTTCCCTCCCTTCTCCCCCACCTTATCCCCATCCCCTTCCGAACAAACTTCCTTCCTCCTGTAATCTGGAGCGGAAACCTCGCCGCATATTTGACCGGCTCAGAGAAATCAGCTCAGTTTTCCCTGGCGTGACTTTGCGCCTTGAACTAGGACTGGTCGGTCCCTAAGGCAGCCGGCAAGGTGGGGGAGGAGGAGGAGGGCAAGGGCTGTACCACTGCCCATCCTCAGTGGGAGCTGCTTTTCCAGCCGGATGCTCCGATGGAGCTCCCAGTTGCTCGGCTGCCGTTTTCAAACAAACTGGCGTGTTTCTGGGCACGGACCCAGGGCTGACAAGCCTGAGGCTGGCTGCAAGCTCAGGCCCTTGTGCTGCCCCACACCGTGGAGACGCTGCTCCCATGGGCCGGGGGTCACTTCTGCTGGCCCCTCGCCGGGGGCAGGCGAGGAGAGAGGTGTCGGTGCCACGTGAGGAGGGAGATTTCCATCAGGAGGATGTTTGCTCCCTGGGAAATAGCCTGGGCCCAGACCCTTCTCATCAGCCTGCCAATACACGGGCATGACTCTCAGGCAAATGAGCTTCCAGCCGCTCACCAGGCGTGCCTCACCGGGTCCCCCACGGGGGTTTATGGCCGTGTCACCCTCCCAGACTGCCTTAACCCCAGAGTTGTCCCCACGGAGCACTCACCAGGTCCGCAGGCCAGTCCCAATGGGCTGTATCGTGTCTTCTGGAAGAACCATGCGGTGAGAGCAGTGGGGTGACGTACCACCATCCCCGCAGCAACCCCAAAGGAGTGACCACGCAGCACAGTCAAACGAGTGGCCCCAGGGACCGCATGGCTCAGGAGACACGGGCTCAAGCCAAGGCACGTTGGTACACGTGTGCTCGGCCATGGCAGGGACATCAGCCAAGGCAATGCCGCGGGGTGGCCCAGCAGCATCAGGACACCGGTGCAGCTGGAGAGCCCTGCCTGTGGCCCTGGGCCGGAGCAGGAGCAGCTCTCCACCTCCAGGTGTGTCCCACTTGGTGGCCTTTTGCCCAAAGAGCATTTTCTTGCTGTCAGATATGGAGGCTGCAGGTTATAGGCAGGGTTTGAACATCGGAAGAGCTGCAGCATTTCCAGCAGGATAAGGACTGATAAGGGCCACTGGAACAATTAAAGGCCAAGCCGCGGCGTGACAACCCAACCCGCACAGCCCAGCACCCTGTCACCACAGCCCCTGCGGGGAGGCAGGGTCCTCCAGCCCGGGGGCCAGGCGTGCAGGGATGCCCCCGCCTGCGTCCGCCCGAGGACAATGACCACACATGGGGTTATGACCATGCTTGAGTCCCGCTCGGGGTTTAAATCCTGTTTGTCACAGGCTGGGAGGGAGGGAACACACAGAGCAGTATCCGAGTGGCAGTCCCCAGCCCATGTTCCCCCAGTGGTCCCCATGGTGCAGCTGTCCCAGGAGGATGGGGGATGCCTGGAGCCTCCCCTTGTCCCCACGGCTTCCCTGAACCACCCAAGAGAGCTTTGCACGTGGTGCCTTGCTCCCTGCAGAGGACACAGGGCACACACACGTGTCCTTGCTGCACGAGCACCAGGTTTCTTTCGCAAACTCCAGCTTCTGGCCTCGGGAGCTTTCTGCCTGCGGGACTGGCAGGGGCCCAGCCCCACCCGGGGCACGGTGTCGCTGAAGGCTGGTGGTGTGGGACCTGCCTACGTTCCCTGGACGGGGAGAGCGTGAAGCCTGTTGCGTGGCCGTGCCCCTGCTTGCCCCCCGCTGCAAGCAGGGCAGCTCTCAGACAGCACAGAGGGTTTTGCCGCATTTTCCCCTGAGATCCCCCCTGCAGCCCCTTCCCCGCTGCTCCCTTGCCAAAAGCAGCCCCTGCCGTCGAGGGGGGGTGTCCCATTCTCCTGCCTCCCGAAGGTGGGTCTCCGCAAGGGAGACCGATCCCACCCAGCACCCGCAGCCCCGCGGCCGGGCGTCGGCCGAGCCTCGCGTTTCCCCACCGGGGGCTCCGGCGGCCGCTTTGCCAAGAAGCCGGGAGGAAAAGCACCGGAGCGGCGGAGGAAACCTCCGCGCTTCCTGCCGGCTCGCAGGGAGCCGAGCAGGCGGGTCGCTCTCCCTCGCGCGCCTTTTGCTGGGTCTCTGCGCTGGGAAGAAAGGCTCTCGTCTTTCCCACGCTCCCCGACACATTTTAATGAATTAAGTGGGGGCACGCCCCCCTCGCCGCCTGCCCCGGATCCGTCCCCCCGGCTCTCCGGCTCCCTTCAAGGAGGCCTCCGGGGGTGGCTGGCCTCTCGCTGGCTTGTCCGCCTGCTCCGGAGGACGGGCGCTGCCCGCTCGGCTTTTTTTGGACGTGCCCAGCCCGACGTGCTGGGGCGGCTCTGAGCCTGGCCGGCAGTGCGGGCGGCAACCGTCCCTTCTCCTCTTGCCTCCCGTGAGCCGGGGGAAATTTGCTCGTTATGTCTTTTGAGGAGGGGAGATCTGGTCCGCGCCTCTCGGCGTGGCCGTTCGCATCGCAACGCCGGGTCGCTCCCTCCCGCCGCGGCCGCACCGCCGCCGCCCGCCGCCGCTTCCCCTCTTCTCAGAGAGAGCAGACAAATCACCGGGTGGGACTACTGGTTCTGCGGGGCCCCACCGAGCGAGCACCGGGGGGACGGACGGGGACAGGGACCTTCCAGCGCCCGCCGCCGGCGCCCCCGAGCTGTGCGGGGTGGCCGGCCGGGCCGTCCCGCCGCACCCGGCTCCTCTCCGGTTACAGAGCTGGGGCACGAATCCCAGCTGAAATGCAAGGTTTCCAAATTGCCTTTTTATTTTCCCTTTTTCTCCTTGTTGTTTTTTTGGTATTTTCCCTCCCTCTCTGGCGCCGTTCCCAGGCCGAGTCCTGCCCCCACCTGCCAGCCCGAACATTTGCATGGCTGGGTCCCTGCCCGGGCGCTTTATTTTTCTCACCAGTGTCACTGGCAAACGCAGATTTGCTTGCGAGGATGTAACTCTGGCCAAGCCCCAGACCGGGGAGGTGTGAGCAATTCCCACTCTCCCACGGCTCGCTAAGAGGGCTCGACACCTCGCAGGATACGGCCCGTAACTGCACAAAGTCCGCTGTGCTGGGATATTTAGGAGTGGAAAGGAGAGGGTGAGCCAACAGGAGCGGAGCCCCGAGCCCCAGGCCGTCGCAACCACCGTGCCACCCAGCTCCAGCAGAACCGCTGCACGACCCGCTGCTTTCCCTGTGCCAGCTTTGCCATGATGAGTTTGCCGGGTTTAGTGCCGGGGAACGGCGACCGGCTGCCGTGGCTTCAGCCCTCCCCAAATGCTGCGGAGCGGCTGTCTGCACTGCCGGGCCGTGCCAGGCCCTGGGCTCAGCCGTAACTCCCCGTGAGTCACCGCATGTCCCAGCGCTCACCTCGGTGAGGCAAAACGGGGGAGAGGAGGGCAGGGATGGCCACTGGTGTCCCCCACTGCCACTGTGGCTGGGGTGATGGGGTGCAGAGCCACCACCTCCTGCCCCAGTCGGGGCCCTCGGGGAACACGGGACAGGCAGGGGGTGGATCCTTGGGCAAACCCGGCTCCTGCACCTGCACGTGGACCCCAAGCCCACTTCCGTGCCCTGTGCCAGCGCTGCGGGGGGTCCATGCCGCAGTGGCACGGGGATGTCCTGGGAGAAGCTGCACAGACACAGGACACCAGGAGTGCCTGCAGCCCAGCCACAGCAGCAGCCACGGTGCTGTGCCAACCACAAGCCCCCAACCACAATCAGATCCCAACCCTCCTTTTTCCATGAGAATTAGGTGCTTCAATACCCTGGTGTTAACACTGCAACTGGGAGAGCTCCGGCTCGCGGAAACCAAAGGGTCTGAGACATGGAGACCAGACAGGGATGGATGGGGATGGGATGGAGGTGGGATAGGGATTGGGATGGGATGGGTATGGGGAAGGAGATGGGGATGTGGATGGAGATGGAGATGGGGATAGGATGGACAGGAACTGGATGGGGATGGAGATGGGGTGGGCATGGGATGAGGGTGGAGACAGGGATGGGATGGAGATGGAGAGGTGGGCGTGGATGTGGGGATGGGTGTGGAGATGGGAACAGGATAGGAATGGAGATGGGGACGAGGATGGGGATGCAGATGAGAAAAACTAGCTGCAGAAATGGACTTAGAAAAGTAGACTGTTATAGGAGGAGAAACAGGAGCTGCTTCGCCAAGTCCTTACAGCCCAGACCAGGCTGGTTTAACCTCCTCCAGCAAAGGAGCAGGACCCAGCGAGGGCAGGAGCAGAGTCCCAGCCTTCTCCAGCTACAGGGAAAAGCCACGGGAAAACACCATGGGGCGAGTCGTGCCCCGAGCTCACAGCCACTGTCCTCCAGCCGTATGACAGACAGCTCCGAGATGGCATGTTTCATCGATTGGGGCAGAATTTAGCAGTCGGCTGATTTTTCCCTTTCCGTCCCCAAATGGATGTGCCGGCACAGCCAGGTGACAGCAGCTTGGCGGCCAGCTGCCCTCCGCACGGCTGCTGTCACCTCCTTTTACGACGCGCTCCTTCCTTTCTTCCCGTACCTCCGGCTCTGCTCCGGCCGACCAAATGCCCAGCAGACGTGCCAAGTGCCAGCCCGGGGACGCATCCCACCCAGCCTCCACCGTTTGCTCCTCGTGGGCCAAACGGGCGCAAGGCAGGGCCCCTCTAGCGCGGTTTTGGGGCTGATGCACTACTTTTGGTACCTTTTTGCCCGTTTTCCTGCCTACCCGCGGTGTGCGCACACACCTCGGGAGTCTGGCCATGGGCTGGGCAGCGGATCCGGACCGGGATAAAGCCCCGTGAGACCCAGCTGAGTCACTGCGGGGCCGGCAGGACCCGGCGGGGCCGCCTCTTCCCCCCGCAAGATCAATCCCGCCGTGGATCCCCGAAACCTGGCGCGACCCGCGCTGCGTGTCCCCAGAGGGGCCGGGTCCCGCGGGGCTGAATCCCCCCGCCCTTCCCCGCAGCAAAACGGAGCCACCCCCGTACGTGAGGGTGTTTGCAGCAACCCCCCCGCCGCACCTGGGTGACCCCCGTCCCCGCGGGGTTTGGGGCCGGCGGACCCCGGCTGGGGGTGAGGCGGGGCTCGGGG
>VYXH01010513.1:1005629-1019448 GCA_013397275.1 Burhinus bistriatus
GTGGGGGGGGGGGAGGGGGTGGCAGAGTGGCCAGGCAGGCTGTGGTTGGCAGCACCGGAGGTCCACAGCGCGTCGTGCAGGACAGGATGACTCGTGGTTTCAACCCATTTTGCTGCTGACCCAACACTGCTGTGGTGTTTGTTTCTGGGACTCAGTGCAAAGGTCCCGGCCTCCCCCAAGATCCTTCCCACGTCGGTGCTGGAGCTGGCCACCCACTTCCTCCGGCATGGAGCTGTTTTGGGGTCTTCCTGCAGCGTGCACAACCCTCACACCCTGCCGCAAGGTGGGTGTGGGGGTTTCAGTGCCAAGCCCCCCTGCCCTAAAATCACTGTCACTCTGCAGACTGCCATGCTCAGGGGGCTGTGTCACCCCAGGGATGCTCCCAAGCCTGGGATGCATCAGCACAGGGACTGCAGGTGGCTCCTGCTTCTCCTTGGTGGCGGCGAGCATCCCAGGGAATGACACTGCTCCGTTGTGTGGGCAGGAGAAATGTCTTCTCTTCCCAGAAACTCTTCAGCTGCCGTGTCCCAGTATGACCACAGGCACCCATCTTTTGGGGTGCCCAACACAGGGTGCCCAGGGAGAGGTGACCTCTGGGTCTCACACCAGGTGGGATGCAGACCTGCAGGTGCAATGTAGTATTTGGCTTCTTCAAGCTAGCAGGTTTCCCTTCTTGACCCTAAAGAAATCACCAAGCAGGGCAACATCCTGGTTTGGCTTGTTTTTGGGGAGGACAGTGGATGGGGCTCAGGTCTGGAGGAGTGGAAGGCTGCTTGGATGGAGGGAGGGCTGGGGAATGGCTGGGGTTGGTTGGGGGGTATCACTGGGGACATGGAGGGATGGAGGAATGGAGGGNTCGACTACTGTTCAGTGTCGGGGAGGAGCAGGCGGCTCAGTCTGGCTGGCCAGGCTGGCCTCTTTTCCAGCCTTTGTATTTTGCCCCTTCTCTGTGCTTTCTGGCCTCCACCCCTGCCATCAGGGTGAGCCCCTCTGCATGGGTGGGTGGGAGGNATGACACTGCTCCGTTGTGTGGGCAGGAGAAATGTCTTCTCTTCCCAGAAACTCTTCAGCTGCCGTGTCCCAGTATGACCACAGGCACCCATCTTTTGGGGTGCCCAACACAGGGTGCCCAGGGAGAGGTGACCTCTGGGTCTCACACCAGGTGGGATGCAGACCTGCAGGTGCAATGTAGTATTTGGCTTCTTCAAGCTAGCAGGTTTCCCTTCTTGACCCTAAAGAAATCACCAAGCAGGGCAACATCCTGGTTTGGCTTGTTTTTGGGGAGGACAGTGGATGGGGCTCAGGTCTGGAGGAGTGGAAGGCTGCTTGGATGGAGGGAGGGCTGGGGAATGGCTGGGGTTGGTTGGGGGGTATCACTGGGGACATGGAGGGATGGAGGAATGGAGGGATGGAGGGGTGGCTGGGGAGGGATGGGGGAATAGAGGCATGGCTGGGGGGGGACAGAGGGATGTGTAGAAGAATGGACAGAGGCAAAGCTAGACAGGCTGCGGGGTGTTTGGGACAACTGTTTTAATTGGAAACTCCTCGTTCAGCCTGAATCCAACACCGTTCTGTGGCTGGGAGCAGTCTCTGAAGGCAGGCCAAGGAGAGCAGCACCTCCAGCAGCACCCTCGCAAGGTGGCAGACCCTGGTCTGGCTGAGCTGGAGATGTCCTCCTGCT
Source organism: Burhinus bistriatus (assembly GCA_013397275.1). Lineage (NCBI taxonomy): Eukaryota > Metazoa > Chordata > Aves > Charadriiformes > Burhinidae > Burhinus > Burhinus bistriatus. The sequence continues at coordinate 1,007,311 of VYXH01010513.1, forward strand.
GCTTTTTAGGAAAAGGCTCCCCAGAAGGTGCCTTCCCTTTCCCCTCATGATCTGGTCAGCAGCCCTGGCAGCCCAGAGGAGCATAGAGGGGCACAGAAACATAACCGTGAGCATCAGCTGTTCAGTTCAGCCCCTCCAGAGGGGCACATTGGGCTGTCCTCGGCCATGGCCAGCACTTGCTCACTGACAAATCTATCCTCTTCATCTCTGATCCAGCCCAGCACCAACCAGCTTCATACTTATCCCAGGCACGATGATAGAATCATAGAATGGTTTAGGTTGGAAGGGACCTTAAAGCTCATCTCATTCCAATCCCCCTGCCATGGGCAAGGGACATCTTCAACTAGACCAAGTTGCTCAAAGCCCCGTCCAACCTGGCCTTGAACACCTCCAGGGATGGGGCAGCCACAGCTTCTCTGGGCAACCTGGGCCAGGGTCTCACCGCCCTCAGAGTGAAAAATTTCTTCCTGAGATCTCATCTAAATCTCCCCTCTTCCAGTCTGAAGCCATTGCTCCTCGTCCTATCACTACACGCCCTTGTAAAAAGTCCCTCTCCAGATTTCTTGCAGGCCCCCTTTAAGTACTGGAAGGGGCTCTAAGGTCTCCCCGGAACCTTCTCTTCTCCAGGCTGAACAACCCCAACTCTCTCAGCTTGTCCTTACAGCAGAGGGGCTCCAGCCCTCTGATCATCTTGGTGGCCTCCTCTGGCCCTGCTCCAACAGGTCCATGTGCTTCTTATGTTGGGAACTCCAGAGCTGGACGCAGTACTCCAGGTGGGGTCTCACCAGAGAGGAGCAGAAGGGCAGAATCCCCTCCCTCGCCCTGCTGGCCATGCTTCTTTTGATGCAGCCCAGGATTCTTTTGATGCAGCCAGTAGATTCCTGGCTTATGTTGAGCTTCTCATCCACCAACACCCTCGAGTCCCTCTTCTCAGGGCTGCTCTCAATCCATTCTCCGCCCAGCCTGTATTTGTGCATGGGATGGCCCCAACACACATGCAGGACCTTGCGCTTGGCCTTGTTGAACTTCATGAGGTTTGCATAAGCCCACCTGTCAAGCCTGTCCAGGTCCCTCTGGATGGCATCCCTTCCCTCCAGAGTGTCGACCGCTCCACACAGCTTGGTGTCATCGGCAAACTTGCTGAGGGTGCACGCAATCCCAACATCCACGTTGCCAACAAAGATGTTAAATAGTACCGGTCCCAAAAGGATGGCCATGCCGGCAGCATGGCTGGGTCTGCTGAGCCACCCCCAGCCACAGTGCCAGCCGTGCTCACTGGTCAACCCTGCCTCTGCTCCATGCTGTGCGGGACCAGCCCTGGCCGGTGGGGATGTCGGCCGGGCAATGGCTGCCGGCTCTGCTAAACCTCTGCAACGCGTTGGTGGGGCACTGGGCAGTGTGAGGCTGAGCCTTTGCACGGGGCCTGAGCAGCACCCTGGGGCTGATGGTTTGTGTCCTGAAAGGTGAGGGCAGAAAGAGCACACTCCTGGCTCCAAGTGGATTATACAACCAAGGAGACCCTCTGCCTGGAAACGCACCTCTGCAGCCTGCTCTTATCCCTGGCAGTGCACTGCAACCTCTTTTCTTGTTTTCTCCAGCTGAAAAAACACCTCACACTATACTCAGGCAACAGCGATGATCTCTAGAGGTCCCTTCCAACTCAAAATTCCGTGATACGTGTGATGCAATTGCACAGACAGACTCCAAACGTGCCCAGACCGCTCCCAGGTTTTCTGCCCAGGACCAGACCTCTGCCCGAGCGCCCCTGCTTGTTTGGGGAGCTCTCGCTGGCATGTCTCAGCGTGGCTGTCCCTCTGCGAGCTGGGGCAGGAGCAGTGTGGCAGGTCCCCGGACACCAGTGGCTGGAGACCTCTGCTAGGGAGCAGGTGGAGGAGCCGGAGGCACCGGTTGCATGCTTGCAGCCTGCCCTGGGGGGCTTCCCCTGCTGCCACATCCCATGCCCAGCCTGACCCATGGAGAGGGGTCGGGTCCTGCAGCAGCTCAACACCTTTGGGAACCTCCAGTTGCTGCGACGCTTACTGGGATCTCTGCCTGGATGTTTCAGTTTGGAGGTCACAGCTGGGGGACCGCAGGGGTCTGGGGCACCCCGAGTCCCTGCAGGAAGAGGGGCGCAGGGTGCCCCGAGGCAGCAGAGCTGTGGGTGCAGGAGGGTGCTGGCTCAGCACCCACCACCCTGCATGTCCCCGTGAGCAGGGGGGCGTGGGGCAGCCCTGGCTTCGCTCCGTGGTGCCAGGATCAGGCCCTTGTGCCCCAGCGCAGTGCCTGGCTGGGGCGACTGTCCCCAGCGGGTCCTCGCATGTCACCCTGCTCACTATTCACAGCTACGGTGACAACTCCGAGCCGCCCCCCGTCCCCTTTTCCACTCATGACTCTCCCTCATTCAAAGCCTGTGTCCTTTAAGCTATTTTTTTCCCGTCCTATTCATTTCCCGGACGCCTCTATCCTTTTCTCTTGCCTAGCCCCTCTCCCAGAGCAGCTGCTATGCTAATAAGCATGAGGCAAAAAAGGGAGCGAGCCTTTGCAGTGGCTGGGGAGGAGAGAAAGACCCCAGAGCCCTCCAAATGCTAAATAAATCCAAGGCTTGGAGCAGCATCCCCGAACAAAGAGGCCTGGCCTCCCCCCTCTCTTCCCCTCTTCCCAATTCCACCACCTTTTCACATTCAAATCCATTAAACAGCGAGCAGAAAGACCCCGAGTATTCATAGCATTGCATTAAAGAGAAAGCCCCGTGGTCCCTCTCCATCCCGGGCTCTCCATCCCTGTCGGGCTGCCCGGGGGCCGTGTCTGCCGGGGGCTGGGGAACACCAGGCTCCAGCCCCTCAGCATGGTGTAAGAAGGACAAAAGCCCCCCAGCCACCTCACAGGGAGATGCGTTGCCTTTTGCCCGTGTTTCAGGTTTCTTCCCCACCTGGGACCCTTGGGGTCCTCCATCAGGATGGAGCTCCTGGTTGCTGCAGGCAGCGTGGGCAGCTGCTGGGGGTCGGATGGGAACCGCACAGGATGGGAGAGTCTGGGGGCGCCGCAAGGTGGGGACCCCGGTGTCTGCTGCCTGTTGGCAGTGCTGGGGAGTGTTACGACAGTGACGGGGCAATGGGGACACCCAAATCTTAGAGCGGCGAAGATCTCCCACAAACAATCCCAAAAGGCAGGGCTCCTGGTCTTGGTGAAGGGTAAGAAGGGAGAGGGCTCCTGCAGGGCCAGGCACAGCCAAGGGCCACTGCGACGTGCCCACCAGCCCCTGAGTGAGGACCAGCCACCTCTGCCTCACCATGGCTGGTGCTTACCCAGCAGGGCAGGTGCCTCATGCTGGTAATGGAGGTCCCTTATGCCAAAATTGATGATTTCCTACCCATCTTGCCTATTTTGCCCTAGAGTCAGAGCAGCTTTCTGGTGCACGGGCCTCAGACCTCGTTCTCTGAGCGTGAGGATGCAGTGATGGAGGTGGACATGTACGTGGGCTCCATGTCAACTCTTCAGGCTGGTGGCGGGTGGTGGGATGCTTGAAGGGACGTGACTCTTCTCTGGAGGAGGAATAGATGGGCATTTTCTTCTGTCTTCTGGGATGGAAATGGAGACACACCTCCAGAAAGGATTTCATGCTCTTTTCTGGTACCAAATTTCTGCTGAAGTCACGGGACTCCAGGAGATGGGGCTTTTAGTACCAAATATTGAAAAATGTTTTAAAATCATGGATTTTAGCATGTGAGGATTGAAGTTGTCTGAGTGATGCCAGCAGACCATGGAGACCGTGATGGTCACATGAGGTGCTCAGCAGGCAGCAACAACTGGGACCCTGCCTGTGCAGCTTGGTCAGTGGGGTGGGATTCAGCTCTGACCCTGAGGTGTCCACCCGAGGTGGTGTCTGGGCTCCTTTGCAGGCTGTGGAAGCCAGGGAGGGATGGCAGCACTTACACCTAAGCTCCTTCTGCTGCTTGAGGTATCCTTGCATGTCCTACCTGGCCTCTGCCCCAGGATCATCTGGGCCATCCCATGTCCTAGACTTGCACATATGTCCTGGGCAGCCTGGGGCATCTCAGCTGGCACAAGGTGGCTATCTTTTGGTGCCGGAATCCTGCTCTGTATCAATACTATCCAGAGTCAGGAAGGTGATCGAGGCTACCCTGGCAGGTCACCTCCATGTGCTCGGCCATATCCCATCCTGGGCTCCTGCGGCCGTGTTCACGTGGTCACCAGGGCTCCATCCTGACTGTTGCAGGTGCTGCATGGCTTTGGGGTGCATGAGGGACCAGACCAGCAAGAGATCCAGATCAGAAGATGGGGTGAGGTGGGACAATCCTCAAGAAACCTAAAATGACATTAACCACTACACGGGATATGGGACACGGGACATGGGAGCTCAGACCTGCCCCTGCAGCGCAGGGCCCCAGAGCTGTGTGTGTGGTGCCCTGAAGTGTGCCTTTGCTTGGGAACCTGGGCTCCCCGGGATGCTCCTAACAGCGTGGGATCCCTGGGGTGCTTTCACAGCTGATTCTTTGGGGCTGTAGGACTTTGCTGATCCACCCCATCCTTGCTCCCACCGCAGACCACCAGCTTCTCAGCCTGGAAACGCCTTGCTCACTTCAGGGCCTTGCTGGGCTCCACCACGGACATGTTCCCCCAGAAAACAGAGCTCTCTGGAGTGAATGTCAGCAGGGACCCAGAGAGCTTTCTGAGAACAACCTTCTCCTGCCCTGTGAAGGAAACCAGCTCCAGCCAGGAGTCTCAGCCTCAGATTCCCAGTTCACAGAGAAGGGTGGTGCTTCCATCCCAACCATGGGGAATTTGTGTGCAAGCACTAAAGATTCACCCAGCATGCTAATAACATGGAGAGGGCTGTGCTGCTCCAGCTTGGGTGGACTGGCCTTGCCTTGGCAAGGGCGGTGTCCTTGGGCAGAGACAGCAGGCACCAATCCTGCACTACCCTGACCAGGTGACTTACTTCTATGGGCTCCTCACCTGGGACAAGACATGGAGGGTTGACCTGGTGTGGAGGGTGCAAGAGGCAGGGAAAGGCCCAGATGCTGCTGACACCACAGTCCTGCTCCTAGGTGACTCCCCCTGTGCCCTCCCATGGGTTTGGTCAGTGATAGGTGGCCATTGCCCACCATTGCCCTTGGGGACCCCTCATTCCCAGTGTGATCCCGAGCCCATGCTCCACCACCCTGGTCTGCCCCAGCCCCTCCCAAGGACCAGCAGCAAAATCCACCCTGCCCCAGACCTGCCCTCAGCGCAACCAAAGACCAGAGTGTGGCAGGTCCTTTGTCATGCACACGTTGGTGGTATGGGGTAAATGGAATCAGTGGGAGAGATGAATGCAAGCCACCGTGCCCCATCTCCACCCCAAACTGCATGGCTGCTGGAGGTGCTGAGAAGGGCAATGAACATCCATGAATTTTTTGAGGGGTCTTCTGTAGCTGAGAGGACATGATTGACAAGCAATGGAGCACCACCATCTCTGACACCAAGGCTGTGGCTGGAAGTGCCCCAGCCCTTCTCCAGGAGGGCAAGCACAGACCTACCCCTGCTGCAGGCTCCAGCCTTCCTCTGAGCACCGAAGCGGTGGTGCCTGCCTTAAACTCCAACCCTGCAGGATGATGCCCATAGCTCTGCTGAGGCAAGGGCTGTGAACGTCCCGGAGATCCGACTCGTCCCACATTGCTCCCAGGCTTGTCCAAGGGATGCCCCAGCTGCCTCCTCATCCTCACAGGGCTGACCCAAGGGACCGGCAAGCGCCCTAGTGCTGCTATCCCCCAGTGTGGCTGCACCCCAAGGGGCTGCAGCACGGTGGGACCATCCTGGGAAGGTCTACCTGCAGCAGCAGGTGGGACAGGAGTCCGGGATGTCCCTCCGATGGGCCGGCCAGGGAGAAAGGTCCCTGCTTAGCAATGCAGGAATGCAGGTCGGGCTGAATGCAGTGGAGGCGGGTCTGATCTGGTGCCCCACTAAGCCCCCATTCTTTCCCAGCCGGTGCATCTTGTATTCAGGCTGCCTGCTCCTAAGCAGAGCGTCTTTAATCCTTCCCTTGTCTCCTCCATTCCCTTTCAGGCCTTTGGCCAATGGGAAGGGGATGAGCAGCTCTCTCCAGGAAGGAAATTAAAAGCGGGGAGGAGGGTAGGGAGGAGGAGAGCGAGGGGAGGGGGACTTGGAAGGGGAGACAATCCTGGAGTGGAGATGCCAGTCATCGGGGTCTCAATAGCCCCATTCACCCTGCCCAGCCACACAGAAAATCAGGGTCACCAGGATCCATGCCCTGCCTGGAGACAACTGTTGCTTTATTCTTTTTAATTGCTGGAAAACGCAGAAAAGTTCACTTGTGTGTGTGGCTGGCTCCGGTGGGGGCTGCGCTGAGGGGCGCAGGCGGCAGAGGGGTGGGAGGGACGGGGTGAGGCCGACGCACATCGAGAAGGGACACAAAAAGCAGCCGCACGTGAGGGTGGAGGCTGCAGCCCGGCGCGGAGAAGCCATCTGTATGGAGAAGCGGGCAGCTCGGGGACAGGGAGCTGTGCTGGGATGGGGACACCGTGGCTTTGTCCCCCGGGCACACATGGGAAGGGTCTTCTGGGGTTTTGGGGTGGAGAGAGCAGCCCCAGGGCCAGCAGCCAGGCAGAGGAAGGACCTGTGCAGACAGATGTGTGGGTGGATGGGCAGGTGTCCCCACATCTCTGGGCATGGAGGTGCCTGGGCTGATGCTTCTGGCTGGAGACAGCGACTGGGCAGCTCCAAGCACACGCACCCACGTAGGGGCACCCAGCAGCACATTGCCACCCTGCTCCGAGGATGCCAACACACCTCCCAGACGGACACACAGCCATGCCACCTCCACCCTGAGACCCTGCTCCAAGTGCCACTCCCAGTCAGGCGGTTGGTTCCACCCAAGGTGGAGCTTCTGTCCTCCTGCACCCATGCAGCCAGCCCCAGGGATGTTCCAGAGGGCATGTGTGCAGCCTCGCGGCGCTAGAGAACCGGCTATCCCAGCAGCCCTCTTGCTCTACCATCCATCCCTCTTGCTGACCCATGTACCCACATGTGGCTGAGCACCAGCCTTGAGACACAGGCCACCGTGGATCGTGTGCCACCGATCAGCAGCCCAGCACGTCTGCACCGGCAGGTCCACAGCTGCCATCCAGCTTTGATGGGTGGTGGGTGGTAGGGCACACTCTGGGAGCAGAACGTGAGTGCCTGGGCCACAGATGGAGCCAGTCCCAGCCTGCCTCCATCAGGAACATCTCGGCTGTCTGTGAGCCTGGGGTGCTTTGTGCCTGTCGCAGCCCCCAGATTTGGGTTGCACTTCCCTCCCCAGCCCAGCCTTTGCCCTCCTTTGCTCTGCCCTTTGCTGGACACTCAGCTGTTCTTTCTGAAGAGAATCAGAGATGTGCTGGCCATGCTGGTGGCCCTGCCTGCTCTTGTCCTGCAGCTTGTTCTCATCCCGCAATGTGCTCCCAAGCACTCTGTGACCCACAGGACACAAGGCAGAATCCTCTGAGGTTTCCATGATACCCATTGCCCCTTGCAAGTCCTCACCTCACCCACCCTATACCACCATCCCTGCCTACCCTCTTGGCTGGCATGGGTCTGGCAAGCCCAGTGCAAGGAGATGCAGGCAGCACTTGGCATGCCAGCCAGCCCCTGAAGCAGGGGAGATGCCTGCTGAGCATGGCTCAAGCCTCCAGCAGGTCTCCTGACCGGTCCCACAAGTGCTGTGGGGTTGTTCACCCTCAATACGAGGCCCACAGACTCCCCTCTGCCACGACTGGGATGAGGGACCTCAAAAACCTCAGGGTAGGAGCAGAGCCCCCAAGCTAAGGAGCAGCCAGCGGGCAGGGAGGAGTCGAAGGAGGTAAAGAAGAAGGAGAGGCAGGTTTGTGGAGCGCAGAAAGGCAACTCACTGCGGAACACAAACATCCCATGCTGTTCCCGGTCAGAGGGGCTGTGGGACACACCACCTCCCCAAAACCCAGCCCGTGTGCCTGCAGCCTCAGCTCCTTTCCTGGCAGCTGTTATTTTAAAGCCATAACTGCAGCTATTTTAAAACCATAACTTGACCAGCCCTGATTAAATGCAAACAGAGACCTTCCCCAGGCCACAGCCTGGGCAGATGCAGACAGGAGTGTAACCACAGCTGGGGGACAAAAAGGCGTTTGGGAGACAAAGCGGGCCCTGGACTTCAGAGTGTTTGGAGGACACGAAGCAGAAGTGAAGGGTGCTGAGCCCTGACGCAGCCAGACGGCTGGCCCAGGAGCAAGGGCAGAACTGGAAATGCTTTCACCCTGGTGCTGGGAGCACAAAGGGAAATGGAAAGCTTGGCAGCACGTGATAGCACCGTGCACCAGGACGAAGAGAGCCGGGGGAAGGAGGGTAACCACCGAGGTGCAGTGATGCCCCAGCTACCAGCTTTGTAGCAGTGACAGAGGAGGGGTACGGTTAGGAGGGGGCTATATAGGGTGAAACAGTATAGGAAAAAGTGCATGAAGAAATCTTTGCAGGTGAAAATCCCAGGCTCTAATGATAAAAACGTAAAATTCAGATTGCACACAATGAGAACAGTAAGTGATCTGGAAATAATAAGTGAGACTAGAGAACGTGCAAGCTCAGACAGTGGAGGTGGGATATCACTTCCCCCATGTACAGACCAGCTTCGTTGACGAGATGTAGAGATACGATTTGTGGGTGCAGTAAACGAAGCCCCTTGGAGCGATGAGACCTATAACCCGCAAGCAAAGATCCTGTTCTGGGCTTGATCTTGAGTGCTTGGGACCAGGTTGAAGAGGTACTCGGGGAACTGCTCCACACTAAAAAGCACAGCATTACTAGGTTTAACAGTGCAGTGGGACAGAGAGGGCCAGGTAAATCACATAATATTTTCAGGAAAGGGAACTATGTAGAAAGGGGACATACTATTAAAAAATACCCCAAACCCTAGGATCCTAAACATAACCTGAAGGGTGTTAAATAGGGCATGAGAAGCTTGGGTAAAATGTGTGCCGCAATTCAAAAAGAAAATCAGGCGGTTCAACAGCCCCCCTCCTGGTTTGATGGAAGAGTTAATTGGAGGTACTATGGAAAAAGCCGGTGTTTCGGAAATGGAAAGCTTGTCTAGGAGAGAACAGGAAAGTCCACAAAACATGGCAGTTCTTCTGGAAACAGAAGACTAAAAAGCTAAAAATGGATATGGAAAGCACCCTGAAAAAGATGCTACAGCTGGTTGAAGAACATGCCCTTAAACCATCAAAAGGCAGAAAGCCAACTAAGGGCTGAGGGGGTGCTCAGGGTGTAATGGGACCTTCAGGATGACAAGGCCCCATGAAGCTCGGTGTTTTCCCATGTTGGCCAATGGTGGTGGGGAGATCCCCAGGCCTGGCACCTGGCAGGTTGCTCAGATGAGCCAAACCAATTTGAAGTAAATCTAGAGGAAGGCCCAGATTGATGGGATGGGCTGGTCATGAGCATGTCCCCAGGACAGACGGTGTTTGCTCATGTCTGGGGAGAACTTACATGATAAACCTCAGAGGTTGCTGGCTGCAGTGTGGTACCTCTCCTTACAACCAGGCAGCAGGCTGGTGGACAGTGAAACTTTCAGCTGTGGAAATGGGGTGCTGAGAGCTAAAAAATGGAGATTCTCGTTGCTGTAGCACCAGTGAAACAGCAGAGCCTGTAGAGAAGGGTGGGATTGTGGAACTTGTGGCTGAACATGGAGCTGGGGGAGGAGCTGGCAAGGCTCCTGCAAGAGGAAACCCTGTCTCAAATACAGACGATCCAGAGGATGTTGTCTGTCTGGATTGTCAGAAAGCTTCTTATACTTGACGTCTTCATCCATCCCCAGGAGAAGGGAGTGAACAGGGAAATCTTCAAGTTCACAGATGACACCAAGCTCTTCTGGATGGCCAAAGGCTGTGTTGATGGCAAAGAGTTTCAGAAGGACCTCACAAAATCGAGGGGCATAGAGGCAGGAGGAGAGCTTTGGTGTAGAGAAATGAAGGTGATGCTTCAAGGGAGAAAGGATCAGAGCATGGCATCGGCATGGAGCTCAGGACAAGTGGTTAAACTCAGGAGGAGAGCTGGAAGCCATCCGTGACCTGGGGATTTCAGAGAACTGTTAATTGGCAGCAGCAGCCAAAAAAGTCACCAAAATGTTGTATGATCAAGAAGAGTGTTGGGAACAAGATGGAAACTGTTTTGTAGAAACCTTAGAAAACCTTGGTGAGCCCTCATCTTGGGTGTTGTGTGCTTGAGCTCTGGTTTTTACAGCTCGAGAAGGAGATGAAGGAGTTGTCTTTCTCTGGACTTGCTCTGTAATAACCAAGGAGATGATGTGTCTGTTGTATGAGAGGGACTGGAAAGACTGAGCCTCCCTCATTTGGAAAGGGGAAGACCAAGGGAGGCTATGACTGAGGCTTGCAAAATCATGAAGGTTGTAGACGAGATGAGCATGAAACTGTAGCACTCCAGCAATCCTTGGAGTAAGGAGGGCTAGCAGGTGATGAGTTCAAAACCGAGAAGCCAGAACTTCTTTACATAGTGGGGTTTGAACATCTAGAACTTGCTACCATGGGGGGAAAGGAGCCAGGCAACACTGGCAGGTTCAGAAAGGGACTGGACAAACTTGTGGACAACAGTTTCATAAAGGGCCACTGAAAGGACTAGGCAGGAATGCCTCCAGCTGGTGGGGAGTGGGAGGGGAGGGGAGTCACATCCATGTAAATAAATAGCATCTTTTTCTGCTGCTGGACACTGAGTCCTGGTGGCCCTCACCTCTGCAGGGCTCTGCCTGATGTGCCACCAGCCACCAGGTCAGGGCATAGGACCTTGGGGCACTGCTTGCAGTGCCTGGTGGTCCCCCAGGTTCTGCCATGCCTCCTGCCCCCGTGCCCGCCCTGCCGTGTCCCCGCAGCACTGCCCGGCCCCGCGGGAGCTGCTGGGGGCTGGGGCCTCTCAGCGCTGGTGGGGCCGGGGGAATTTGGTCTGCGGGAATTTTCTGGTGGTTTCTCCCTACATTTGGGTTCTGTCCAAACTGGTCTGAAACCAAAGCGTTTTCTAAACTTCCTGCAAATTGGCAGCTGCTCACGCCCCGCAGCTCCCACAGGACCGCTGCTGCCCCTTCTTCCCGCCCATGCAATCCGCAGGAACGGCCCTGCTGCTGCTCCCCGGGGCTGCTGTGCGTGGGACCCCAGCAGCCCCCCTCCCTGGAGAGCCGTGCCCTGCAGAGGCTCCATCGCAGCCCCGTGCTCTGGCAGCGTGGGGGGTTTCTCCATCCCTGACCCTGCCACAGCAGCCATTAAGTGATCCTGGGACAAAGAGCCACAGCCTCGGGGATGGGGATGGGGACAGGGAGCATGTTTTCAGAGGTGAACAAGGGGATGGGCCCGCTTCCCTGGCCTTTCTCAGCACAGGCAATGTGCACGAGCCGAGTTTTGTAGCCAGTACAGCTGCGCTCCAGCGTCCCCAGTGAGGATGGTGCCCACGGGCCTGTGGTCAGAGCCACACACTGTGTTCGTGTGCACAGAAGAGGAGAGGACTGGGCTGGATGTGCCCCAGGCCTGCAGCTTCCCCAGCTTTGTCCTTTGGAAGGGAGCAGCTCCCTCCGCTCCCCCTCAGCACCAGCAGCAGGAGGAGAGGAGCTGAGCAGCAGCCGCGGGAAGGACAAGGGATGCCAGGGTCACGCATCCTCCTCCCTCCCCGGCCAGGTCCAGCGTGGGGCATGTGTGCTCCCAGCAAAGCAGACTGGTCCCCAAAGAGGATATTTAGGAGCATGTTCGGTGTTGTTCACACTTGGGACTGTCACTGTTCGGGCACATTTGCCCCCACGGGGCATTTCTGTGCACGAGCACCATGGGAAGGCCCATTCCCCACATGGGCAGCGCGCGGGCAGCCGCGTCTCACTGACCGTTGCCTATGGCCTGCCAACTGCCCCAGGACAGCACGGGGCTGCAGCCCCGCTGCCAGCACTCAACAGCCAGTCCTGCTTTGCAAAGCTCCCAGGGCCGGTCCCCGCTGCCCATTGCTACTGGTCCCCTCTGCCCATTGCTGCTGGTCCCCGCTGCGCATTGCTGCTGGTCCCCTCTGCCCATTGTTACTGGTCCCCTCTGCCCATTGCTGCTGGTCCCCTCTGCCCATTGTTAC
>VYXH01010519.1:1251-40721 GCA_013397275.1 Burhinus bistriatus
CATGGTCAACTTGTTGTCCACCAGGACTCCCAGGTCCCTCTCTGCAGAGCTCCTTTCCAGCAGGTCAACCCCTCACCTGTACCAGTGCATGGGCTTATTCCTCCCTAGGTGCAGGACCCTACACTTGCCCTTGTTGAACTTCATTAGGTTCTTCTCTTCTCAAAACTCTAGCTTGTCCAGGTCTCGCTGTATGACAGCACAGCCTTCTGGTGTGTCAGCCACTCCTCCCAGTTTTGTGCCATCAACAAACTTGCTGAGGGTACACTCTGTCCCCTCATCCAGGTCATTGATGAATATATTGAACAAGAGTGGACCCAGTACTGACCCTGGGGAACACTGCTGGTTACAGGCCTCCAAATGGACTCTGTGCCACTGATCAGAATCCTCTCAGCTTTGTCATTCAGCCAGTTCTCAGTCCACCTCACTGTCCACTCATCTAACCCACATTTCCTAAGCTTATCTTTGAGGATGTTATGGGAGACAGTGTCAAAAGCCTTGCTGAAGTTGAGGTAGACAACGTCCACTGCTCTCCTCTCATCCACCCATCCACTGATGTCATCATAGAAGGCTATCCAATTAAAGGTTACAATTAGAAGGCTTTAGATTAAAGCAAATGTGCAACCAGTTTCTCTTACTTCCTGGGCAATATTTAGTGCTAGGTTAGTATGCAAATAATTATTCCTGTGCCTTTCTCCGCATGATATGGCATATGAACATCTGAAGTTATGTTCTTGGGAAAATTCCAAGACAACCTGGGAGATACCTTTTGAAATTAAGTACCAGTATCAATAAATCCTAGAAGGAGCCTACCTACTAGATTAGATTTTTTCTAGGGTCATAAAGAAGTTGCTATACATAAATCCTAAATTAGACAAGAGTTAGGTGTACCAGATCAAATGCCAGATGGGAAAGAGTGAGTCAGCATATCTAGGAGTGATTCTTTTAGGTATCAGATGAATAAAACAAAGAATAAGCATGAGTTGTTTAGTAAATGAGGGAGTATTAATCCATTTTCTGGAGGTGTTACTGAGGTCAGAATTTTATACTGGTTTGTCAGAGAAGAAAAACACTTTAAGATAAAATATCCACAAGTTGAGTCTCTCAGGCTCCCACCAGATTATAAAGCTGCAAACAAGTAGTGCAGGACAGCAACTAGCAAATTGGCTCATCACATCAAATATAACTAAGTATTGCAGTGAGAATCTTGAAGACATTCAAAATACATCTTGCACTCACCAGATGACTCTTTTTTTTTTAAGCTTGTATGTCCTTGATGATGGGAATTCACAATCCCATAACAATGATTTAAAAACCTACCCAAAACCTACTTTAGAGCAACCAGAATTCATCCTCATTATAGTTAAAAGAGAGTTAGCAAACAATTCAGAACCATAACACAATAAATGGACTTCAGAGAGCCCAAAAAGCATGCTGATCTTTGATGCAAACTCTCTAGACCAGTACCTTTGCTGAACTGAAGAAGAATACTTATGACTAATTCAGTTCAGTTAACTATACTGAACTAGCTAGTTAACTATACTAACTAGCTGAAGGATAGCTTCCATTATTTAATCAATTCCCGTCCACATATATTCCCTGATCAGCCATTTAGGTAGGATTATAGAGGAAATTCTTTGAATATCATTATCTGCAACCCATATGCTTTAGTTTAACTACCCCACCTACCTAAGAACTTGTTTTATTTTCTAAGGAGAGAAGCTCTTTGAAGTGAGGAACAGGAGGGAGTTAAGACTGAAACAGTTGTTTCACAAAGCATGAAAAAGGAAAATTAATTAAGAGGTGTGACAGTTAAAGTCTGTATTTCACACTTTTGGGTTATGTTTAAAAGAAAAATGTAATCAAGTGAGGGTTTTTTAGATTTAAAAAGAGAGGTTATGTTTATATAGACAGTAGTCAACATGGCATAAAGGCTATTTCTGGAACAGATTGAAGACCAGTAGACTTACTAGCATGGCACTGTGCTGTGTTAGCAAGTCTTGCCAGTGTAGCATGGGTATGTGACTTCAGAAACAGAGAAGTGTCTTACCCTCAAGGCTTGGAATAGTGGTGGAGTTAACACATAAACAAGGACAACTCACAAATGTTTGCTGTTATTGCAGCATGAATGATTATTTCTTCTCATTTAATTTTGCTGTCTTAAATTTAGGTTTTCAAGTCTAAGTCAGCTCTGTATTCTCCCATTATAATCAGGAAGAGAGCATACTGTCATCGGTCACTTCCCCACATTAAATTTATCTCTGATTGAAATGAATTGCCATCTCAAAAGAACTTTCTCTCTTCATTGATTGTATATATAACAGGTTCAACATAAGCACTTCATGCTATCCTAGCTGCCTTAGGGAATTCTCCCTGGCCTCCAGCTGACTCTCCAGAACATGGATCTTATGTAAACTGTGTCATATCTGCCATCACCAGTATTCTCACCGGCCTCCAAATCTCCATTTTCAGACGTCATAAGACATCTAAAATGGACAGCTGGAGGAAGGCAGGATGTGCTTTGGTACCTGAAATACCACTAGAAATCTAAGGTTTGTTACCCTGTAGCTTGAAATATGGTATTGGCACTGCTAGTAACAGGACCCATGCTTTGTACAAAGCTTTAGTGCTCAGGCTTGTCGGACCTGCTCTTGACCTGCTTGTAGCTTTGTTTCACTTGGTTTATCTGTGACAGTAATTTTTCTAATTGATCAGACAATTTGGTTTGCTTTTGCATATCCTATAAACTGTGCCACCACCATTTTGTGATGCTAACCTAATGACAGCATAGAGAAATAGAGGGCTGGTACTACAGCAGAGGCCTTCAGAAGTGGGGATACAGGATGTGTCGCAAAGGAGCACAGCTATGGGATGATAAGGGGTGGGGTATAGGCTAACACCGGCAGCCCCACAACTGTAAACCATGGGCGTTTACTGAGTTTTTTTCTCTATAGAAGTATTCTTTCTTTCTCTGTAACAATTGGATCTGAACTAATAATGATTCTTGGATAACACAGTGAAGATTTCAATTATGCTAACAATAAATTATTGACGGTATATTTAAGGTGATTCCTCCTTGCACATAAACAAGATTTTGATCGTTAACAGTTTGCACAGTTAAATTCTCTTCATGTTGACAAATCGAGACTAGATGCCTGACTTCAGATGATAACCTTTAGGTAAAACAGATTTTTCCCTATGCAGCTTGATTCATAGACGTTTACAGTGGTCTAAGACATGGGGCTGGCAAATGTGACAAGTGTGAATCATGCAAGCCCACAGACTTCAGCAGCAGCAGCTGGAAGCCACAATAATTTCTAAGCAGTCATTAATGGCCCTATAAACTTATGTTTACTTGACTGAAACCAGCCCACCAGGTATTCACCATGATAACCACGTTAAAAAAAATTTGGTAAAGTGTAAAGATGAAGAACGCAGCACCTAGTTAGTACCTGAAAAGGTTTTTTTCCTGCCCCAGAATTTTCTAATATAACGAAATTCTCAAATATCTGGAGCTAAGCCAGACTTTAAATTAACATAATATTTTCTACAGCTAGTCTAATTTTCCTTTGTGCCCTGAATCTTTGAAGGACAACTTCGGTATACATCCAGTTTCACAGATTGCAAATTTCAGGTATGATGAGAATAAACTTAGTTTTTAAAATGAATTTTTAAAGTTTTTGATATCCACACTGTACTATAAATCAATGGTTCCTTATTATTTTAGTACACTCATATATCTTGGTGATAACTTCTAGATAGACACAGACACTGAGAAAGAGAGTATCTTGCTAACAGCAGAAAAAAAGAAAAAAACAAACACACACACCGCCAACCAGTTAATGAAAGAACTCAATTCTCCAGCAAACTGTGGCACACTGAGAGTGTAGTTTGTAAGAATATCTGCTGAAATCAGTATAACTTTGCTTACTGTAAATGTCAGCTACATTATGTGACTAAGCATATGGCATATTCTTAAGACAGTGTATTGGGCACAACTTTGTTAATTTAAAATACCATTTTATTCAGTCTGAGAGACTTAATCATTGTTAAACTAATATTCAGTTGCTTAAATCTCTTATTGCTGTGTTTACCTTTTTACAAGCACTGAGAATTAGATTAAAATACTCAAAATTGCTGTGACTGTATGATTTCTTTTACTTTTTATGTTGAGATTTTCTAAGTAGACAGACTCATAGCTTTGTGAACTTCGTTAGGATTTGTTCATCTAGCTCTGTTCAACTCCATTTAAAAAGTTCCATCTTGTTACTACAACATTCTTGAAAATAGGATCTCACTAGATATACGGAAAACAGTGCAAATGTATTACAGAAATTTGATGAGTTACATTTTAGTTATATTTGACCATCCACATTGTAGACGCTGACAGCTAAGCCAATGTCTCTGTGTGCCCTTTCTGATTAGTGGAGAAAAAAAGGCTCTCTTAGGGCACAGCTAATCTGACCAATTTTAGACATTTCATTTGTGGTGAAATGAATCATACCTGGAAGTGTCTATTTCTCTCCATTGACTGTAAACGAAGCCTATCGTGATTAGCTCAGGCATGGCCAACCACTGAAACTCTAATTTTTTTTCCCTTTTAATCAGATCAATGTCACCCTTTTACATTATCGGATCGTTCTGTTCCAATACTGCATTATTCTGTACTTACTTCTTTCTTGAATGATTAATTCATCTTACTTAAATGCTTTTCTCAACTGAAATACTGTTAGCACAAAGATGAACTTTGATTTTAGCTTTATCAGTAATTGCTTAGATATAGTTACTTTATTTAATTATTTTTAGTAGTTAATGTTTTAGGGAAAGAGTGATGAAAGGCCTTCAAGAAATTTAGTATTTATTTCCAATGGTTGGATAGCCATAAAGTACACAATTGGTGAATGTTGACACTTAAGTTATGAAATAAGGTGTATTTCAAACATAAGTAGTAGTTTTTTCTGAAAATTCTATATTAATCTTTCACCTTGAAATTCAGGATGGTGCTCTCAGTCTTGTTACAGAAAACTTATGTTTCACGTATAGTGAATATTTCTCACATGACATGTTTAAGAAAACTATTTTAAAAATTCACTGGCTGAGATTATTCTCCAACTTTTCCTCAAAATTATTATTCTCCAAAAATACCTTGTAGTAATATTTGTAATTAATAATGAGTGAATTTTCAGAGGTTTCTAAAATCCAATTTGCATGACTTACTTAAAATGTATTCAAGTAAAGATAATAATAAACCTGGTAAAGAGAGAAATCCAATGGTAGGATCTGTAGAATTACACCTAAAAACCTAATGTGACAAAGAATGTAAAGTCTGACACTCTTAAATAAGGCATTTGAATCTGAAGAAGTTAGGCTGCAAAAATTCTTGAGAAAATATCTTGTGTGATTTTTTTGGCACCTAGGATTTGACAATAGATAAAAACAGGAATTGTAAAAGAATATAAAAAGGTATATGTAATAAGTACGACTACGTGTTCATGTAAAACACCAGCTTGCGTGCATGCACACATGTATATAGAACTGCATATATACATATATATTCGTCTATATACACTCACATATATAAGTCCATATATGTACATGTATATGTATGTGCATATGTATGTATACATGAATGAAAAGAAGGTTAAGATACATCACATACTCCATGTCATGTATTACACGACATATGTCTATACGTCATAAATATTCAACTTTTCTTTTAAAGCCCATGACAGCATGATGTAGAGTTCCACTGATGAGGTGGAAAAATAAACATCTAAATCAGTTCTCATTTTTCAGAAAACACCGTGTTGAACAGGACTAATAAAGTGAATAAGAACTACCATACAGTTTCTTGAAACTGGGCTTCTTCTGTAAGTATTTCAGATGAAGAAAAATGAAGAAACATACAGTAAAAAATAATTCCTTGGAGTTGTTATGCCCAAAATCTTGTATTATAGGCAAAGAGGAAGTTCAAATATATACATATAAATGTAAAACTAAAGATTTATTATAAGTTGAATCTTATATTTGATAATGATCTCCAGTGTCAGATTGATCTTGTTTTTTGAATCTTAATGGCAGTGGAAGAAACACTGAAAGTCTTCATAATTCTTCCATGACTATTTTCTTTGTTCTTTGATGAAACTGCATCATATGTGGAGAAGTATCAATTACATGATAGTAATCTTGAACGTTTGAATATGAACAAGATTTCATATCCTTCTAAGGCTTAGATCTTTTAACAACAGATATGATCTCCCTTCTTTTTTTTAAACTTTTCCTCACATATCAGTCCTCTTATGCATTTTTTACTATCACCTACTGTTAGAGGCACTAAAGATATGCCCTGTCCAATCACACATTTTGTGATCTAATGATAGTAATTTTTAAAGTGCTTTTCATGATATTTCCTTAAAGGAGATAAAATCAAAGAATCCTATCCTGTAGCCTATAGTCAAGTGTGGATTGACTAAATTAATTTAACAGAAACTGAGATGCTAAGAAAAATGTCGATAACTGCAAGACTTGCATTGTTTGGATCCTTACAGTTGGGTATTCTGATCTTGTATGAATCTGGAATCAAAACTGCCTCCAACTACATCATTTCCAGAAGTACTATCTTTCATATTGACTTTTTTAGCAACAAAATCTCTGTCATTACTCTTATTTGTAGAATGTGAAAGTTACAGATAGCAACCATACTCAGTTGATGATGATCAGGGATACTCAGTTAACTCCTCATCCTGTTAGAGGATCTGGCAACGTACAAGTATATCAACTACACATTCTTCTTTGAAAATATGGTATTCGGCTGCTATGAGGAGAGTGATGATATCTTGAAAGAGACCAGGATCTTAGAGAGGACAAGATAGCTTGGACAGGACAACTTGATAGTTGTAACAGGGAATTACAGGAGGTCTCTTTTTTCCAAATAAGGAATAGAAAATGTTTGTTGAAGTAAGAAATCCCTATGTCTTCTCCACTTCTAAAGGAATAATAATTAAAATAATAATTATTCTGATCAAATTCTGTCAGACTTCAAGAAAGAAGTTTGTTTTTACTAGAACATGGTTCAAATAAGGAAAACTGGGGGAGAAAGGGAAAGCAAAGAAGGAAGAAAGTTGCAGGAGATGCAGAAAGAAGAAAATCATGCTAATTTCACCCTATTTCCTGTAATGTTTCATTCTTCTGCATCTAGTCATCCAGCAGGATGAGCACAGGAACTCCTAGGCTTCAAGTGCTATTTGTATATTCTTTCACCACTGCGTAGGAGGGGGACATGTCAATTACCCCCTAGGAAGGAGCGCTTAACCAACAAATTTAACATAATTTCTCGCATTTATGATTTAAGAATTAGTCACCAATTAAATATAAGAACTGCTAACTGTATGTTTATTTCATATAATTATGCAGTATGGCTACCTCCTGTTGCTTGACATTGTAATATAACTTTCTTACAAATGAGCACATTGGCACAAAGTAATGGTAAAAAATTTCAGGAAATTCACTTAAATCCAATCTCCCAAATATTTATGGTGAACACTTTTTTTTTTTATTTTTGCATAAATATTTTTGTTTTTAAAAATAAATACAATCTTATTCTATATCCACAGCCTGCCTTAGTGACTAAGAAACAACTCAGGAGCGAGAAGAACCACGGCTAGAAGAACCCATTCTAACCTCTGGCCATGTAACTTTTTTTGGTGTTGTTTCATAACATATGTGTTGAAATGACCCACCAAAGCTGTTCTTAAGACCTCCTGTATTTTCAGCAAAAGAAAGACTCCTCCAGTTTAATAAAAACATCAAACAGAGAAATAGTTGATGACACTAGCTAGTCAAAAAAAAAAAAAAAGACAAACTTTGAAATGCATGCATTAAAAAAATAATATATATATATCAATGTGATTCCATTCAGATTGACAGATGTAGTATAAAAAAATTACAAATTAATTCTCTAACTATGAAGACCCTAGGGAGCAAATGAGGATAATTATTTTCTATTTGCTTGATAATGATGTCCATATTCTGGTCTCCAGAAATAATCAAGGTAGCTACACGTTGGGCCAATGACAGATTTTTTCAAAGCACTAAACATTATGAAAGTTAATATTCATGGGATATAGAAGTAAGTAAAAGAAGTATATGCAAAGGACACTGAAATAAAGAATTGAAATAGATGGTTTAACAGTTGCTTCCATGCACTGTGATTCTAGGTTGATGCCATTCTTAGAACTTATATCTTCAAACAGAAGATACTTATAGAATAGGCACCTGAACTTGAGAGCATTTGACAGGAGACGCTATAAATACATTCGATTTTAAGAAGGTCAGTACCTTTCTATTGTAATTGAAAATTAGATCCCTTGATTCACATTTCAAAATTGATCTCCAGTATTTTACATAATTCAAGCCATAGTGGGCTCTAGAAGATCTTAGCTACATCTCCTATAAACAAGTTATGAGTGGGAACTCAAAATTTACTTTCAGTAGTGAACAAATGCATAAAGATTCAAGGAATTATTTATGTTAGATCATGAATTTGTTTCTGAAATGGGTTCTGATTTTTGTCAAAACAGGAAAACATGTATTCTCCATCTATTTTTCCCACTCCCATACAACTTCTAGAGCTGTCATTTTATATTCAGTCCTAAATATGAATTAATAAGTTATGTAGCTGTTTGGAAAGTTAGCCTCTGAAAAAATCCTGAATTTGATTTTAGCTTGATTCCAATTCAGTTATTAAAAGAGATCTTGTTCTTTGGATATTCGTACTGTACTTTAAAGAACTGGAAAGGTATTAGAGAAGTTCATTAAAAGAGTCATTGCAAAAAGATGAAATAGTAGCTTTTGCTGTCATGAAACATGAGTTCCACTGGCAGCATATAACAAATATAGTTAAACATTAAAATTCATTTTTAACATTAAATATCTTGGAACTTATGCACTTTACATATAAAACACTTTAAAGGTCAGGAAATCAATCACCCGTGTTTTACTTGTCATGCCTATTAGTTTAAGCCAATATAAAATAATGAATACTTCTTTGTATTACAGTTCTGTCTTGGCCTGATTGATCCTCTATAAAGCTATTATAAAGGTCACAATATGGTAAGTCAAAGACAACTGGGGAACAGGAGGGCACAAGGTAAGATAAACTTGTCACCTATTCTGGAATGGAGTCAAGCTATTTCTTATTTTGGAAGTAAATGTTAGCTAAAATCAAACTTCACTTTGGTGTTAAAGGTCTTCCTATATTTTTATTGTCTATCCTTATTTTCCATGATCTATACATGTGTGTAACAAAATTCTCATTGAGTTAATCCTTGTAAAACATAAGATATAGATTTTTAAATGTTAGCATTCACTCTTGCAAAATTACTTGCCCAATATCACTGCATATTGGATGCTTACACAATCATTCCTCTTATGTGCATAGTGGGTATTTTAAACATTTAGAAGAAGAGTTAGGTTAAATTTTGTTTAAAATCAAATACTACATATTTATATTTCATATATTTATATATTATACAAAATCTACATTCAATAAACTGATAAAAATTTGTCATTTATATAAATACATATATTTGTGTGAAAACACAGCACATATACATACAAATGTATATACCTGACAGAAAAAGACCTGGGGGTATTAGTAGACAGCTGGCTGAATATGAGCCAAGAGTGTGCCCAGGTGGCCAAGAAGGCCAACAGCATGCTGGCCTGTATCAGGAATACTGTGGTGGACAGGACTAGGAAAAGCGATCGTTCCACTGCACTCAGTACTGGTGAGGCCCCACCTCGAATACTGTGCTCAGTTTTGGGCCCCTCACTACAAGAAAGACATTGAGGTGCTGGAGCATGTCCAAAGAAGGGCAACAAAGCTGGTGAAGGGTCTAGAGCACAAGTCTTATGAGGAACTGGGATTGTTTAGTCTGAAGAGAAGGAGGCTCAGGGGAGACATTGTCAATCTCTATAACTACCTGAAAGGAGGTTGTAAAGAGGTGGAGGTTGGTCTCTTCTCCCAAGTAAAAAGTGATAGGACGAGAAGAAATGGCCTCAAGTTGTGCCAGCGGAGGTTTAGGATGGATATTAGGAAAAAAATTTTTACTGCTCAGAGACGTGCTTGACTCATCATCCCTGGAGGTATTTCAAAAACACGTAAATGCCGGTGCTCAGGGACAGAGTTTTGTGGTGGTTTTGGCAGTGTTAGGTTGATGGTTGGACTCGACATTCTTAAAGGTCCCTTCCAACTGAGATGATTCTGTGATTCTATGAAATACAATATTTACATGAGCTATATTTGAAACAAAATTGACTGATTGGGTGATTAGGTAGGGTGAGAGAAACAGGTATATTATATATATGTTCGTAACATTAATAAAATAGAAAAAAGTTAGATCTTATGGTGTTATTCTAAAACTATTAGTGATTTTTATGTCAACCACACGCACTTTTTGGTATTTTTCATTGCGTGGTCTATGAATTAGTTTAGTAATTTATTCATACAGTTGTTGCATATAATTAATTGTTAAGAATTAGACAATAATATAACAGTATTTTTTATTTGCTGAGACTACTAATGTGATCAAAGTTGTGTACTTAATAATAAACATAAAAACAGTATGGCTGACTATAACAATGCTACAATTCCATTTCAGATCACATCTACTCAAAGAATATAGATTTTGATTTTATGACCAAACTGAAATACTGGAGAAAAATATAGATTATATAAAAATTACATTTTGATATTTTTTCCAATTTTTTAGATGATGTGAATGAATAATATGAACATATATAAATAAGCACACACACTGAAGTCTGCTTGTATAGTTTTACTGGGCAGTTTAAAGTCTTATTTCTCTCTTTGAAAATTAATCAATTAATAATAAACATTTGGAAAAATATACTTGGGAAAAAAAATTTTGAAAATGTTGCATAAGCTTCTTTGATATTTCTGGGATTCCATATTTCATGTATATAATTTGAAAATTCCAAAAGAAAATATTTTAAGATATTATTTTATCTTTCTCTTTTGTTTCTACCAGGGCTTTTCACTGATTTTGTACAGAATTCGTGAAGTTTCAGTTCTACAGAAGATCTATTTCTCGTGAAATCCATCTATCTGAAATAATTTGCCAAGTTGCTTTAGTTTTTTGTATGTATATGATTATAAAATTGTATGTATTTGTTTACCAATTTATAGGAATAATTGACAAAGAAATAATTATATTAGCTATAGAGATCTAGCTTTTAAAGTAATTAATTAATCCATCAGAAAATAATAAAGGAAAGCAAATGAACTCAAACAATATTAAACATTTTGTTTCATCATGGTCACTTTATACATTTGCTATGCTTGTTGTCAGGTTGTAAAATTTAAAGAAAAACTATTTCACAGAAATAAACCTTCTCTGCTTTTCTGATGATTGAATAATATTTTTACTAGTTGTTTTAGAATAAAATAACATACATAATTATTTATGTGTTGTTAGAAAAATCAGTATATTTTCCATATGGGTTTCATATTGTTTAATGTATTTGTCTTGCTCTGGGAAGTTTTATGTTTTTTACAGAGATTGAACAGGATCTCGGGGAGTGGGGGGAGGGAAGGGAGGGAGTTTGTTAAATATCTGCTTTGATTTCTAATTAAATGAATTTATTTCATATCCCAGGAGAACTTATCATCTTCATTAAAAATTTTGTTGGAAAAGGTGCTATTGTGAAAGCAAAACTCACAGACTTCTAGTTTTGTGATGGAACACTTTAAAATAATTTTCCATAGGAAAATACTGAACTGAAAGTACTGAACTCTGAAATATGGACTTATTCTGCAATGCTTCACTGTCTTTTAAATTGTATAAAACACTAGAAACTATTTGAGAAAGTTCACAAAATAATTTCATAGTTATTATTACTTTTATTCCTGGGCTATTAGTTCCAAAACTCTGTAGGAAATATCATTTGGAAAAAAAAAAAAAAATCAACAAAAAGCCCTGCCCATCCCCATAAAAATGTTAAATAAAAGACCCCCAGGAAATGTGGTAAAATTGAAGAGTTCAGGTTTGGTGTCTAGCTTTTAGAAGTGGTAGAGTTGTTAATCGTTTATTATTATGAGATAATGTTATAACTGCTCTATTGTTTCAACTTGAAATGGCCTATCTTGGACAACAGAATGACTGCAAATTTCTCATTGTAGTGTCAGAAGCAGAAAAAAGT
Organism: Burhinus bistriatus; assembly: GCA_013397275.1. Lineage (NCBI taxonomy): Eukaryota > Metazoa > Chordata > Aves > Charadriiformes > Burhinidae > Burhinus > Burhinus bistriatus. The sequence goes on from VYXH01010519.1 coordinate 13,471, forward strand.
AGGTAGAGACTAGAATGTCAAAGTGGTGTATGATATGAACGCCCTCTGAATGAAATGCAGTAAGTATACATATAAATACGATACAAAAACAAGACGAAAAACTTAATAGTTCTTTTTCCCCCGAGTTAAGTTTTTTATCTTTTAGAGGATTGTCACTATATAGAATGACACTTTCTTGATTTATATAGTAAGCAGAAGGTATTTCATTTTGCATATATGTAGAATCCATGTATTTTTCATTGATTTCTAGAAATTCATGGAAAAAAGTTTGTATTTTATTTACACTTAAAATAAAAATGCTTGATGCATTGGACTATTTATTTTATGAGTTATTATATAAATTGGAATATTTATTTTATATTTTTTGTATTTTTAATGAGCTGCTGATAGACTTAGTATTGTCAACTTCCATCTCCAGAGGAAAAAGCTACATTTTTTACTGAAGGGAATCTAGTTTGTTTTTGGAAAAAAAACCCAAACCAAAACAAACCCCCTCTACCTTAGTTCAGTTAGGGCTTTTAATACCTTTTACCATTACACCTCTTTGAATACTTTCATTGCCATTTAGTTCAACATAATAAATATCTGGGCATGAATAAAACAGGAAGATCTAGTCCACTTTATGAAGAAAATTAATATAGATGCATTTGTCTCTCATAAGAGATTACTCTTTCTCAGTGTTAATAAACCTTCCAGAATTACTTCCCTACAACTATGAAAAATTGCCAGGTGAAAAGTTCCTGGTTTGATAGTACCAATATTATTACTAGTTACTCACAGAGGATAACTTGAGAACTTGCTTGAACACAGTCATGGGCAAAATGGATATGGGCAACTCAGTGGAGCGAAACAGTTAAACTGTGTGAGAAGTGGTCGTTATATCTACCTTCTCAGCATGCAGAAATTACAAGTGGGCATCTTACAGTAGCAGTCATGGAAATTTGTTCATCTCTGTAAGAGCAGAACAGAGGTAACAGGCATAAATACTGGAGGGAATATATTTCTGAAGTACTGAATACTTCATAAAAAACTAACAAACAAACAGGCAACTCCAAAAGCAAACCTGGGAAAATACCTTGAAAAGATTATTGGCATACTTGGATGCACAGTACAACCATGCTATGGTTATCACCCAGTGCTTGGTGGTTTAGGCACTCTTGTCATTATACAAACAAATAAACTGCCAGAGGCCCTGATAATAATTCAAATCAGATTAAGGCTTTAACCTAATAATAAAATGTGGTTAAGGAGACATTAATCACTTGATTAAATAATTTTCTGGTCTACTCAACAATCAAAATTAGACATTTGGAATTATGGAGTTAATGATAATTAGTATAATATATACAAATATATTATGTTAAATTTGGCAGAACTGTGATCACTCGGTGCTATATGGATGTACTTTATACGCCTCTGCTGGGAGTTTTGCACTGTAGATTTCTTATACTTCTTAAGAAGATAAAAATTATCTCAACTGATTGACTGGGTATGGTCGTTATGAGATGAAATCCTGACACTGGGATACTATGAAGTAAAGGCAGACCAAAAAGGGGACACTCTAGGGTGTAGACCGCACCACAGAATTCAGTGTCATCACTGTATTTTTTGAAGGCTAAAGCCTCTTTATTTCCTGGTGGTAAATCCATACATGTTGAAAGAAATATTGCTGTGTAATAGAGCTGTCTTTAATATATATCTCTGAATGATGAGAGTATAGGATTGACCATACCATGGTGTACTACAAGTTCCATAGCTCCCACTAATCCATTCCTCAATATATTTGTCTTATAACATAATAAAAGCAATATAATTAAAAGTTATAATTTAAAATTCTATTTTTAGAAATAGAAACATGTCAGGAACACGTGGTTAGAAAGAATACCCTGAACCAATTTGATTAAACTGACATAAAATCACACCAGTTATTTTGGTTTAACTTCTTGTATGATCATTTTGAAAATATGTTGTGGATAGAGTGATGCACTTCACTTGTAGAGAGAAGCAGCAGCACATTTATTGATATAAAACAGAGATTTAACAAAGTTTGATGGTAAATATGACAGTGTTTTAACAAGATTCGAGATGGCAAGGCACATTTGGTTATTTACTGCATAGAGGACAGGGTCAGACAGAGCTGTCAGGGAGACCCTCACGCTGGGTCATGAGGTTTAGAAAAAAAACCCTTGCTTTCTAAACTCCTTCTCAGAGAGGAGCCTCGGTGCAGCTGGATCTAGTCCTAGTCCAAGACTTGGTCAACTATTTATGTCTAAAGGATTATATGTGTGCAATCAATCCTTTCTATCACTTAGCTAAGAATTCCAAAATTTAGAATGTTATTAGTCACTTACTGAGGATATGTTGTGGCAAGGAATCTCTGAATCTCGAGAAGTAACTTTGAAGGCATCCCTACTCAAGGTGAGATCCTGGTGTGCAGCCCGCTGCTGTGCAGGAGAGCGCAAAAGGCTCTTGGGCTGTTCGCTATTGATGGAGGTAAGATGATTGACCACAGAACCAGCATTGCTCAAGTTAACCCTTGGCTATTGTGTTGTTATCTGTCTCCCTGAAATCACGTTGAGCCCTAGATGCCACCATCACGACTACATGCACCCATTATGACCACCACAGGTGGTTATTGCTTGGGCATGGTTACAGGAGATAAAGATCAGGTTGCCGCCTGGGGGTAACGCACTGTCACAAAGTATGAATGAAATTTTTCACTCTGAGGGTGGTGAGGCACTGGAACAGGTTGCCCAGGGAAGTTGTGGAGGCCCCATCCCTGGAAGTGTTCAAGGCCAGGTTGGATGGGGCTTTGATCAACCAGGTCTAGTGGAAGGTGTCCTTACACATGGCAATGGGGTTGGAACTAGATGATCTTTAAGGTCCCTTCCAACATAAACCATTTTATGATTCCATGATTCTACAAATTAGTGTCATGCATGAAGCCTGCAGTAGAACACTCCCCTGAACAAAGACCTTGATTATATCTTCCCAGCACTAACTGACTGGATTATTCTAGTATGATCTGGAAGACAAGTAATAGACTTTGCTTTGCCACTACTGCTAACACTGCTGCTACCACTACAACTAAACAACATTAAACACCAGGTCCATATAGGTTTATATTCTGTTTCTTAGAGTGGCGAAAAGTGGATATTTGGGGAAGAATCATGGAATCATTTAGGTTGGAAAAGACCTTTAAGATCATTAAGTCCAACTGTAAACCTAACACCACCAACTACACCACTAAAGCAAATCCCTAAGTGCCACATCTACACGTATGTGAGAATCGGACAAATATGTAGTGATAATGATCAGAACTTTCTCCAAGGTCAAACAGGTCTTGTCTCAAGGACTTCTTAATATGGTTTCTATGTAATTAATAATCTTCCTTGAATTATTCTTCTATGAACTTTTCCAGTTCCTTTTTGAAACCAGATAAACTTTTTTCATTTTCAGTTTCCTGCAGTAAAAGCCACCCATTGGAAAGGGATTCATTCTCTTTATCTTTTTTAAATCTGCAATTGGATAGGTTCATTTGAATGACCATAGTTTTTGTAAAGAGAGTTGGTAATTATACCACACATCCTTTGGTCACCTCTTTCCCTGGGAAAATTCTTGTGTTGTTTATTCAGTCCTTTTAAATACATTGTTTCACTTCTGTGTATTAAATTCCGTCTTCTGTTGCACCAAATTTGAATTCCCGCATCTTCTGCAAAATAATACTAATTAAATCTGGCATCCAGTCTCAATTTTTTCTTACATTCTAAATATATCCTCTTAAAATACATACCTAACTTCCACTCCTCAGTGAAGGTAGCCTCTAGAAAAGGATTCAGTCAATATCAAACATCTAATTTGTTTTTAGACTGAATTGCAAATTTCACCTTCTTTTCTGTAACATTTACATTTCATTGTCCACATCCTGTTATATTCACGTGTTGACAGGGCTTTTGATTAGAATTTCTGATTCACTAAGAGAGCTTCTAGTCCTATTTTTTTTTTTTTTCAACAATAGCCAAATAAGGGAAAGCTAAGATTTTTCCTGGATACCAAATGTGCTATGACTATAAAGTGATTCATATTAAGAAAAAAAAAATGGAAAGAACCATGCAGGAGACAAAGCTGTTCTCTGGAAATTGCCTATACCATTCTTTCCTAATAGAAGCTAACAGAGTCATTTGGGCAATAACCATTTCATTGATATTTTAAAACCTTAAATCTTTAAAATCTTTGCTTATGGTGATACTGAAACAGTATGTTACATACACTACTTGCAGGTATTCTGCACAGGTTAGTATATTTGTACTTATTTAACAGATGAATTTCAACAGAAAATTTAATATATCTTTTGATGAACATTATAAGAGCTAAAAAAAATACACATAATATATCACACGATAATATTCTAACATTCAGTGAAGTGTTTTTATCCACTAAGTACTTAATTCATTTTTAGTCATATGACTAAGTTAAACACATGAATCTGAAGACATCAATCACTAAAAGGATTGCATTGTAGTTAAGGACAAAAAAAGGAGAGAGCAGAAAGATGATAAATGCTTTTAATTAGTCACATTTTAAATCACTTTTCTCAGTGAGGAAAGATGTGCTCTTGGTGATGATAATTTCCAACATTTTCAAAGTGTTTCTTTTGGAATTCAAATGGTCATTGGAAAATAAAGCTCCAATGTCTGCAGGTGCTTTGAAAATGAACTGTGGTACTACTAAGAAACAAACAATGCACTTGTTATTAGTAGTAGTAAATAACCCTTTCATCTCTGGAACTTAGCAGTTCTTTGGGGTTTTTTTGGGAAAATAAGATTTTTTTTTTTAAATAGTTCTTGTCTTCCATCATGAGTCTTTTTTCCATTATAGAAACCATTAGAAGTTTGAAAAAGGACAACAAACCAAACAAACCCAAATCTTTTTTACCATTATAGACTCCTGATTCTGTAGACCTTAAAATTATGTGTATATGAAATCCTATTCCAATTAAATTGCAGAAAATTGTTTAGTCTAAAGTGCATACATATTCATGCTGAAACACTGTATTCCTGTTATCCTTTTTTTTTTCTTTTTTTTTAACTGAAGTGTCTGTTCTTCAAGAAATTCCTTGTCCAAGACAGTCCTGGTCCAAGACTGTTGGAAAACTGTGAACGGCCTTTTTGCTGTATCTGTTTGAAGCTTCTTTAGGATGTCTAGATGTGATTTTTGAGTTTTCATTATTGTAATTGAGAACAAGATCAATATACTGTGGCAAGGTACTTTTATAGTGTTGAATTAGGAAATGTTCGACTTAGGCTATTTGGACTTGAGAAACACCACATTTTGTTGAGGAGACAGTTGGGCTCTTGGATGTTGTGTTCAATACTCTTTCAAGACAATTGAACTGAAAAGCAGAATAAACTTAGTTTTGGAAAAACCAATTAGCCTTGAGAAAAAGTAAAGCAACAACTTTTGAAACACTGGGCTTCACCCAGTCAATCCTTTCACTGCTTAGGAAGCTAGAAGGTGGATTACAAAATGCTTTACTTCTTATGAGCTTTTCTGCTTAATAAGATTTCATGAACTCTCAGTCATTTTACATGACCTACAACTGGTACTTCTCATCTCCTTTGAACAATGTTTTTCTTTTTCTTTTTCACACCTTCATATTTTTTTTCTGGGCTCTTGGTTTTTTGGGAGTTTGTCAGACTAAAAGATCTCTTTTAAAATAAAACTTTGTAGCAGCCACAAGAAAAATTTTACACATCTGTTCAATGTTCATATTTGAATAGCAATTCTCAGTGTCACTGGCTAACTTCATTTTTCTGTATAGCATGAACCAAAGGAAAAAAAAAAAAAAAACCACAAGTTTTTTACCCTATGACCTTAAGTGGAAATATTTTTTATATTTTTATTTTTACAGAAACCTGAAAAAACAGAAACTTAGCATTTTATTTTAGCTTCTAAACCAATATTCACTTTTTGCCTCAATGGAATTCTAACCTGAATTTTATTTGTCATCCTTTTACTAAATTGCAGCATTGAACAACATTAGCAACACTCAGTTTAAGAAGACATGAATTTCCTTATTAGGATATAGGTTTTGCCCATAACCATGGAAGATAACTAGAACGCTGATCCAACATTCATGGCAATAACGATCTGGGTTTTTACTCTGAGTTCATACAGACAGAGATCATCAGAAACAGCATAAGCTTCCCCTTCCTTCCCCTTCCTTCCCATATATATATATATGCATACATACAAATATAGTTGTGCATATAAGCCAATCATAAAATTACAGTAGCTTCTTCATTCTTTGTATGTGCAATGAACAGTGGTAACCTTCCCAACATTTATGTTAAATCACTGTCAAGATCTACACTTGATAAGATGGAAGACAATGACGGATTAGAACGAAGCCTTTTATCCAAAACACTCAAAATTATCCAGATCTTAATTTCTACCCTTTTCCACCCTTTATGCACACTCATAATAAGGAATGGGAAAATATGAGGTTTTTTCCACTGTCCTGCATCTGTAGATTGGATTCTTACGTCTCCACAGAAAAATCATTTAGTTTTCTGAAATTCTCTATACAATGGATCATTCCATTATCATGTTGAAAACAAACAAACCTATTTTCTTCATGAAGGCAATATTAATCCATATCTTCTAAAATCTGACAAACCTGCATAATGTCACCCTTCAAATCAGCTTCTTATTACTAGTGCTTGACTCTCGTGAAATATCTTGAAGCATAATTAAAAGCTATTAACATAAATACTAAAGACCAAATGACAATGTACAAAGGTTTCTGATGTATTTTTTACTGTTACTAGTCTGTTGACTCACTTTCAAAGCACAGTAATTCACAGTAGTTTTCCCAGTGATTAATGTCAAAATTTGAGAGGATGTAGTGTATTAATAAGTACTCTAAGTAATGTTTCTCTTCATATTACAATGCTGTCAAATTCACATTTACAGTCTCATCTCACTTTCTAAGATTTCTAGTCCATGAAATACAAACAACTGCAATATGTATCAAAGGTATTTGGAATCTTCTTATCAATCTATAGCCATCTAGAAGTTCAACATTTTGGTTACCCACATATAGGTATCTAATTCATTTTAGATGAATCTGAGATATCATGTGGGATTAGAAGACTCCACACAAAATCAACAGAATACTAAATTCCATCTGGAGTAGCAGAGGAAGGTCATCATCTTAAATACCTTTAAACATCTGTACGTGATCACGTGAATCAAGCCTCTTTGTCTTCCAAACTTTTGTTTTCACACATTTGCTGCATAAGCATTTAGAATGATCTATTCCTAAACTCTGTCCAGATTAGTAGTACTTTTAGGAAACATAATCCAATTAGGCAGATAATATAGGACTCAAGAATCAGACAGAAACGTATCACCCACTAAATGCTGTGAAAATATTTACAACTCAAATAATTTGAAAATCAAATCCCTTACTTCTTTTACTATAAAGTATAAAAGAAAGAATTTATTTTAAAAAACATTTCTGAGGAGAAGTCTGATCCAGTCTACAAACAATTTAATATCTCAAATTCAGTTTCTTCAGAGCCAAATGACTTACCTTATTGTCCTGTATGATATTTTTGTTACTATTGTTTCCACAGCAATCTCTAACTTCCTTGTTCAACTTCTAAGGTAATCTAGGTAATTTTTTAAAATGCTGGTGTTAGAAACAACAAAAAAATGTGATATAAATATATATGTTATCTTAAAAGCATGTGAAAATATGACCTAAGCATATTATTTGAGGAAGATGGTATCTGATACAAGAAGGCTTTTAATATAGCACAGAAAGCATGACTAGAACCAGAGCTGGCAGCTGAAGCCGAAGAAAATGAAATAAAAGAAAATTAACTACAGTAATCATAGATTTTTAAACTGGACAATTAGTCATTATAGCAGATTGTGAGGAAACATGGCATAAGCTCCACATCCAGGAGATATTCTCTATTTCAAACAAAAGCCTGTTCCACTTGTTGCAGGAAAGTTGTCTGTTATTAGAAAAATCAAACTAATTTTTTATTACCCAGTCCTTTTAGACATTAAATGTATGAAATCCTATTCCTTCTCTCTGGTGTTTCAAAAATATTGTCAAAGACAAACTTGGTAGAACATAGAACTGAGTCCTAATAGATGCTACCTGCATATATAAAAGTTGTTTTAAACTTGACTGAATTGTATTTTAAATAAATCCTCATTTGTCATTTTTGCTTTATCTTCACAGCCCTGAATTATTCTTTTTCCCTGCAAATCTGTATTGGCTATTATTTCTCACGTGTACGCTTCACATGACTGAGTATATCCCTTGATTTTGCAATGAAGTTAATAGCCAGAGCTTAAGCAGATTGCAGATTATTCATCACTAGTGCATTCCTTTTTAATGTGTACATTAAGGTTTTGACTCTTCTCTGAAGTTAATTAGAAAGAACTCCGCTGTAATAAGCAGATTTATATGAGCCTGAGAGGAAGAGATGGCTCTAAATAGGCATGTTTAGGTATTGATCTTTATGGAGTACTTAGATAATATGTGCTCCTCATGTATACTAAATTTATTTGGTGTGTTCTGGAAAGCAATCAAGGGGAAAATGATGAGTTTAGATGTCTTGGAATTTTGCATATAACTTGATAATGCTGCTCAGAAAAGTTAGGGTTTTTGCAGAGTAAATCACAACGATTACATTAATATCAAGCTGACCCAGCTTCACAGGCTGGGAAAACTGCTCCTAAGAACACCCCTGGTACTATAAATAGTTCATTAATAAATCATATAAAATAAGTATGTAGCATTAGACTTCTTTAATAACAAGGTGGTTTGACTTAATGGAAATAAACAATCACATTTTGGTTATTGCTGAGGTTAATGTAAAATGAATTCATGCATTATTATGCAAATAAAATTGTACAACAAGCATATGTGAGGTCTCCATGTAACATGAAAGATCCATTAGGTGTTAATTAAGACTTGTGGATTGAAAAAAAAAACCACATACACAGTTAAGCATTGAATGTATTGAAGCAAAGGGATGCACTGAAGCACATCTTCAGTATTTTCATTCTCAATACCTCCTAATGTTTGCAGCCACTATGCCTGCTAAATAGATCTTCTGTTGAATACATCAAACCACCTGCAGGCCTTTGATAAAAAAGCTAATGGAATTCAGAAAAAATGTTAGTTTTATGAGGAACTTGCATGTATAAGGAAAGAAGAGACCTTTTAGACCTGCACATATCAGGGGCTGAAGTGACATGTTCTTTACCTTACAGGAACAAAACACCTGTGTAAATTATTCCTTTTTTTTATATTGTGCTATAACTCCACAGCAACACTTCTCAGGCTAAATATAAAAGATGGGCATTTTTGTTTGTACTGAAACAGAATAATAGACATTCCTGTAGACTGTTCAACTGTTGTTACCACAAATGGAATGAAAAATTCTGAAATAGATTTATAGAGTAGAGCTATGTCGTTGTAGTATCTGCATTAAGGACAACAGAAAAAAAAGGTAAATACATTATTTTTGTTTTTGTCAAACACCAAAATGATCAAAAACTATGTGATTAACAAAACCCCATTACTATGTAAGTACCATTTCATTATGGCAAGGCATGTGAACTATGTCTCACTGAAGCAAAAGGATGCAGCATTTATGCATCTGGCAAATTATAACAAATTTCCTTATGGCTTCAGTGAAGAAAAGTATGATCAAAAGAATGAAGGTGAGTTTCATCTGCCCTAACAGTGGAATTATTTAGATGTAGAAGTCCTCATCTGAGATAGCAATTTAAACTTTTTTATGGTCAAAAATAAAGAAACAGAGAAATAGGTTACTCTAAGGCATGGTTTATCTGTCCCAGTTTAGTCAACTACTTTTGAATGAGATGAACTGCACCCTAGAAGTGCCTGTTCCTCTTCATTAACTGTAAGAGGAGGCTACATATCAAGATCACACACAGTCTCCATACAGTAGGTGTTTAAATTTAAGTGAGATGAATTCTACCCTCGGGTATACTAGAAATAAGAGCTTAGTCTGGGAATATTCTTCTGAGTACAAAGAGATGCTTAACTTGTCTCTGCCTTGACCTGGACATGTGGAAGAATGAATATCATTCCCCTGCCCCCTTAATTCTCATTTCAGCTGTAGCAAATAGAGAGAAAACCAGGACATTGCATGATTCTCTGTATCACATACCTGGAAACAGAGTGGGTAAAGGTTACAGAAAAGGTAAGGAAAGTCCTGAATCTTAGTGTTAAGAGTAGAATGGAGCAGCTCCAAAAAAGCTATGAAAACATCTGCTGATTTGCCCCTCTGAAACAAAGGGCACTGGAATAGGGAAAGTGACTGTGCAGCTGCCACAGTTTTACTGAAGTTATGACCATATTAAGATGCCTTCAGCCTGAGGAAAAGAGAAAAAAGTCTGATCCTTATTCAGGCACAAAAGTGCAGTGCTGGCTCACGTATTCTAAATATCAGAAATGAAGTCAATGTTGCAGTGAAGTATTTCTTTAATTGTCACTGACTTTTATGGAACACTGGGATCGAATAATATGTGTTTAGACATCGGTTATCCCATGCAATGCAATGTCGTCCCATAAAAACCATGATCTGAAATCAGATGACTCCAAATCTAGCAAACAAACACCGCAAAGAGGTGAAAAAAAGCCAAAACCAACAACCAACAAAGCCTTTACCTTTCCTGATTCAGTCTTGCCAAGATTGTTCTCGCTTCTCTCTAGAGTGAAGCATCTTCCATTAGTGAGTCTCAAATTAATAGCCTGTGTGAGAAATAGAAATATTTTGTCATCTTTAACTCAAATGTAGATTTGTGTAAATATCAGTATCCAAATCAAAATCAAATCCAATATCTGCCTTCTGTCATGATCAAGGGACCAATTGCAACTGATCCAAAAACTTGCCTAAGAATATGCATGCCTACCTATATTATGGAATAAATACCCAGTTTCAATCCAATGCTGGGTTCCCATGTCTGTTGTTTAAATTCAATGGTTTAAAATTGATACAGATTGTACTCAGAATTAAATTAAAAAGGATCCCTCTATGCTCCCCTTACTTAGCTCTGCTTTCCTCTCAATGTGCAATAATGAGGGAACTGATAAGCTTTTTGCCTTGGGCATTATAACTTGTTGCTTTATTTAGAACCAGTCTTATGCACTATTACTTTAACTAAATACATGTTGAATTTAAAAGTAAACATAGTGGGTTTTTGACAACGCACCAGTATTTTTTTTTTTTGAATTTTATTCTTTTTGCAGAGACTCCCTCTGCTTCTTCTCTATCACCAAAACTTTAATTAATGCCAGTCAGAATACGCAACATTATAAAAATAAGAATTCAAGCCAAGCTTTTGCAAATGTTTTCTGACATCATGAGAAAATGAAATGCAATCAAAGGTAAAAATAAATGTTGGTTTCTAGGCACTGGACTGGAGGCAGCTAGTTGCATTACTGAGGTGACACTAAAGGTCCCTGTGGGAAGGTGTTCAGTGAAGAGCAATAAAGCAGCCTTTGTAAGCCAATTCCCAGAGCAGCAGTAGCCTGACACTGCCCAACAGCAAAGGCAAAGAAGGGGATAAAAATGAGTGTAGGAGACTCAGTATATTATTTCTATGCTATAGAAGCAGAAAGGCATTTTAATAGAACTTATAAGTGAAATCATAACAATAATAATTTTTATGGTTTTTTTCTTCTCCTGTTTTTAGACCTTTTTTAAAGAAAGTGGTAATAGAAGCCACACATCGTATGAAAATGAATTACAGGGGCATGGTGATTTTGCAGTGTCATTCTTAGTGATATTTGCTGTCATGTGCTTGAAGACACACAACAGAGTAGAGGTGACCTATTCTGTGAGGGTGTCTACCTCTTATCTAAGTACTAGATTTTTCTGTTTTCGCCCATCTCAGTTGTGCATGTCAAATGTTTTGATCTATATTCTCTTAATGCGGCACTCTTTCAGTCAATTACAATTAAATGTTTCTCACTAGATTTTTTTTCAATAGGACTTAATCATTTTCATGGAAGATTTAATTATCCATCTTCCTTCCAGGAGAATAAATCTATTTTCTTGACGGTTAGCTAAATTAAGGCATTGTGTTTTAAAGAAAAAAAAAAAGTGTAATACAATTTGCATACTGATCTGAGATAGAATGCAGAGCAACCTTTCTTAAGGATGGAATAACCTGTTTTAAAAATTGATTAAGGGTAGATTGTGAACCACTTCTACTGAGTGTCATATTCACTAGGACTGAACATGTGTCAGTGTACACGAAGAACCCCTGATTTCCAAAAAAATTTATAAACCCAAAAAGGAGTTGAAAAGAAAGAAAACTTTGAACCATCAAGTCCAAGCTTTGCTATCTCGAACAGACATCTTCTTTTATATCAGTCTTTTCATATATCATGCAGATAACATGCTAATTATGATTTTTATAAATTATTTTAAATTTTATTTATAGTGGAAACCTAGCCTAGAACCTCACTACTCTGATGCTTCTGTGATTTTCCAGATTCCTATACTCAGACTGATCTCATGGTGACACTGTCTTCTGTAGTAAAAGAAAAAAAAAAAAAAAAAAAAAAAAAGAAAAAAAAAAAAAAAAGAAAAGGAAAAAAAAAAGAAAAGGAAAAAAACGGAAAAAAAGCTTTTCCCTCAGTCTGTTCCCTTCCTTTGAAGTGTTGATACAGCAGTCCCCTTGAAGAGTTCATACTAGCTTTCAGCCTGCCTTATTTAACCTCCTTTTTTATATGAAAGGTTCTCCATTCCCCAATCAATCTGATAGCCTTGTCTTTATACTTCTTCAAGTTTCAACAGAATAGGAAGCGGAGTCTTATTTTTCATCTTTTGGTAAACATTTTTTTCCTAGAATTTTAGAATGGGAATTGGATATAAGATAGATCTTTCAGTGTATTATGATGTCACAAACGTACTTTGAGGACGTTGTTCAGCAAAGTATGAAGTATACTGTTGTTTGTATAGTGAGCATACAGCTTTCAGCTTAGGGATAATTGTGCAATTATTACCAACTTGAAAGCAATGAAGTACTTCTAGTCTGTTAAGTTCAGATTAATATATCTTTATATACAGTTATATAAAGAGAAGCTTGGAAAGCTGTTTTGTTTTAGAATTAGTGCCATGCTGTTAGTTTCCTATAAATATAAGGGTTATCAGATCCTTCAAGAACTGTTCTAAAACTGTTCAAATGTTTCCAATTTACATTTATCTAACACTGCAAGGATTTTTATGTACATAAAATTTAGAATTAAGTTTGGAGAAGGATCATAACTTGAAAATAAATGTAAATAATTTAAAAGGAAATACCAAAATACGTTTATATGAATTAAAACTCAATAGCAACGCATAAAAGAAAAATAAGGGATGGGAGGTATTCCTTTTTATATCAATGCGTCAAAAGACAAACCTGAAGAATTGTGGTGGCTTAGCCTTTGTCAACAGCCAAACCCCCACCCAGCTGCTCACTCACTCCTCCTCCTAAGGAAGACAGGGGATAAAACAGGAGGAGAAAGCTTGTGTGTCAAGATAAAGACACTTTGGCCTAGGGTCTTTCACAGGCTCCAGGAAAATCTCTGCTCCAGCACTTGAAGAACATCCTCCTCCTCTTTCTTCTCTCACCTTGGTGCTCACAAGGCTGCTTCTCTCACATTTTTTCCTCACTCCTCACTGCCATACAGCATTTTGCCCTTTCCTAAATACATTTAACCTAAGGCATCACCATCTTAGCTGAGGAGCTTAACTGAGTCCTGTGATGGGTCCATTAGAGCCAGTGGGAACAGGCTGTGTCCATCCAGGCACACCTGGGCACCTGCACCTGCTACAAGAATTCATGCTAGATTTTTTTCCGTAGGAATCTAGTTTCTGGCACCAAATATAGCCAACAATAGAGTTCCTTTTCAGAAGGACAAGATGGTATATTTTAAAAAGGCTTAAAATATTTGATTCCAGACACAAATTACTAAAATAATCAAGTAATTCCAATTGTTTTTCACCAAATGATTGCTACTCAACAACATTTTGAAGTTCTACTGTAAGCTTGTCTTAAAACTGCCATATACTTGAAGAATGAACTTGAAGTACAGATTTAAGTGGGATGTACACAGAAAACAATGGATTTGCTCACTTCTTCCTACAGGGAAACCCACAGAAGAAATTCAGATAACAGAAAAGGAAAATTTATGAACGTGCTTGAATAACAGTCTGCAGATTTAGCCCACAAGCCTCTGTCTCTGTGTTTTCTGGATCTTTTTCTGACATATAGCCATATATTTACTGGAAAATGCATCCAGTTGAAGAAGGTGAAATTATTTCTTGAACTGAACAAATAAAATTGAAGTCACAAATTTGATGGAAATTCAGAGTGTATTACAGTCCCACCCATTAGGATACTATTGCACTGAAATTTTACTGTCTCTCCAAAACTTTAAGTTCCAGGCCACCAAAGAAGTGATCCAAATAAGTCTGGTGTCTCTGAGGACTGACAGAGAATAATACAATCTGTTTAATTTAGGAGCTAGTTTGAGAATTTTATTTTTTTTTGTCTTGTTGCTTCCCCTTCCTTCCAGCATTGCTCTTTCAGTTGTAATGACACAAAAAATTATTTAGCCATGGAGAGAGCTTCATTACTTCTTAACTTAATCTTAACTTCCCCGGCTGTTTTGATGCGTGATTCCCCCCCGAACTGTTTCACTAGCTGATCAAGTGGCTCTTTGCTGGAAATCAGTGATGAGTAGTAGAAAGAAAAGGCAGCTTTAAGATTTTTAATTTGCCAGGGAGAGAAAGACTGGTCAGCTCCCTGTACAAATCTGGGGAATGTCATAACCATTATGTCCAGGAGTCTTCTATTGTTTATAAAGTAAATTGATAAGAAATGTGAGGTGCCTTTATCTACTTTGTATTTAGTCTGGCTAATGTCTGCCAAAAAGGGGAGAATACTAATAAACTTTTTTGCATAAACAAATACTGATTGCTCAGGATTGGAAGATAGGCATAGAAAAGGTTAAACCCACATTTGAAGAGAGTATGACTAAATAAAGATACACCTTGGACAAAACTAATGCCAACTTTCCTCTTGAGATTACACAACCAGATGTATCAGAATTACAGAATGAAATGAGGAGCTAGCAACAGGAAATCTGACTCAGGAGCAAAGGGAGCAGATCTTAGGTTTTGGACATAGCTCTACCTCCCCTGCTTGCATTTTACATTAGGCTATTGCTAGATTTAAAAACAGAAGCAATAAAATGAGCTAAGACAAAAGAGCAGAATCTCACAGCTCCATCCATTACCTTCTGGACAGATTTAGTCTTTAGATCACTAGCTTGCTTTCTTGACTGATATAGCTCAGCTCCAACAGAAAGGTAGAAAATGTTTCCTTGCAGGATGTTTCATGGCATGATGGGAAGACCTCTTTTGCCTGTGGGGAGGTGATTTCAAGTCTACATAGACTTGGATATAATTCTTTTCAGTTTGTATGCAGACAGCCTAGAGTTCAGATTGTAAGATTTCTGCTTCTGAGACAAATGCTCTAGAAACTGTGTAAATGTTTGGACACACCTCCTCTCTCATTCCCTGCTTCTCTTAGCAGTTTGTTCTTAGACAGCAGTTGAACACACTGCAGAAAAAAAAAGCTTGGTTTTATCAGTTTGTCCCCTATAAACTCAGTGAAAGAGATTCAGCTAATTAGATGACCGGTTAATAGGGACTACCTTTCCTGACAGTGGACAAAATGTCGACTATAAGTGGACATAATCCCAACTGCTTACCTTCTTTATTTAAGAAAATTTTCATTGTTTTCAGAAATAAATACCTGCAATTAAAATTTGTATTTGTGAATTTAAAGAGATGGCCTGAATTCCAAAAATGCTAAGCAACGAAATGAATTAATTGTAAGTTTCCAGTACCTGAAAATTTTGGTTTATTATGCACACACAGACAGAAGAACTCACATCTAAACATGCATATTCCTCCAGTTCATATCTTAGAGAGATGGGATTATAAATCTCCCTTCGGGAAAAAAACAACCAACTAAACAAACAAGTTGATAACAAACTTCATTTACTTAAAATATAGTTTTGTTTCTGTATGGTATTCTGCTACGTTACCAAAAATGTATTAATATTTTGCTTTTGTGATTTTAATGAATGATTCCAGTGTATTATAGAACACATTTAAATGTAAAATATTTATATACTAAATAACAGTCTGAAGAAAGCAAGTCACTGTCTTCTGAAAAATCTTGGGAAGAGAACTTTAAAAAGGTAGGTAAACACAAATGGATTGCGTTTGAAATCAGTAACCTTATGTAAAGAACAAAGCTTCTCTCTTGGGGTTTCTCTTACCCCTAAGTTTGCTATCTAGAGATTCTACATCTTACGTAGATCAAACTCAGCTAAACAAGAATAGATTCAATGGAGAAATATCAAAGGACTTATCAATAAAGTTGATTATTTATGGATTATTGTATAATAATTTGTGTAATAATTGTACAATAATTTTTCTTAATAAGAAAATTGATAACATTTTATGAAAGTTTTTTTCCACTGTCTCTTGTTATAGGAGAAAAAAAGTGTGTGGAGAAAAAAAAAAAGGGATTCAAGTATTTTGATTATAATTTTCTAAACTACATAGTAATCTGTTTTATACAAGATATGAGTTACTTGTGTTATTTGCATTAAAAACTGTTTCCTTATTTCCATGTCATCGTTTCTGGTCTTTATCTTTTTCGTTCATACCTCAATTAAGTGTCATATCATAGAATCATAGAATGGTTTACGTTGGAAGGGACCTTAAAGATCATCTAGTTCCAACCCCCTTGCCGTGGGCAAGGACACCTCCTACTAGAGGTGAGACTTNTAAGAAAAGTAAGAGGTAAACCTCCTTTGGAGAAAAATGTTAAATGCATGCAGACACCTAGAAGGACTCTGAAGAGGATGATGTTCTCTCTGAGGTGTAAGATACATAAAAAAGATACTTTGGAAATNTACTGAACAAAATCGGTCCTGCTTTACCTCAAACCAGGACAGTTACAAACAATCAGTTGGATGGAGGAAGAACTTTCTATTTAAACTTAGTCTAGTAGATTAACTGTGTTTTTCCTTCACTTCTTCACCTATGCCTCTCTTTTGCTACTGTGATGCGTAGCAAAATATCACTGTGGCTTTTTGTCTATAAGTAACTTATTTATCTTATTTACTTATTTGCTTCATCCTGGTCTAGGTTAATAGTTACTAGGTTCTTTACAAAACGTGCTGTCAAAGTACAAAATTCCCTGTTACAAGATGCTAAAAGTTTTCATGTATTTTGAGAGAGACTGAACAAGTTCATACAGAAGAAATCCATTGAGGATTATTGAAAACACGAAGCCAGTTTGTGGCTCAAGGAATTCTTGGGTTGCAAATACTTGAAGGCCAGGAAAATGTGTGGTGGAAGTTTTATATATGGTTTTCTGATTCTCTGTACTCATACCTACTCATCTGCTTTTGATTACAATCATAGACATGACAGTGGGTTTTATATTCCCAACTCAGCAATTCTTTTAGTCTTTTTTTGGGGTGACCAATAATAAATAAATGCTCCTTACCCAAGGGTTTGAAAAAGAAGCAAACAGGGTAGTGGTAGCCTTTAGAACTTTCCAGCTCCTTAGGACATATCTCAAGTACTCAAAGAGTAACAGCATGTGAACCCCTAGAAGCTGCACAGTTCAGGTAGTGAGTTGAAACCCAAGGCAACAAAGAAGTGTTTTCTGGTAATCAGTGTAATCAGAAAGGCATATTGTTGTGAGCAAGGTATTCAGGAGCACTACTGTACTCCCAGAATCCTCAAGAATTTTTTACTTATTAAGGCTGTCAGCCTGAATACTGATCCCCTGATTCCCTCAAGAGCAATGTGATCTAGTGAAGATCTAGTAGCAGATTTGTGCTTTTCCACAGGTTTCAAAATACCCTTTCTTCCCCAATGCATCAGAAAGTGTTCATGGTTCTATGAGTTCTTAGTCCAGCTATGTCCTAGGAGTCTTCTCCTAAAAGGATATTTGAGAGGGATTGTGGCTATATAGTGAAGCTTACACACTCGTAAGCTTTTCCCAGTCTTTGCAATAAAGTAATATTTTTCCTCTGGTTAATTTCTACAGTAGTCCAGTGAAGCAGCTGTTTTTTCAGCAGATGCACTCTGAGATGTATGCTTAGTAGTGAAGCCTCACAACTAGAGGATATTCTCTGCTTATGAAAAACGCCTATATCTGTAGAAATAGGATTGTGGCTGAGCAAAAGGTTTGAAAGCTTCAGTCATATACAGGGTTTATATGACATTAAGCCTCCTAAAACCTTGATATCTCTAATAGCTAACCCTGACAGGCTCAAGTGGCTTGAGGAAAAGCTCTCATAACCAAATTCTTTCATATGAGCAATTCAATTTCCCCCTCCTAGCTCCAGAGCAATTTCCTTAACCAAGACTCTCATCAGACCTTTGGTTTTATGTGGGCACAGGAGTCCAACTAAGTGGAGTTTCTTGCAGAATGGAGACGTGAAACTTCACTTATCTCAGGAGAATGCCACTTACATCATAGAAGAACGAAGTGTCCAGCAATCATGTAGCAAATTTGACTCAAAAGCTAACAGCTGAATGACCCTCAGAAGTATATACTTCTAAAAACTTGTTCAACTGGCATACTGAAGGCAAGGTTCTATGGTTTTGTGTTCAAATCATTAAGATAGCAAGAATAAGAATAAAACAAAGTACCAGAGAAAATATTGTTCAAATGTTCATTTGTGATATCACCCACACTCCCAGGCCCCAAAACGCTGAGTCAGGAATGTAGCTTAAATTTTAATATTTTTGTAACAATTAATGTCTTCTACTGTTGTCTGAAACTATCAGAATAGCATAAATATTACAACTGTGATCAAACATTATTTGTTACTTATACCAGAGAGTACTTACTTTTGTAAAGTTTATACAACTCATATGAAACATATCACATTAGAGTTTTCCTTACTTCTGAGGTCAACGCTAGTATTACAAATAGGAATCTTAGGTTAAACCTGTAATTTTTTTTGTTTTTGTTCCTGGATTTTAAATACAAGAAAAAGAAAATTTAGTATACTAGAGAATGGAAAGGATATGTTGGAAAAACAAAGTTGATTTATTTGGTAGTTTTATAAAAAAAAACCAACCACGACGTAGTTATTAAGAAGACTGAACACAATGTACAGATTATCTAGAAAATATGTTACAATCAGTAATAAATGGTTGAAATGTCTGCATATTAATGAAATAGTTTCAAATCGAGTTCATATTTCAGGGAGTGAATATGACCATATAAACCAGGAAGGTAAATAAAAACTTTTGGTATGACAGGCAAGGTATTCTTGCATGCCTCAGGGGTTGATAGCTATGTAGCCCAAGTACCCTGGACTATGGTAAGATTTTTCATGCCCAACTCCTTGAATTTTTGGTCACTTGTCTCGAAGAATGATGAAATCATATCAGAAAGGTGCAGCCTAAGATGATTAGGGAATAGACAACTTTTTATGCAAAGAAGAGATCAAAAGCTCTTGGAACCTAAGTCTAAGAGGACAGAAGATATTAAACCCATCAGGGGTAAACAGCAGGAAGAAAGAGATCTATTTGAGCTAACGGGTAACATTATCACAGAAGCAAATGTCTATAAACCATCTGAAAATTAGAAAAAAAGTTTCCTGTAATAGTCTTCCAGTAGGAGTAACAGACAAAACATCCAACTGATTTTAAAATGCAGCCTGAAAGATATCATTTGGCATGACTGCTTGCATTAACAGAGCATTAAACCTACCGACAATCTGCGAGTTGCTGAGTTTGGTGGACGCATAGCCCTGAAGCCCCTGGAGTTTCACACTGTCCAGCAAGACCACGTAAGGCTAGATGGCTCATCATCGCATCTCATGGGTACAGAAATGTGAATGGAGGAAAATGACAAAGTGAAAGGCAGTAGCTGTCAACTCTCAGATTCTTTCAGCAGCGAGAAGGAAGTCTTAGTTTTAGCACCTGGGAAAATGTGGTTAAATCACATAAGAATATAATTTACATGCTACACTGAAAACGTCTGGTTAGTTCTTGGACAAAAGCAAGACTGAGCTCTCCTAGTAGGGAAAAAATTAAGGGTAATATTTGTTATAATATTATTTTTCTAGGTCCTAATCTGTACTGGTTTGTAGATTCTCAAAAGGAGCTTCACTGAAGTTGTGAATGAGCAGAAAATTTTTCAGAAAAGGCAAGATTGGTGCTGAAAATATCTCACAGTAATGGACATGATAATTTTCTCACATAATTGTTCAAACTCACCTCCCTTTTATTCTCTTTTACAACCAAAATAGTTACACTGGTTATACTCCTGATGTACATCTATAGAAGTGAAGTTCAGAACAAACTCCATTGTTGTTTCCTTTGTTTCCCATCTGATATTTTTCCTCAGTTTCCGCCCCCCTCCTCCTGTATGATTTTGCTACTGTGCCTGCCTACAGGGCAACCATTTGTGTCTTTCTTCCCATCTCCTGCTTCTATTTACACATCAATTTCTGCTAATTCTGAAGCTGTTTCCTGATGCATAACTTTGCGCAATTTTGTTAGCAGTAAGGGACAGCAAAGCTTGCAATTTACTTCCCTCAGCACATACACAAATGAACTCTCCTTATATTTATCCTGTCACTGTCCCATAGCTCACACATTGCTCTTTAAAATACCAACATGCCTGTCTTCCACAGAAAAATAAAAAAATTTACATATTAATTATACCTTGTCTAGTAAAAATGAAACAGACACTTGTAATTATGCAGAGGCACCACACACTTGCACATTGCTAAATCAGTGATGAATGGAAAAGAAAGCTCATGAAAATGAATTTGCAGTACATATTAATTAAGTGAGGCTGAAACATGTGATATTTCATAGCATGTATGAAGTAACCCTTATGAATGATTATATTAGCCATATTATTGTTAGGTATTTTTAACTGCACCTTCTGCATATCCAGTTTCTGAGAATTAGAGGCTAAGTGGATTTGATGTTTGAACAATGAGCCAAACTTTTGGCATCTTTCTGTCTGCTGATTTCTTTACAGCAAACTTGGGCTCTTTACAAAATTTAAGCACCTTAGAATGAAACATACAAAATATAACATAGAGAAGCACAAGTCACCTAATGTAAGAAATATGGAGTGCTGATAAAAATGCAATTTAGCCTAAGAGTCTATAAAGCTATTAGCGGTTCTACTGGGTTCATAGTCTTGAATATTATCCTGGGATTAGGCACTTAAACCACTTTCTCTTCTAGACGGTGACAGAAAGAGGAAGTAGTACCTCCCTCTGCTCTCATAGCCTAGTAGACAGAGGTTTCAGCAAATATATTGGATATTCACATTGCAGTTCTTCCTTTGTTTGAAGACACTTAAGCCTTATCTTCAAAAGAAAATCCTAATAGATATAATATTTAGAGAGGAATGTGAACTTATTCTTTCTCTACTGAAAACTGTTCTAGTTTGAACAGGCAAATGGTATGGAGGAAAAAAAGAAAAACTGTTCTACAGTCCAGTATTAAGAGCATTTTCTTTATGGACCTTATAGAAAATACATTTTAAAAACCACAGAAATAGAAGAAGGAGTTCTACCTTGTCTTTCTTGTCATAAATGAGTGTTCTGGACACTGCAAAAGGAAAGTAATGCTACGTGTTCTAGTTACGTTTTACATGAACCCAATTTTGAAGGTTTCTACCTGGATCAGGCAATGGGTAAGTACTAAAACAAGTAATTTGTGACTCTCTTTGTGCAATGAGCATGAGATGGCCATCTAGAACTGAGTTTGCAGAAGTTTTAAAAGAACAAAGTCTTGATGAACTCAGACTTTAGCTCTCAAAAAATTTTGAAAAAGTGGGCCCTGGAGGACAGCATACTCAGGTCGTAAGTAGAATAGGATAGAAGTGATTTGCCCACCGGGGAAGTCTTACTTCAGAAATTAGAAAGAAATGAAGAACCTTGAGAGGTAATCCTCTCGCCCAACACTGTATCTACAAAAATTAGTATCCCTAACCACATAATTTCTGAAGAACTTCCCGCTTCCTTTATGTTCACACTCCCCTTCCGAACTTCATTTGTGGCCAAGTTTCCTGCAAAGGCCATCTACTTTTGCAATTGGATGGTGTGGGGATTCTCTTAAGAAGGAACAACTCTGGACTTTGCCCCATGTCAGTAACCTGTTGAAGAGTGACTGGAACTGTTTACTTGTTATTTTGGTACTTTGCCAAGTATAATCCAAGACAGAAAATGTAGCAGTACTCCTTGAGTCAGTCCCAACATTTCATGAAAGACCAACAGTAAGAGGCCACTGTTTTGTGTAGACACAGTCTCCTAGTGCTACAGAGACTTGGTATTTTTGCTTCATCCTTCTCTCAGTCTTTTCACATCAACTTTACTACACGATCTTTTTTTCTTTTCCACATAGTCTCCAACTTCTACTTCCCTCCAGTGTTCTTTTTTATTTTTTTCCCTTCATGTATTCATCCCCTACTAGGAAAACAAACAAAGAAACAAGCTGTGTATTTTTGCCATTATCACATTCTTTATTTCTGTTAAGTTATGTTTTCTTCTCTCTCTATGTGCTCAGACTGGAAGCTCTTAAGAGCCTGAGACAACAAAGAATGTGCTCTTATTTTTTTTGGCTACTGAATCATTCCAGTACCTAATACAGTAGCTACTACTTCTGCTACTTAACTACTCAGTCCTTTTCTACAAAACGCATTTGCTCATGTTTTAAAGAATGTGCCAAGCTAAGCACTTGTCATATAATATCAGCTAATAAAATATGTGATTTTTAATACCTGAAATTACATTTTTTGGGTAGGAACAGATAGAATAACATCTTTAAGCAAAAACAGAAAGCAAGTATAGCAAAAGGAAGGTCTGATAAATGTCAGGAAACTGAGGCCACTGTATTTTGCAAGTACTGAGGTGATAATTCTTATGGTTGTATTAATAAATGAAACAAGTTTAGTGACCATAAGGTCATTCATGTGCAGAATATAGATCACAAATATGGCCATAACTATGGTATCAGAAAACAAAAGATAGTAAGAATCAGAAAGATTTGATTGAAGAAGTGACTTTGAATTGTTGCTAGTTAAAAACTCACAATGATGAGAAAGCAATTTCATAATACATCTGCAGAATTAGGGTGCAACTACTGAATTTGAAATTTTAAGCAGAAGATCTGAAAAAATAATAGATTGTTTCTTGTAATTTATATTCAAATATTATGCTCTTCAGCCTTTTGATTCTCCTCACAAATAAGCTGATGAAATTTGCTGAGAAAATTTCCCTGGAAGCTAAAAAATTTGTCAAGTAAAGTCATAAGTGAAAGAGAAAGAAGAATTAGAATCTCATGTTTTGTGCAATTACACAAACATTTTGTAAGTATAACCTCCTGTAACTGTTAAAAAAGTGGAAGATTGTTTTCAGTCTTTTTCCCTGGAGACATTTCGTTCATAGAGAAGATTGGTAGGAGCCGCTGTCTTACTAATGTTCTAGTCTGTATTAAAAAGCAATGGATTAAAGACATAAATGGCTCTTTGCCTACACTTCTTAATAAAAGAGAGTCAAAGAACAACCTCAGTCCTTGAGGCCAAGTAGTTATCAACTAGTTTATATCCATTCTTGTCTAGCTAATGGCTAGGCCTTTAGAGAGAGAGAATGCTGCAGAAATTCACAACATTGCCATGAAATGAGATTAAAAAAAAGCAGTGTATATGGTGAGATGTCAAGGGCTTGAATTTTCTCCCAAGTTTTCTCCTGTTGAGTTCTGAAGAGGTATGTCCCTAAGCAATACAACTTCTTAAGTCACTTTGTGACACCTGGCATGAGGAGCAGAGATAGATGGGTCCCCAGTTCTCTTTTATTTAGCAGTTTCAGACATCATCAATTCTGCCTCTGGTCAACTGAGCTAGACATAGCCAATGATTCCTTATTTTGTGCTTGCCTTCCAGGTTCTATGTATAACAGAGATTTTAGTAGACAATGTTTTAAGGCATAGTCAGCTAACCAAGTAATTTCAAACTAGGGCTCTAATTCCTGTTAAAACATAATTTTTGGTGAACTGCACATTCAGATCCACAGTTGACATAGGCACTTGTCTTTTTGAGCATAAAAAGATTAGGACTGAGACATACATATAAATTACTGAAGAGTAAAAAATTGCTGTAGGTAAGATCCATCAGACATCTCTTAGATGTCTACAGATGAGTTGGCCACCCTATCAATACAGGTCAATGATAAAAACAAGAACTTCTAAGACATAGTCCTTAATATAGACACTTCTGTTGGTAAGATGAATTGTACCTTACAGTACTTATTGACACTATTGTGACTATCTCACAGGCAGATGTCTACAATTTTAATATCTGATATAGGGCAATGAATCTCAGTAAACTCAATCCCATTGCCTCAGTCTTCACTGGTAAAGATTCTGACCAGAGTGCCCAAGTTGCAGAAGGTGAAGGCAGGGACGGGGAGAATGAGGAACTGCCCACTGTAGGAGAAGACCAGGTCTGAGACCAGCTAAGGAACTTGAATGTGCACAAGTACATGGGACCTGATGAGATTCATCCACGGGTCCAGAGGCAACTGGTGGATGAAGTTGCCAAGCCACTACCCATCATATTTGAGAAGTCGTGGTGGTCTGGTGAAGTTCCTTCTGACCGGAAAAGGGGGAACAAAACCCCCATTTTCAAAAAGAGTAAAAAAGATGACCCAAGGAACTACGGGCCAGTCAGTCTCACCTCTGTGCCCGGCAAGATCATGGAGTAGATCCTCTGGGAAACTCTGCTAAAGCACATGGAAAATGAGGAGGTGATTGGTGGCAGCCAACAAGGCTTCACTAAGTGAAAATCGTGCCTGATAAATTTGGTGGCCTTCTACAACGAGGTTACAGCCTTGATGGATAAGGGGAGAGCAACAGATGTCATCTACCTGGACTTGTGTAAGGCACGACATCGTGGTCTCTAAATTGGTGAGATGTGGATTTCATGGATGGACTACTCAGTGGATAAGGAATTGGCTGGATGGCTGCGCTCAAAGAGTTGTAGTCAACAGGTCGATGTCCAAGTGGCAAGCAGTGACGAGTGGTGCCCCTGAGGGGTCGGTACTGGGACCAGTACTAGTTAACATCTTTGTTGGCGACATGGATGTAGGGACTGAGTGCACCCTCAGCAAGTTTGACGATGACACCAAGCTGTGTGGAGCGGTTGACATGCTGGAGGGAAGGGATGGCATCCAGAGAGGCCTTGACAGGCTTGAGAGGTGGGCCCGTGCCAACCTCATGAAGTTCAAGAAGGCCAAGCGCAAGGTCCTGCATGTGGGTCAGGGCAATTCCATGCACAAATACAGGCTGGGCAGAGAATGGATTGGGAGCATCCCTGAGGAAAAGGACTTGGACCTGTTGGTGGATGAGAAGCTCAACATGAGCCAGCAATGTGCGCTTACAGCCTAGAAAGTCAACTGCATCCTGGCCTGCATCAAAAGAAGCATGGCCAGCAGGTCCAGGGCGGTGATTCTGCCCCTCTACTCTGCTCTTGTGAGACCCTACCTGGAATACCGTGACCAGCTCTGGCACCCCCGGCATGAGAAGGACATGGACCAGTTGGAGCGAGTCCACAGGAGGGCCATGAACACGATCAGAGGATTAGAGTACTTCTGCTACGAGGACAGTCTGAGAGAGTTGGGGTTGTTCAGCCTGAAGAAGAGAAGGCTCTGGGGAGATCTTATAGCAGCCTTCCAGTATCTGAAGGGGGCCTACAAGAAAGCTGGAGAGAGACTTTTTATAAGGGCATGTAGTGACAGAACGAGGGACAATGGCTTCAAACTGAAAGAGGGTAGATTTAGAATAGTTATTAGGAAGAAATTTTTCACTCTGAGGGTGGTGAGGCACTGGAACAGGTTGCCCAGGAAAATTGTGGAGGCCCCATCCCTGGAAGTTTTCAAGGCCAGGTTGCATGAGGCTTTGAACAATCTGGTCTAGTAGGAGGTGTCCTTGCCCACGGCAAGGAGGTTAGAACTAGATGATCTTTGAAGTCCCTTCCAACGTAAACCATTCTATGATTTTATGATACCTAGTCTGAGGTAACCTTCTATTCATATGGTGTTAGCTCTTGGAAAAGCTGAGGTAGTTGATGGAAATCAGCACAATTTCTTTGAGGGTATTGTGCTGAAAACCTAGTAGTGCAATGAATTCTACCGCGCTGTAAGGGGTGAGATTCTGTTCCAGAGTGTAGAAACCCATAATTTGGCATCAAAAGCTTATTACTTCATGTGACGAAGATATCCAATTATATCACTCTTCTGGACTGGCAGACAGAATGACTATACCCAACGGCATCTCAAACAGTATTAGATATTTTTGTGTGGCAAGTGAGTTAAACATTATTGATCAGGTATTTGTTGATTATTACAAAGGTCAGACACCAGACTGTGTATAGGTATTTAAGTGTTCCTATGCTCTTTAACAGGACACAGCATATGTGGCCTTGAAAAAAGAGTTAAGGCCTAAATACTTTTGAAGATGCTGCTGCTAAATAACTTTAAAGATATATTTCTGAATAATAGTGTCAGATTCTCAAAAGTTCCCACCTCCACTGAGGGATTTAAACAATTGGTGAGTTTTTCAGAAAAAAGCTCATTTAGTATAGTGACTGTACTTGTAAAAGTGTTGAATTGTGAATATCTCACTTGAGAACAATGGTTACTGAGTATTTTGTAAGATTTGACCTAGAACAATGGTAATTTACTGACAATATGGAATAATCATTCAGTTACTAGCCTGACAATATATTTTAAATTTGTGTGTATGTATGTAAATATATACATATGTCCCTGTATCTATCATATAGGGAATGTCTTGGAAATCTTCCTTCTGGACTGCTCCTTTACTGGATAAAAGGAGATGTAGTGCTTTCCCTGGTTTGATCTGAAATGAAACTTCTGCTACCTCAGTTAAAGTATTCCAGAATAGTTTCAGTGTTGAAAAAGAATCAGATTAAATTCCCTTGAGCCATCATACTCCTTTTATTATGCTGAACTGCACTTCAAGGCCAAGTGGAGATTCTATTGAAATAATTATAAATGATTAATTTGTTAATTCGGACCTTTTTTCTTTTTTTTTTTTTTTTTT
>VYXH01010519.1:40739-64885 GCA_013397275.1 Burhinus bistriatus
TATAAATGTTTTTTTTTTAATTTGGTCCTTTTTTTTTTTTTTTTTTTTTTTTTTAATCTGACATAAGACTGTTGCATTATCCTTTCTATTTCATATGGTTTCACATTTAGTTTGTATGCTCACAAAGGATGAAAGGAATGCACATCATACAATCAGATGATTACCTTGTAATGGCAGAAAAAATAAATAAAAGAAAATGAAAAGAAGAAGGAAAAAAAGAATGAAATTGGGCAGATCAGTATTTGGGGAAGTTTCTTTTTTCTGGAATAATTTGTTTCCATAAGTGTTATGATAGTAAAAATAGAAATTATAGAACCACAAGACTTACATGTGATATTTAAAAAAATACAGAAATGTTTGAATCCAAATTGGAAGCCAAAAAAAGTACAGCTCCAAGTTTTGCACTGACATGTGCAGGCATGCAACTGTATGTCCGTATACATTAGTCTCATATAGGTACACTTTTGTTTCACATCTTTTGTTGGAAAATTCAGAACAAGACATTTAACAGACTACAGTCACAACAGCAATACAAATGCAGTATTCATCATAGGACATTGTTCACAAAAGCTATAAAAAAATTGTTCTCTGGTCATGGAGCTAATGAGGTCTGGGTTATTTTTTCAGATTTGTGTCCTGCAGATATCTGTGAGCATTGACTGATGCTCTTCTATCCAGTGACTGGGTCATTTATAAAATGGGTGGTTCTCTGTTCTTTAACATAAAGCTGAAGAACTCACTGAATTGCTTTTCTTTATCCCACTGCCTGTTTTCACAAAACTCAGGAAACTTCATTATCTTTGTGCCCTTTTCTCTTTATCAGTTCAAATCTGCCAGTGAATTAAAAAATGTTTTTCATAGATGACATACAGAAGTAGAGACAGACAGACACATGTAAACACATATGGATCATTAACTTGTTTTCTCAGAAAATGAGGGTAAAACCCGTTCATCAGATAAATATCACTGTATGTAGTATCTCTGTTGATAAAATATGAGCATATGTCATTCAGAATACTTCCAATATACTGTGATTGGTAGGTGACATAACACTGACACTGAGTGCTTTCAAATTATCTTTCATATTTAGGCCTTCTATACCTACTTGATGGACAGTGCTGAATTAAACAGTTTCTCAAAAACAAAATTAGACTAAAAAATAGTTTTCTGTCAATGTGTACTTCTGAAAATGACAGCTCTAATCTTTCAGTGCCTGCAGATAATGGATGTTCAAAGATTCTTTCATCACAAGTAACCTCTAGAGCTCTGGATTCTAAACAAGGAAAGACTTCAAAATAAAAAACAGTCCTCTAAGCCAAAAAAGTAATGAAAATAGTGACCATTAGGTCAATCAGCTATATCTTCTCTTTTTGCCATTTGTTTTATTTAAATATAGTCTGGATAGGTTAATCTCAGCTTTGTCTTTCAAACAAATTCATTTATATCAATGAGTAGGGTTTTATTTGAGTCTTAATTCTTCCAATGTCCAGTATTTCAGCAATACAAATTTACAAAACTTACAGTTTGTACATTTAGCGATAGATTAATGGGATAATTTTATCAATAAATAAAATTGATCAAATATTTTGAAGTAGCTTATGATGAATTTTCCAAAAATTAATTTGATTCTTATTCTTAGGTCATCTTATTCCAAGGATGTCATTTAAATATGTCAGTTTCTGCAAAATATGAACATTTCTATATTTATTCATTAACGTTTTTTGCTTGAAAATTCACATGTTCAGCCACTGACATTCTCTGGTATCTGGTCTAACAAATGTCGCTCCTATATCAGGAGAGAGAAATAGTACCTTGTGATTTATGAACAGTGCCTAATTATGATTCAAAGAAGACAATAACAAATAATAATTTATGAATAATTGATGTGAACACTGAACCAGAACCTCTTACATGATATTTGTTCACAACATCTGAAAAAGGCTTAAGATTTTTTGCAAAATTCGGTTTATGAACCTTTCTTGCGTTTACAATGTGCGTTAATTGCAATTGCACTGACATTTCAGTGAAATTGTTTGGGATTCGTGTTAAAATGCTGAAAGCAGAATTTAGACTCACGTGAATCTGCGTGGGCCTCCTGGATAAAGAAACCTGAGAGCAATGATTCAACATGTGTTTATCATGTCTGGTCAAATCACATCATCATGGCATCTCATCTGCAGGGTTCAGGAGAATCAAAAAAGCAAGGGACCTCTTTAGACATTATTCTTGACATTTCCTTTGTGAGCATCTTGATTTAAAAAGATTACCTCTCTGTCCTTGTGGCTGATAACGTTAGAACCTTCCAGGAAAGATCCCTGGTCCTTTACTGTGCTCAGCATCAGGCATGAGATGCCATCAGAAGGGAAAACAGAGTGGAAGCTTTCCAGCTGTGTGCATTCAGGAGAAAACTACAGAAGGTACTGCATATCTCAGATCTTCCTCCTAGCAGCTGGATGGCCAGAGATTCAGGCTGAAGGGTATTGACCAGGTAGACCATGTGGATATGTGCAAATCTTTTCAGACTTGGTCTTATCGTACAACAATGTAGACATGGAGAAGTGAGGCTTGCAAAGCAAGAACACGCCTGAAGGATGCTGCACATATCCGTATGAGCTACCTGCTCATTAGGGTGCATACGACATATGCTAAAGTAAAAGCAAGCTAAATGCATGCAGAGGATGAATATGACATTTGTAAGAGTCAAAGAGCAGATAAACACATTCTATTTTAAAGGACCTGCACCCTCCAGTGTAAAGATGTAATCTTAAAGCTACCCTGGCAATAACAAGAACATTTCCATACCTGACAACTGAACTGAATGAGCAAGTCAGGATTTTTATTAACATAGCACATGCCTTCAAGAAAGTCCCCAAGCTACAAAACTCAGATCAAATGGTAAATAACATGCATCAACAACATTCATTATTAGTTTTATTGAAACCACACAGTAGATGCTAAATAAAAATCAATACTTATCATAAAATAAGATGAAAGGCATCCCCTTAAAGTAAATTTAACTCAGAATCAATGTACTTCTTTAATTGAAAAACCTGAAGTGAAATCTGGAAGAACAGGAGGGAAATAGAACCAAAGAAACATCT
Organism: Burhinus bistriatus; assembly: GCA_013397275.1. Lineage (NCBI taxonomy): Eukaryota > Metazoa > Chordata > Aves > Charadriiformes > Burhinidae > Burhinus > Burhinus bistriatus. The sequence goes on from VYXH01010519.1 coordinate 43,841, forward strand.
TTATAGTGCACTTCAGAACAGAACTACCACATTTTGCCTATCACTTTCTTTAAAAAAAAAAAAGAGAATACACAATCTAGACAGACAGATGACATTTACTATATAATGATCATAAAGTTGGTTTCTAAAAAGGAATATTTGAAGATGTGAAAACTACTACTTTTTCTTCCTTCACCTACTTTCCCATATCACTTGCAGCTCTGACTTTGTGTTGACTCAGAAAAGCAGAGCTACACCACCAGACTTTGACCCTTGTGTTCTCTGAATATAGGTTATTGCAGTCTCTGTTATTCTGCAAAAAGTCAACAGAGGGAAAACTAGCATTTTACTCCAATTCTGTTAGCCATATGCTACATTAAACAAAAGTTATAGCTTAAGGGATGGAATTATTTCTGGTATGTTGCATTCTACTTGATTGTTTTTAATGCAGTTTGCATTAAGTCATGACTAATTAGGTGCCTCATGCAATGCTTTACTGCCACTGGACAGAAATGTGTGATGGTATATCACAGGGTGGAGAAGTGAGAATATAAAAAAGAAAAAAATTGTTACTTGATCCAAATCATGAGCTCCTTATTGTACACTGTCCTACGTGACATCTTTGTCTCTAAATTGGAGAGACATGGATTTGACCAATGGACCAATCAGTGGATAAGGAACGGTATGGATGGTCACACTCAAAGGGTTGCGGTCAATGGCTTGATGTCCAAGTGGTGAGCAGTGACGAGTGGTGTTCCCCAGGGGTCAGTACTGGGATCAGTGCTGTTTAACATCTTTGTTGGCGACACGGATGTAGGGACTGAGTGCACCCTCAGCAAGTTTGACGATGACACCAAGCTGTGTGGAGCGGTTGACATGCTGGAGGGAAGGGATGGCATCCAGAGAGGCCTTGACAGGCTTGAGAGGTGGGCCCGTGCCAACCTCATGAAGTTCAAGAAGGCCAAGCGCAAGGTCCTGCATGTGGGTCAGGGCAATCCCATGCACAAATACAGGCTGGGCAGAGAATGGATTGGGAGCATCCCTGAGGAAAAGGACTTGGACCTGTTGGTGGATGAGAAGCTCAACATGAGCCAGCAATGTGCGCTTACAGCCTAGAAAGTCAACTGCATCCTGGCCTGCATCAAAAGAAGCATGGCCAGCAGGTCCAGGGCGGTGATTCTGCCCCTCTACTCTGCTCTTGTGAGACCCTACCTGGAATACCGTGACCAGCTCTGGCACCCCCGGCATGAGAAGGACATGGACCAGTTGGAGCGAGTCCACAGGAGGGCCACGAAGACGATCAGAGGATTAGAGCACCTCTGCTATGAGAATAGTCTGAGAGAGTTGGGGTTGTTCAGCCTGGAAAAGAGAAGGCTCTGGGGACACCTTACAGCAGCCTTCCACTACTTCATGGGGGCCTACAAAAAAGCTGGAGAGGGACTTTTTACAAGGGCATGTAGTCATAGGACAAGTGGTAATGGCTTTAAACTGGAAAAGGGCAGATTTAGAGTAGATATTAGGAAGAAATTTTTCACTCTGAGGGTGGTGAGGCACTGGAACAGGTTGCCCAGGGAAGTTGTGGAGGCCCCATCCCTGGAAGTTTTCAATGCCAGGTTGGATGGGGCTTTGATCAACCAGGTCTAGTTGGAGGTGTCCTTGCCCACGGCAGGGGGGTTCGAACTAGATGATCTTTAAGGTCCCTTCCAACTCTAACCATTCTATGATTCTATGATTCTATAATATTTGTATTTGCAACTCCTTGACAATGGTAATAAAAGGTTTTCAAACTATAAGTGGGATAGTTCTATATAAAAAAAAAACATATATAAACTTATTTGAATTTAGTCAGGTGTTTTGGTTAGGAAAGACCAGAAAGAACTCTGAGAATTCAGACTTTCAGTAAAGATTTTCAAAAGAGTTTTAGGACTGACAACAGTTTTGACTTCCTATGAGATTATTGCCATCATCTTTTACCACTTGTGTTGGAAGAAGATTTAGAAGAACCAGCTTTGTTGAGGCTAATGTGTTTGTGTGTGTGTGTGTGTGTGTGTGTGTGTGTGTGTGTGTGTGTGTGTGTGTGTGTGTGTGTGTGTGTGTGTGTGTGTGTATAAAATAGCACTCATACAGACATGCACATATACCCTCTTATATATATGAAAGAGGCACATATATGACAGAAGAGGTTATCTTAAACTTTGCCAAGTACCCATTACTTCACAAGGGGCCCTGCTGAGTCTGTTCTTGTGGTAGAGGTTATTACTTGGTGCCAGGATGGTACTGTACTTGCTGACCCATGCGTAAAGTGCCCTTGCTCTAACGACCTTAAAAATGTAAAGACATGACATTATAGAAGGATTAAAAAAAGAACAAGTGTGGGATGTCAAGAAGAAGGGATAACAAGTATAATAGGATGTTTTAGCACAGACACACTGTGTGCACAATTTGTAGCTGGTCAATAGCAGTAATCACAGTAATTACAAGTCACCACCTGCTTAGCCATTATCGGAATGCAGGGGTTTTTTATGCATTCCTATAGAGGTGACTTTTAAGGAGGAATTTGAAGGTCTGGAGAAAAAGGCATCTGTCCAGAGAAAAAGGCATTTTGATCACTCTTCGGTACCATATCTACGCAGTCTGCAGTATAGTAAGGAACATGTATGCTGGAGACAATGCCATTGTGGAGTGCCGAGCTAGGTCCTTAAGGAAGAAGTGGGAATGTCAGCAACTTCAGATAAACATAGCTAGAGCTCACATTCCTGAATATGAACAGTCATAACTCATACTTGAAAGAAGGAATGTGTTGTTGTCCACTTGTGGTAGGACAGAAGTGACATGAAATCTAAAGAAAAAGCTACTGTGCTGGTAGATAACCCCAGTCATGATCAAAGAAACAGAAGAAAATGTTTTGCTTTTGTCCATTCCAGATATCCCTCCAGGTAGAAATTATTAATTGCCATGTTCTTAAGTTCCATTGTCCCATGGAGAAGAAATCTTGGAGTTATTCCAAGATATGGATTGCTTGCTGCTTTCTGTCCAGTTCTATCAGCTGTTCCATCAGGCCTGTTTGAATTCGGAAATGCCCTCCAGGGGTCTGTTCCCAGACTCTGCACACTGGAATGAGAACACCAGTTTCATGAATGTCTACTGGTTGGAAAACTGATCAGATGAACTGTCTGTGGATGTGTGTTTATCTGTCTGGCACTTCACCATTCTAACAAGAAATGGGGATATTAAACTGCTACTTGTGGCTCTTGTTACTCTTATAGTAGCCTGTGACTAAAGTCTGAAGTATAGATATAAATGCAATATATTATTTGTTACTATATTTTATTTTTATTGTTAGTCTGGATTCTGAAGTACTTAGTCTTATTAGGTCATTACTTTAGATTTCAACCCAACTGAATAAAGAATTTAGGACTTGGTATCATCAACAGCCCTATAATTATTGTAGTTTTAATGAAAGTCATTTTGCATGTCATAGTGGTTGAAAACCTGACATCACTTATGTCAATGAGGTTATTGCTATTGATTTCACTGTGACCAGGATTTCACAAATGTCTTTATTTTGATGAGTTGAAACTTAAGTTTTAACTGTTAACAGGCTTTAATAGAAGCCATAAGCTACATTCACCTAATCTGTTGCTGAAAATAGGTCACCTCAGAGGCAATAACTAAACAGTGTGTTGTTGCATTTCACATGAAGGGGTAAAGAACACACTGTCCATTAATATTTCAGGAAAAAAACCAACTTGCTTCAAACCCTCTCCACCATTTCTGTGATAAGATAAGGGTGAATATGCAGTTCTGGTATTAAAAAGATAAGGCCGACTACTGTTTCTACTTTATTGATTTTCATGGTTGTGGGTTGGCAGTCCTGTGTATTATGGTTAGATAGCAGCTGTGGAGCACAGCGAAGAAATTATTTAGCTAGGTATCACATAACTATTTAGCAAAATGTTAATAAACAGCTTAGATGATGTCTTCAGAATGGAATACCAAAGATCAGACAGCTAACAGTCACAGTACTTTATAGTATATTTGAGAAAATAGCTGAGTAACAAAGCGCCCTGTAACTCTAGAAGATCTTGAAGGTCAAAAAAGGTGGCCAAGCTATCATGAGATTTGATGGTTTGTGACAATGAGGACCATTTTTATAGAAAGTTTTCTTATTAGCTTCCAGAAGGAAATAGAGTAAAAGCCATAGGCATAAGCAATGTATGTGTGTAGATGCAGAGGAGATGCAAAGGAGGTTATATTGGTTATGAAATTGGACTGATTGTTTTTTGACCATTTGTTGATAGTGAAAAATAATGAATTAGTAATTTGAGGCTGAACATCTATGATGACTGAGCTGAAATTGCACTTTGAAACGTGAATAATCTGTAAGCCTACAATTTACAGTATTATGGGCTGACTGTGAATAAACAGACAAAAACTGAGAAGTGTTTATTTGAAGAAATGGGCAAAAGGTACATTTTGATTATTTGAAAGTCAAAGGTAAACAGCTGCAAAATGCCTGGCAGTATTAAAATTTAGAGCAGGGAATCATAAAAGCTGTCAGGGAGCTGGAGTTGATAGGGGTATTTTTGCAACACCTCCATTTAAGTAGTGTTTAAAAATTTGTAAATAAATAATTGCAATAATAAAAAGTGTTCTATATCTTAAATATAACCAAAATAATACATGTATTCAATGTATGTCAAATTTTGTAATCACGTTTTTCAATATTAAAGAGTTTTAATTGTAGTGTACCGCTATATGGCACAGTGTAGTAAAAAAACCCAATCAATCATAATCTTCCGGTAGCACGGAAATCCCTCATCTGGTATCAGTGACCCTTTCTTGAGTGAATATGAGTTTTTCTTCCAAAAGGTTTCTTGTTTATGCTGTCGATCAGAATAATGGTTTTCAATTTTTTCTGTATTCTGTACAAACTTCCTAGTGTAGGGCACATGGCTTTAGAAATTTTGCATACATACATACATAGCTATATAATGTGATATATTTTCTGATTTAAAATACCTTTTGCAGATCTGTAGGAGGTGGCCCACACAGTATCTAGAATGATACAAAGAATCTGCATACAGCATTTCATAGCTCTATGATTTCCAGGGACAGAAAGAAGAAAGTAAGAAATCTTGATATTAATGCCTACCTATTTCCCTTTCCCTATATTTAATTCATAGGGCTGAAGGAATAGGCCCAAAGTTCTGCCCACTGTTTTGGACCTGTTTGCCCTTTGTTAACCTGCTCTAGAAGTCAGATAAATAAGGCCATGTCCATGTATATCCAAAGTCAAGATCTAGGGAACTTGCTCAACCCGATGATATGTTTCTGCATAGCTAGGTTGGAATCAAAATATGAAATACTTATACATCAGTATAATTTCAGACACCATACCATAAGTATGCATTCAATGTGCCTTTGCGGTCTGCAGCTGAGAACATCAACAGCTGACTATGCATATTTGTGTGTGCAAATAACCAGTTTGCACACTCTTTTATGGCACTGAGATCTGCTGTGAAACATTAAAACATTGAGTAAATCTGGTATTTAAAATCGTCTGCTAAATATTTTATTTTATGGTAACTTAAATTTCTTAGGAAGAGTCATAGTCAGACTTGGCAGTAAGCACCAAGCTGTGTATGCATTACAGGATGCTTGCAGCATTCAGTTTTATAATGTAAGCCCCACCTATGTAAACAAACATTGTAGAAGAAACAATATCATCTGTTTATCCTTTGTTTTGGAAATAAAACAATACACAGGCAGATGGTAGCTAGAAGGACATACAAAGACATCAGATAAATAGCATATTTTGCCATCATAGAAGAATTTTTAGATTTCAGAAATCCTTTCCAAATGCTAAGAATAGAGCATCCATGTAAAGCAGAAAACAGTGCTAAAAATATAATGAAATGTTTCTAGCAGTCTTCTAGACAGGTGGAATGCAAAAGTGGCAATGAAACACAGCTCACATAGGCTTCAGGACTGAATTTCTGGAGCGCTCTGGGCTCTGTGTTGAAAAGCTCAGAGATGTCACCTAATTTAGTTTGAAAACAGCTTTGATGGTGACTTACTTATATGAAATAAATATCAAGGAAAGATTCACTGTGGCTGGAGTTTGCAGAAGGGGATAAAGGCCTCTCACCTCAGAGGGGAGGGGGAGGTCTCAAAGACCTGCTGTTACTACAGTCTCTAAGTATGTCTGCTTTGTGTAATGTGGGGAACCATCTTGTATTTCTATAATCACAGAATCACAGGGGTTGGAAGGGACCTCTGGAGATCATCTAGTCCAACCCCCCTGCCAAAGCAGGGTCACCTAGAGCAGGTTGCACAGGATGGTGTCCAGGTGGGTTTTGAATGTCTCCAGAGTCGCAGACTCCACCACCTCTCTGGGCAGCCTCTTCCAGTGCTCTGCCACCCTCAAAGGAAAGAAGTGCCTCCTCAGGTTTAGATGGAACTTCCTATGGTCAAGTTTGTGTCCTACCACTGGGCACCACTGCAAAAAGACTGGTCCCATCCTCCCGGCACCCTCCTTTTAAGTATTTGTAAGCATTGATGGGTTCCCCCCTCAGTCTTCTCTTCTCCAGACTAAAAAGACCCAAGTCCCTCAGCCTTTCCTCATCAGAAAGATGTTCCAGCCCCCTAATCATCTGTGTAGCCCTCTGCTGTACTCTCTCCAGCAGTTCTCTGTCCTCCTTGAACTGGGGAGCCCAGAACTGGACACAGGACTCCAGATGTGACCTCACCAGGGCAGAGTAAAGGGGGAGGATAACTTCCTATGACCCGCTGGCCACACACCTCTTGATGCACCCCAGGATGCCATTGCCCTTCTTGGCCACAAGGGCACATTGCTGGCTTCTGGTCATCCTGTTGTCCACCAGGACTCCCAGGTTCCTTTCCACAGAGCTGCTTTCCAGCAGGTCAGCCCCTAATCTGTACTGGTGCATGGGGTTACTCTTCCCTAGGTGCAGGACCCTACACTTGCCCTTGTTGAACTTCATGAGGTTTCTCTCTGCCCAACTCTCTAGCCTGTCCAGGTCACGCTGAATGGCAGCTCAGCCTTCCAGTGTGTCAGTCAACCCTCCCAGTTTTGTGCCATCAGCAAACTTGCTGATGGTACACTCTCTCCCTTCATCCAGGTCATTGATGATAATCGTCGTATGCCAGCTATAAATAGTATGTGAGTTTTTTTCTGACGAATACCAATTTTTAAAATGTTAATGCTTTGGAAAAGACAGAGAACTTCTGTTATCAATGAAATAAATGACTATAAAGACAATTAGTATCATGGACTCCTAAATCACCTTCTTTTCCTAAACAAGATCAGGTACCCAGTATACAAGAGTAAGCTTAGAAACTGCATATTGCAATAGACATTTTTCTGTCTTAAGGGTATGCAAGAAAATGAGAGAAAGGATGTATTAATTTCCCTGCTTTATAGACGGGTATTTGAAAAAAATAAAGTTTTATAAATGATCATAGTGACGATAGAGAAAAACTACCTCTATACAACCTATTTTTATAAACAGGTTTCTTGACAATGCTTCCTGTTGAAGCATATGTACCTTGGTCCCTCTACCTGTATTTTGTAGCTAAGAGATCCACGTGCTTGATCGAGTCTTCAAGCAGTGTTGATGATCAGAGTAACAAATGCAGTATGATCTTAAATCATTATTTAAGTCAGCAATATATACGCAGCTTCAGAGGCTGTAATGATGGAAGAGCCACTACCACCATGAGTAGCTGCTGAGTTTTTGGTTCCTCCAGCAGAGCTGAGAGCTCTGTGCCCCACAGGTTGTCACCTCATGGTCTGAGAGTTAGGACTGGGAACCTGCAATAGTGGTTAACTGAATGGAGGTTTATCTACCTTTGGCAACAGGAGCATTGGCAATCACACTAGACAAAGTCCATGGGACTGGGTGTCGACATCTGCAGACAGCTACATCTAAGCTAGGCTCCTATGGAAAGAAATGTGCTTATCTATGGTAAACGTCATAACATCCTAAAGAAAACATCCAAAATTGATTAGATGAATTACATACTAAAATGTTTTGGGGTTTTTTCCTCCATAGCCTATAAAGGTAGTAATGAATACATCAGGCTAAGCTAGATGAGATAAGTTCCCCCCACTGGTCCCACTGTCTCTCATTTTTCTCCAGGGTTGAGACACCTCTTTCAGAGCTACTGGGAAACAGACTTGTAATAAAGCTTCAAAACCTTAAATGGTTAATAAAGGGGAGCCGCAACTTTCCATTTGTGTGCAGCTAAAGGTGGTAATGCTGCTACTCCCTTACCATAAAACTCATGGGAGAAAGAGGCTCAAACCCCCAGCTAGGAAAAATTTAGCAGTTTAACCTAACTCCACCAAACATGCATATTTTTGGATTCAGAACTTGTATGGTTGCATGTTATTTTTCTTACTGACTTTCCCTGGATTGCATGGGAAGACACTATGGCAGTCAGACTGTGTACCCAGACCATCAAAATCCTAACCGGTGCAATGAGAACGTAGTCAGCGTTTCTCTCTATTGATATCAAAGGAAACAGCATTAAGCCCATATTATATACAGTTTAGTGGACTTCTTTGTGTAGAGCTGGGAAGGCAGGAGTGACATGTCTTTGAACATAATTTATAGTTCATAAACGTATTCATGTTTGGAGGCTCAGACAGAGTAATTTGCAGCTAACCAGCTCTAACATTGCTGCCAAGAAAATGATCAAAACAATAAAATTGGCATTGGTACAGAGATTTGGATTGTGTAGGATTAAGGATGTAGAAGGAAGTTACTGCTTTATGGGGAGGTCAGAAGCAATGAAGACCTGCACACTACTTATGTCTTACTTAAGCTACTGCCTTTTTGCAGGTCCTTTGCTGACTGGAAGCAGAGCTGAAGTGTGACTTTTCTTCTGAAACCTAATGTTAGGATACTGAGCTTCCATAATTCCCACTACTTACTACTCTGTAAGGAGTTTTAAAACATTTAGTAACATGCAGGACCAGACTCACATTTCTATTAAATTATGGCTGACTACGTACTCTTTGCAATCTGGGGTCAAAGTCCGCTTTAGCCTTTCATAGGGGTGTTTGGGTTGGTTTTTTTTTTTTCTGTACTCATCTTTCTAAATAAAGCTCCAATATAGCAGAATGCTATGGGCTGCTCTCTACGTGATTTTTAAATATTTTCCTAGTCATACCGTTTCTTTATAAATGTCCCATAAAGGGCTGCAAGCTCCCACATCAGCTGAACTGTGTTGCCTCTTGGAAAGTTTGGAAGGAGGAGTATTTAAATGAGACAGAGTTTTGCTTATTAAATAAAAATCACAGAATGCTTATTGTTTAGTAAAAAAACCCAAACACAACAAAAACATTACTGGCTGCATACGTGAGTGCTAGGTCACACTAAGTCAAATTACAGGCTCCCCTGCTACTGCTTTACTTGTCCAATAGAAATGTGAGTACTTCAGTGAGGGCATTTCCTTACAGTCTTGCTTTCAGCAAGGAAAAGGCTAATTCCATAGGAGTGTGTCTGTGCGTGTGGGTGAGGATTTTTAAAGTAGGTTGCATGCCTACATTACAAACAAGGGTGTGCCTACAGGGAAAGACTGCTATCTAGGGCAGCACCTGGCTGATCTCAGCCAGATCATCATGAAGTGCAGTGCTCCAGGGGTATAAACACTGAAAGCACAACTGATGTGAGGGGCATCTTCTACACAGGAAGTCATTTCTAGAAAAAAGCTGCAGAAACTGAAAGGGGAGGAGAACAGAGAACAATAATAATAATAATAAAAAATAGAAAATTTACATGCTAGAGTTATATAATGTTTGTATTTCCTGTAAAAGAGATTGCTAAGGAAGGATTACTAGTTTTAAGGATTCATTTGAAAGCTCTCCAGGTGAGATGTTTTGTTAAAGAACATCTTAATGGCAGCCTCTGGGAGTGGTTACCATGTCTTTTTTCTCTCAAAACACCCAATATTGGGTATTAATAGTGTTCTGGGAGTACATTTGCTAAACATACCCCTAAAACTTTTATGTCTAGGCACAAACATGGGAAAAGAACCCTCATAATAGTTCTCTCTGGGGACTGGAATTATAAAAAAAAAGAAAACCTATTACAAAAAGAGAAGAATATGATGTTGCTGTTAGTCGTGAGTAGATGTAAGGAAAACAGAACATGCTGTTGTTATGTTATAGATGTTATTGTCTCCTCCACCCATTTCCCAGTCCTCCTTTATGAAAAAGGGAAGTGAGAACAGTGAAAGGAGATACTCTCACTGGAAACATTGCTGTCACCACAGGAGAAACAACTAATCACAAATCTCCAGCCAGTAGGGAGTAAGAATTGTAAGGAGAGAATATTTGGGAAAGATATATAGCAAATTATTTTCTATATATGGGTAATAATTTCCTAGTTTTAAACCTTTTGAAATATGAGTCAAAGCCATACAGTCTGAAATTGTATCGGACAGCTGCATCTAGCTGTACTCCAGTACCCCAGTCTCTGGATTAGTTGTTAAAAACATAGTAGTTATTGCACTGGGGGCTTTTCACTTTAGTGTTCTCATATTCCATGCTTTGAAACGTCAATATTTGTCAAGAAAACATTTAAACAAGAGATTATTCTTTTCTTCCAAACGGACATTTATATTACATAAGCAAGACAACTGTCTTTTATAATAGAGATTTTACAGATGCTTGCAGGCTATCAGGTGTTGATGGATCATCTTCCTGTAAATTTTCTTGAATATGCTTATCCTGGGAACATAATTCAAAATGGTACCTCTTCTGTCTTTTACAAGTATAGGTCTGGAAAGCGAATAAGTAGACTTGTTGCTGTTGAGGTAGATTTTACCGTGCTAGTCTGTTTTTAATTGTTGCAAATCCCATCTTTTTCCCCGTTGTTGTTTACTGTTGGCACCATCCTGCAAAACTATGATTTAACAAGATAATTTCTTGAGATTTGCTCCAAAGTAGGTACTTATCTTTCCTTTACATTCTCTGAATGCTCCTTGATCACTAACATAGTAATGGGGTAGAAAAGGAAGATACTTTAGCTTTTAATGGAGGAACTTGAGGAGACAAAGCAAGAGATTGTAACTTCACCAGTGAACAGTTCTTCTACATTCAACAGACCATGTAACTGCTAGAAAATACTTCCAAGCATTTAGAGATGCTATCTTTGTGAAGGAATATCAAGCAACACACATATCTTTTCACATTAATACAAATTCTTAAACTTAAAGGGAGAAACCGGTCAACTATCATTGTAGGTATTTGATTATGCTTCCTCTTCTTACTACTAAATAAATTTTCTGTATAACAGGTTAAATTTCAGGGGAAAAAAGTATTTCTTTTCCATTAATATTTTAAAAAGAAGTGAATTGGGTTTAACTCTCAAGGATTTCTGTAAACACCTATTGATTTAGTTCAATATCTCTGGCTATGAAAAAAAATAGCAGTATTGCAAGTAAGGAACCCCCAGGAAGCATAACCCTTTTAGTTTCAACAAAACTGACATTTCAGTAAGTAAGTATTTTGGGTGGGGATTCAAGGATTCTGTTTTTGAAGAGGGTTTAGAAAAAGTACTCTTTCTGTTATAACATCTTTGCTTTATGAAAATTAAATACCAGACTTTTAGAGGTCAAAGTGAAGATTTTTTAAACATTTCAATGAATATTAAAGTGCACGGTATACTTTTTAAAATTTATACTTTTTAAAATAACATTAAAAGTATAATTTTTAGAGTAGAAAGTCAACAGATACTGTTCATTTTAAATGAGGTTTTGCAGACTGATTTGATTTTTATGCATTATGACCACAACGTTTGAAACAGGAACTGTTTGGGGCTAGATTGTTAGCTGGATTACATCTGATGCAAGACCATAAAGAAGAGAAATGCTCTTGTAAACTGCGGTAAAAATAATGCAGGGTTTTCATGCAGGTGTATACGAACAGGCTACATCTTTGTGCTTCTTACAGCTGACTCGGGGGATAGTAAGGGTCTTACATTTAGGCCTCTCTCCTTCACTTCTCTATCTAGCCGGTACAGCTGAGAAAGTGTGAAGACAAAAATATATAGCACAAGTAAATTGCTCTTTTCTTTCACTGGGTATAAGAAGGAGCTGAGGGAAAAGGATTTACATTGCTTGGGCTTTCTTAGCTACTGCAGTTTTCATACTGCTCGTTGTTTTGGTCTCTACCTCAAAATCAGAATTTGACCCTCAGTGAGTTGCTGACTGAAGTTAATTAATTCAACTGATACTGCAGGCATTCAGAATCAGGCCTTCTAGATGCGGCTGAAACTGGTTTTGGTAGTTCATACACGCACAAAAATTCAACCACAGTTCCTCGTCTCAGTTTATCCCTCAGGCACCTAACAGTTTCTGATGCAGAAGGCTTCCTTGAAACAAGGGCCTAGGGTTTTACATTGACTGTGATAACTACAGCGGAGATTTTGCTATTAAGCCAACCTGAATTTTTCAGAACATGTTGCTGAACTCTCTTTAACCATTCTTCTTCTCCCTTTAACCATGTTGGTGCCAAACCAGGCTGGGGAACTCCACACCAGCACAAATACTTCTCATCCGTCCATTTGCATTTCACCTGGCACTCATTCTTCCCCAAAGTTAATTTCTCCTCTGCGTGTTGATTGGCTGTCTTTCTTTAGTTACATGGATGCTTTGTGCTGGCTGCCTTTGCAAAAGTGTCGCTTTTTTTTTGTATAAAGCTCTCGTGATTTCATGAAAGAATGCGGTATTGCAAGTCTTAGCCTCCAGTTAACATGAGCTGCTATCTCTACTGCAGCTTTCAGAAGAGTTCTTCCCAGGGCCATTCTATTTTAAACTTAATTAGATGATTCAGCTTAGTTTTAAAAAAAGAATCTAGAAAAATGACAATTGGGAGACTGGCAGGTGTAGTGTGGCTCAGTGTCAGGAGGCAACAAAGATTTCTGTGTTAAAGCAGGCATTTCGGTCCCTAATGACATTACTGCAGAGGATGAGTCAAGCAGCATTTTGCCTTATGATCACTGTGACTTCGTCTTTCTAAATAATAGTAATATATAATAAAATAATAAAAAGCAATAGAAATATATAAAATCTAATACAGAATAATGAAAAAGAATAACCTCCCCAAGTTGTTGCCAGTCATTAAAGTTTCCTGGCAGAAATATCTTGGATCTACTGTTCTTTTGTATAAAGACAGCTCTGCAGAGAGGTGTAAATCTCAAGTGCCACATTTGTAAGAACTGGGTCATACCAATTTTAATTTGTGAACGTGAAGCTAGAAAGAGTAATGGTAACTTGAGCTTAGCAAATATCTACCGAGAGTAAAACCATGGTTTACGAAAGCACCTGACAATTCTGAGTGTTCAACTTGAGAAACCTTAAAGGACTTGATATTCAGAAAGAACAGAATATTCAGAAAGTGAAAAATAAACCTAACACCTTGTCCACAGCTAAACATGCACAGATACCTAAAACATAGAGGTCACTTTTGAAAATCATGCCAGTGAAGTTCTGTTTTCAGAATTGGAGTCAACAGCAAGGCAAGCCAGTTTATGCCATACTTTCAGGTTAATTGTATTAAGAAATTTAGTATGGGTATATTGGCATAATCTTGTTCTCAGTAATCAAGTTACACAGCTTATTGTAAAATAATAAAAGCATCAATACATGACCTGATACCAGCCTAAAAGAATTGTCCACTCCCAAGTATTCATAGAAATGAAATGCAAGCTCAGTAATATGTTTAATCAGTCAATTACCATTTAGGACAGTAATGGGCCATCACACGGTGATCAGCTGCAATGGAATGAATGGAGAATCCACCTTTTCCCTGAATAGCAAAATAATTGTACAGTCATGGCAGTTCTTAGCTCAGCTGCTTAGGTGCAGCATCAGGGGAAAGAATACAGTGCCTTTAGCTTCAGAACACAGAGGTACACACCGTAAAAGAAAGTCCTGAGTTATTAACTGCAGAAATGCTGGTCTAAGTCATTCACATACTGCCCTCCGTTCTTCTGATGCTCTTGATTTCTTCTTTCTTTTAGTTTTCTTCCTTCCTGTTTCCTTCTTATTCCTCCCATTTCTAGAAACCAGAAAATTACCTTTTCTTTTTTTTTTTCCCCTCTCTTTTTGCGACCTTTTCTTTTCTCATAAATTTAAATTATTTGGCTTATGTACTGACAATAGATTGATCAGGATTTGCCAGCTTTTCTCTCCTGCATGCAGAGGGACCAGGGTGGCTTTGGAAAACATAAAACACATAACACCTATTAGGAGAAAAAGGCTGTTATAGCATAATTCTGCTTTGATTCATTTTGGATTTATGGGAGAAAAGATAAAGTGTCATAGTAAGGCCACCACATATATTTCTGGTTCAGGTTTATGTCAGGAAGTGAAGTAATACTTGTGGAGTTTATCACTCCTTCATCTAGGAAATCCCAATCTACTTCCACAGCAGCACCTATGCTTGGGTTTTTGTTTTCATTTGGGAGCAAGGCCCTTCTTTCTTAATCTCACTTTTTAAACCCGTAGTGTCTTCCGTAGGATTCAACTCTACTCATTTTTCTGCAAACACTAATTTTTCTTTCTAACCTGTACTGTTCCTTCTCTGGCTGTCAATATCTCTCCCTGAACTTTAGTTTTCTAACTAAAACTGTGTACTGATGACCTACTTTTTTTCAGTAGACCACCCTACCAGTATGCTTCAGGTGTGATAAGCACAGAGGAGCTGATAGCATCTATGTTTTCTGTCAACTTTGAGTTCCAAGTTGCTCAAGTACTGTTTATTTCTAACTTTATGTGGTTTTAAACAAAGGAAACTTCCACTCAGTGTGAAAAATTAGTATTCACCCAAAGTTCAGTTTCAAAGGTTAATTTTTAGATATTCAAATTAAATAAGGATCATGCTGAAATATGTTTAAAGTTATTAGAATTGACTAAGAAGGATTCTTGGGTTTTGTTATGACAATGTAGCTACAAAGACTGTTGCCAGCATCTTATCTACAGCAAAGAATACATTCACCTACTAAAACTGATATTTCCTCAGTATCTTCTAATAGCCTTTTGTTTTCTTCCTGGTCTGAGAAATTATTGGGTCATAATTTAATGGTCACCATTTTGTGCTTTGGACCTCAAAACATACTATTACAGCCTCTGAAACACAATTACTTTTTTTTCTACACATAGAACAACACAAACTTCAATTCACTGGAAAGTAATTTCCCCCTCCAAGTCAAAGGGCAGGAGTTCTGAAGAAACAAGTGTCAATGTGAAATCAAGAGTGAATAACAGGTAGAAAAAACACATTAGAAAGATTACCCACAGATTCTTTAATGCCTGGAGGGGAGAATTCAAGTCACTGAAAGCAAGACATTAATTTAGGAATGATTACTATTAATCTATAATGTGAAGTTTATAATTTAGATTTCTTACTGAGAAGATGGTGAAAGTTTTGGATTATTTAGAAAGTCAGAGTGTGAGAAATGAATAAAGAGAAATTAATCACTGAAAGAGGTGCAAAACAGCTTTGCAAAGGTTGTGTTAGATGTAAAGAAAACTTAACTCTTAAATTATTTGAATTTATACCCAGGAATATTTTCTATGAGAAATTATCCTGTTGACTATCAAGCTATGCTATAGCAGCTCCTGGGTTTCTGAGTTGCGGGTCTGTCACAAGTTTTTCTTGTTAGTGAGTGATGAAGAGGAGCATATCATTGTGTCTAACACTCAGGGACTGGAGTAGCTATTTGATTATAAATGGATTCTTATACCATACTTGTCATCATATCTAAGCATCTTTAGCATCCCACACTTGACTAACACCTATCAAGTAATGATTGTTCTTTCATTGTCTCTCCTTCATGATTAGTATGTGCAATGTAGTATCTTGTTTTGGAAATTTTTTGTTTGTCTCCTTTGGACTTTTTTTCTCTTCTTCTTTTCTTTCTCTTCCCCCCNGTCAAAGAATGTGCCCTGCATTCAAAACTGTGAAGATTCTTCATTTCTATGAGAATTTTTACCACACTGAGATTAGCCCTGAAGAATTTTGTCTCCTGCACAGATGAGCTTTACTCCAGTTATGAAGATTATCGCCATGCAAGAAAAAGGACAACCACAAACAGGATACTTCATTTTAGTTCTTGAATAGAATTTTATATATTTTAAAAATTTATTTTAGTATTTTGGGTTCTGCCTTCATTGTTTAATAGACAAGAACCCCATTTTAACCTGATTAAAACTTCCTTGGATAGCACAAAGAGTAAGAGGCGGGCCTGATGTTGTAATAGCATGAGGAGGCATTGACCTGTGGAGATAGAGCTGCAGTCCGTGGCTGTGGGCTGAGGAGTTCTGAGGGTCATCCTTTTGCTTTCCATTCAGGAAATTTCATCTCTCCCCTTCAGTGCTTGGTCACTTCCATGGTCACAGATAGGCTGTCATAGAGGGTAATTACCCGCTTTCTTCATGTTGTCCTCATAGCAGATGAACAGTCCTCTCTACAGCTGCCACTATGCTTCCTGTGTCTTCAGACTTATGCAGCTCAGCACGTGACAAAGGCAGCATATCTCTTCTAAGCAGAAATTCACAGAAGGTATGTCTGAGTTTAACCATTTTTGACTTTGATGCCTCTTTACCACAGACTGACAGTACAGAACGAGGGGATATTCTCTAAAGGTGGCAGGATGTTAGTTTAAAATACATCTTCATACAGAGAGTAGCGAACTACTGGAGATTTTGCCCCAGGAAGCAGACAGCACCAGCGAGTTCAAGAAGAGATTAGAAAGATTCACAGGCAGAAGGTGTGCTGATGGATCTTAAAAGAACTGGGCAATGATGTACTTTCTAACATCTCTCATAGAACTGTTCTGCATGCTGGGGGAGTGCAAGGAGACTGGACTTCAAAAAATGGCTAGACTTTCATGCTTTCCCTAAATAACATCTCCTGGGCTGGATGAAGCTGGGCTAGCCTCACCCAGCAGGGTGTTTCTTATGTCCTTAGGATCACTTCAAAGCATTAGAGGAAACTGAGTAGGACTCTGAATAGAGTTGACAGTAAAGATGTGATCTTTACAAAGCTGCAATGCGTCTTGGATGAAGATGTGCCAAAATACCTCTCTTTCACACAAAATCAATAGAATTTATTATATAAAAACTGTCCTTGAAGTGTATGTATATCTTTGAAGAACTTCAGAAAATGGACTCTTGCTTTCCTCATGCAAGTTGCTCTGGAGATTCTTAAACAATTGTTATCAACCTCTGTTGCTAACTTCTTGTCTCAACAATCATCAACAACAACTTAATGTTTTTTTTATCAGGTTCTCACTAAACTGACCAACAGGTGTAGAAAACTGATATTAAAGCAGAAAAAATACCCATGTAGGCCATTGGTTCAAATCTAGCCCATGCTGTTATTAACCAGAAACTGTACAACATGTAAGCTCTTTGGTGGATAACGTGAACTTAACTAATGATTTCCAGTTACTTCATAAGAGACAGGATATACACCACATAACAATCATCTAGCTAGAACCTGAATAGAACTGGACTAATATCTGCTTCACAATGCAACTCTGCTAAGGTACTATTTAAGCAACACGGAAAACCTTATTCCTCTTGCAGTGTTATGGGCGCTTTGCGGCTATTTCTACGTATCATAGTGTCCATCTATTCTCTGTTATAAGCACAAGTATTGCTTAAAGAAAAAGGGAGAAAATACAGGTAAGGATTCACAGTGAGATACAGTGAAAGTAACTGTATTGGGGGGTTTGAAAAAGGGTTTATGAAGCAATGCCAGGTAAGACACTGAGTCCTTCATATTCAGCTGGGATATTCTATTGTAGGTCAGGCATGCTGAATTACTCTTTTCTTTCCACTATTGAAATTGGTAACCTACTCCAGAAACATACATAGAATTGAAAAAAGAGGTCAAAACTAGTACAGGCATACATCAAAGGGGTTTGGAATGATAACAAGACATTTAATCAGCCCCTGGTTGTTTACTGACAGCAGGAGATCTGAACCAGCCATTTAGCAGGTTAGAAGGTAATCATGCACAGCTAATTGCTGCTCCTAGAACACCACTTTTTCAAGATGCGAGTGTGCCGTGTTTCAGATGCTCAGGGTCTGAGTTGCAGGAGACTGGCTGTTGATGTAACTTACAGAGTCTTCAAGAGTTAACAGTAAATGACCAAAACAAAAGGAAAAATGAAGTCCTTAAAAGCCAAATGCATCAACAGGAAATCAACAGATAATCCAATCCTGAGATATAGAAAAAGTCCTAAAAGATCAAAATGAGTATTCCAATTACATATTGCCTGGAGGTGCTCAACAAGAGACGAGAGCAATAAACACATCAAATCATTGGAACATCTAACAAATCCTGTGTCACTTCAGCAAATACTAGTATAAAAAAAAAAAGGCAAAAAAAACCCCAACCAAAAAATCACATCTCAAAACTGAACTACTATTTTAAGACAATGGATACGGGAAAGCAAAGAATTAAAATTCCCACGTTTCAGTTCCTCTCTAATGAAGTCAGCAAGTTCAAAATGATCTAACTTCCTGCTGCTTACAATGCTAAGCTACTTAATGTACATGGTATCTTTACATTGTTCAGTCTTTAAAATTTTAAAATCCTTTAAAAATAGGATTTGTTAGATGCTTAGAAAAATGTGGCTAAATAAATGCATTTCTTGATAAAAAGATATAAAAGGAACAACAACAATGAAGACAGAGCCTGAATTACAGATATTTGTTTTATGCAGACATTTAGTAAGCCAGCCAGCTCATTTTTATATACAAGTCAGTCACCTTGCCAGTTCATGAGACTGAGTTTTCAACTACTCTTAAAAAGAAGAAAAGAGGTGCTTTCAGAGATCAAGCATAATCAATTACAATTTGTTTCCATCATTTCCATGTGTTTGACTTCTGTGTATATGTTTCTGTGAAAGCTTTTCTGTAGTGGACCTGAGCTGACAGGAAAGAAAATGAAACAAAAGCCACATAAGAATTATTTGGATAATTTAAAGTATAGAAAGCCTTGAAAAAAAGCTGTACAAAAAATGTTTTAGAAGTAACAGAAACCTAGCAAAATACATTGGTTTTCTTTTACTGGTACTATTATTATTCCTTTTTTGCTAAGATGAAAGATTTAGGTTTTGTCTAGATTACTTCAGAGCAAATCATTTGCTGTGAAAAAAAATTTTAAAGAAATACATCACAGAATTGGATTGTGCTAAATGACAAACCTTAATTTTTCAGCACCACAAACCTATATTTATGAACTGAATCAATACTCATAAGCTCTCCCACTCAAGAGGCAAGCTTGGCAAGAACAAAAGCTTGGTCTGCTTATAACAGTACTGAGAAAGAAAGTGAGATAACAGTTTTAAAGGACATTCTCATTATATTTAAGTAGGACTATTTGGTTTGGGTTTTTTTGATTTTTTTTTGTGTGGTTTTTTTTTTTTGGGGGGGGAGGGGGCACGGGTGTGTGTGTGTTGTGTTTGTTTATTTGCTTGGTTTTCCCCTGAGGAAAATATCAAACTTAAAGAGTAATATTGACTACTAACATTTTTCATTCCAAAATCAAAATATATTGTCCTTGTCAGGAATATATCCACTAACAACTGACAACTTAGAGCTGAAAACTCTGCTTAGATCGTTCACACCTTTTGGTGAAATGAGCAGAAATAAAACATTTCAAGGCATACTCAAAAACCAGTTGAAAACACAATTTTCCTTCAAAATTTAGTTTCAACAGAATTTTTTGACTAATCCTAGCTCTCTTTTATAAATTCCATACATCACTGAATGTCAGCCCTGTTCTTTTATGTATTCTATTGGACAAATCATAATGTCTTTAAATGTTCATTCTTTTAAACATATTTACTCTTTGGAACTTGTTGTGATTTCAAGTCACCCAGATATTGCCTTGTTTTGTAGGGTTCTTTTGTACATTTTACTGTGATTTCTCACATAGTAAGTGAGAAAGCATTTCTGCCATGAATATTTTTGTCTGAATTAAATGTTTGGCCTCTGCAAACACTCATGACTTTTAGCTTCATTTTCTGCGAGCATTTGTTCCAATAAAATCTGGTTGTTCAAATGAACATGAAAAGCAAATAACAAAGAACAGAGATCATGGCCAAAGCAAGTCCATTAAATAATGCAAATAAATATTTGTCTGTGTTTTTCTTTTATTCTCTATGCTTTAGTGTCAATACTATGTTATATGGATGCTTTATCTTGTTTTCATAGTAAGTAAAAAGAGGAATTAATAGTTGTTCAGTTGAATTCACCTGGCTGAGAAGACAGAAGAAAAACATAAGGAATCAGTCTCAAATAGGCCAGTGGGAGTTTTTTTAAAACCTCAATATCCTTGATGCTGAAAAAATCTTCAAAAACTAGCCAAAAGTGATTATGGTTGTGATAACAAGAGAGAATTTAAAACAAAACAAATAAATACAGCTAAAGGTGAATGAAGCTCCTGCACTGGTATCCATCAAGTCCACAGGATCTCTATGCTAATCTGCAAACCTATGGAATGGGACGCTCTGCAGGTCTCTGATTCTGCACCAGTAGGTCATGTTTCAGGGACAAGGATTAAGATGCAACTTTAAAGGTTATCAGTGGAGGTAATTACTCACTCACAGACTGAGATTTTAAAGCTCTTCACATAAGTCCAGGGCTTGGCTCACACGGGTACCTGCTCCCTGTGGAAGATGTGCACATTTAGTCAAAGGGGGTCTGCTGGAGCACATTCCAGCCGCACCTTTGCCTCTGCACACAGACTTTTCTTAGGGTATGTTGGATGACTGTTGTTTATCTAAGACTCATTCCACCATGCTGTCAAAATGAAGCCAGAGTCTGTACAGACCAGAGATACGGGAAATGCTCTTGAGTCCCACAGCACCAAACTAACAATGGAGGTTCATGCACTTCTTCAGTACTTCCCATTAATGTTAAAATTCACCTGAAAATGCTTCAGGTTGTGTTTCTTGTATTGTAAAGCTGTGGGAGAAAGGGTGCTGTACCCAAATAATAATAATAATAATA